>CM068959.1:4877979-4888157 GCA_035128595.1 Eptatretus atami | reverse complement strand
AAGAATCACTTTTAAAATTAAATAATTCTCTTATCCGGACCCGGATCCGGATCTTCACCAAAATCTAATTAGTTCGTCCTTGTCACACACCGAACCTGTCCACAACATTTTATCCAAATCCGTCCACAACTTTTTGAGATATCCTGCACACAAACAAATAAACAAACAAACAAGCAGTCATAGACTGGTACTTACGAAATCGTCAACTTGACCTCTGACCTTGTCTAATAAAAGCTTCTCTAGAGAAGGTAGCGACGCCAAACCAGAAGTTTCTATGATGATCTCGACCATAACCATCAAAATCTAACGTCTGACCGAAGCAAAATCTCCATGTCTCACGCAATATTTAATATAATTTTTATCAAAGTCAACAAAACCGTAATATTCAGCCATCCACCAACAATCTTTACATAATCCGACGGCTTAGCGAGTCAGGCATGCGACGATAACCATAATTGGGATAAAAAATGACTTTTGAACACCATCTTTATCGAAAACACCGTCAGCGCGCACACAGAGAACCTTTACGTGATCAACGACGCCTCTGCTTGAGCACGCTGCACCACGTGACGAGCCGTGACGCGGCGAGTGTAATATTTTTTATACAATCTTAAAACGTCTCCAAAACATCCGATTTTTACCAGAATTCGAAAACGAGTTTTAAGCGTCCTAAGCGATCGCAAAAACGAAGACAAAATTAAAATCGAAGTTAAACGAACTCGTAATGTCGACCGAAGCAAAAATACTCATTTCTCCACGTGAATTTACGGAATTATGTTTGACCTCACTGTGACCTTGACCTTTGACCGATTTTGACCAAAATCTAATCAGCGCTAATCATCCTCCTGAATCATGTGGTGTAATTTGACATTGGTAGCTTCTTCTGTTCTCGAGTTATCGTGCCTACAAACAAACACAAACACACAAACACACACACACACAACAAACAAACACACAAACAGAGGCGGAAGTCATCAATATACTTACGAAATCTTTAGATTTCCGTAAGTAACAAACAAACAGACAGAAAGGGGTGAAAACATAACCTCCTTCACCTTCGGTGGCGGAGGGAATAATTTTGAGAGCTTAAGATTCCACAGAATCCAGGCGGGATGGATGTGATGCTGGGGTGCCAGTCTATCGGGGAGAGCTGTACAACATTGAGCTTGGACAAAAGTTCCTGTAGACTGTGAACATCTTTGATGTTCCAAGGTAAGACTTGGGTTAACAGAGGATGCCCAATCTGCGGCTGGCTATGGAGGATGGATTTGCTTTGTGGTCGGCCCAGGAAAGGTCAAAGCTGATGGTGAGGCCTAGAAGTTCAACAGACTGAACCTCTTCCAGTGGATGACCAAGGAAATAGATAGGTGGGTTGTTTTGACGATCCTTCCAGAGCGATAGGGTGAGACTGTGAGACTTTTCAGGGTTGAACGACATGTTCCATTTATCAGATCAGGGTATAATTTCCAAATCAGCAGAGAGAGAGAGAGAGAGAGAGAGACTCAGCTGCTTTATGCCTAGCAGAGGGATGGGGGTACTTACTGAATGGCACAATGTGGAGTCGTCTGCAACAAAGAAGAGAGTGTTTTCCAGAGCATCGAAGAGGTCATTCATAAAGATGAGTAAAAGGCTGGGCTCAACACTGCCTTAGAGAACTGAACCCTTCACTGGGAGAGGGGAGGAGAGGTTTCCATTGATAGCAACACATTGACTGCATGAGTGAAGTAAGTCATAAATTCAGGAATGAAGGCAGCTTTGTGCAATAGACAGATAGCTTGTCGAGCAAAGCAGAATGCCAGGCTGAGTCAAATGCCCAAGATATGTTCAGGGAGACAGTCCGAAACCCTTCGTTGAAGTTGAGGGTCTCAATCCATTGCTGAGAGAGGTGCAGGAGCATGTCCAGAGCTGAATGATGGGGAGGCAATCCAATCTGATGGCCAAAGATCAGATTGCTTGAAAACAGGAAAGATTTGACATCAGAAGCAAAGATGGATTCCATGACTTTGCTTGTAATCATAAGTAAGCTAACTAAGCTGTAGTTGATCGGATATTTTTCACCGATCTTCTGGATGGGGGAGATATTTGCTGACTTCAATGCAAAGGAGAGGCAGCAAAAGGAGGACAGACTAATAGGGCAGATCGATGGGGAGCAAGAATGGCAGAGTAGGATTTGGAAACATTGTCACTGATACCACCTGGGCCTGTCGCTGAAGGAGGATCAGGCAGAACAGATCATTCTCTCCCTTCTTAGGTGAGAAGGACAAGGCATCCAGTAGACAGTGGCTATGTCGGAGTGAGATGGGGACAGAAATGGATGGGTTGGGTACACGAGATTTGGAAGCAAAGACAGATTTTAGACATTCTATCTTATCTAAGGTAGAGTCTGTCATAAGGCTGTTTCAGGTGAGGGACAGGATGGAGGACGAGCATACACCGGACAAACCATTTACCTTTGATTTACTTCCAATGATCATCTCTCACTGCTCCCTCCATTCCTCTTTCCACATTAGAAATTGATTCTATTTATATCCTCCATTTCACTCAAACATATGAACAAACATATAGGAGTCTGCCTGAGATGATGTAAATTCACATCGAGACACAAACCGATTGAGAGCCAAAACCCGTACTCAAATTGGCAGCCAAGTGATGATTCTATCAAGAGGAAAAGGTTGACAAACTCCTGGCCAAAGCTCCACAACCAGCTGTGGTTATATGACAGGTTGAACCGACAGTGGGTCGTTGCCTTGTACCATTTAATTAAACAGGGAAAGGGGGAAAGATAACATGTCAAGCTTCAGAAAGCAGGAACACATACCATCAGTTTAATGGCCCAAGCTCCCTTTGGATAAATTGTTACATGAGGAACACACTTTCAATATCTCATTGGTACTGTGTAACCTTCACAAACACAAGACCAGTACAGCTGGGGACATACAAGCAGATGTCTCTCTGACCATGTAAGTTGCGGAAACTGGTTAGTGTTTAAAATTTATACATGAAAGACCAGCACTTTACCGACATCTGCTACGACCTTCCGCTCATATGACGACACAAGAATTACATTGGTCTGTGCCTTGTGTGACTTCACCTTCTCTCACAAATTTAATTCCTTTCCTTTCATTTGCAGTTCTTCAGAAGGAAACGTTTAACTCCTTCTGCTACGACCTTAAACACTTGGTTAAAGTACCAAGTGTACCTTTGAAAGGTCTGGCCACAACTCAAGAGGATGTGTTTGAGTGTTTCTTTTGTACCAGATAGCTTACACGCGTTGGAATCACTGGCCTTCCACTACACCTGACTTGCCACCATGCTTGTGTGTGTGTGTGTGTGTTATGACTTGCTTTCTTATTGGGACTATGGTGCAGTAATTGGTCTTTATTATATGTTTTTATTTATTATATAATATATATATATATTATATATAAATATATATATATATATAAAAATATAAGCATAATATATAATATATATATATATACTTGTAAATATATATAATATATTTTTATATATACTGTATATATATATATTGTTGCGAATTCGCGCCCGCCGGCGTGCGATCGACCACGTAACTCGAATCGCGGTACGTCGCCCCGGACGGACAATTCCGTCGTGACCCTCCGGACTAACGCCGGAATCTAGTCACGGGTGGGCCTTTCGGCCTCACCACGATCGTGCCAATCGACCACCCGCGTGGGATAGGGTTGTTCGCCAAACTCGACCTACCTAAGTACCACGCGGATGGTAAACCGGGCGACCGCACCTCGCCGCAGGTCGACTTCGGACAGGGCCGCTTAAGCGATCCGTTCGTGCTATCGGAATAACCGAGCGGTGTTATCGTCGGCCTCGACGGTTCCTGATTAATTATCGGGCGTCCGCGCCACTCAAACCTTTACGTAAAGCAAGATGGAGACCCACAAAGGAAAGGACGCAGCGAAACGGGGGAACAATTCAACAAGAGCATTTATTACACGCAACACACAAAAGCACACATAAAGCATGTATTTATAGCAAGTTAAAACAAACACAACAATGCAGAGCTACGACCGAATACGCGTACACTCGGCAACACTTATACAGTTCTACTTGACGGGACTCGGCGCCACACACACACGTTCACACAAAACCCAAAAGAAAATGGAAGTCGCGACTTCCCTGCCTCGAGTCCTTGGCGACCGTCCTCTGACGTGGTCCGTCTGGCCGTGACTCCGTGCTCGCGGCGGGTCGGCGAGGTCTCTCCGGCGTGCCTCGTGCCTGCCCGTCCTGGCCCTCGACGCCACGGACCGAGCACCGACTGCGTAAGAGCCGAACCACGAACACACCGGACTGAGAGCACCGAGCGAGAATACCGAACCAAGAGAGCACGAATACCGAACCAAGAGAGAGAACCACCAAGAGAGAACCACCAAGAGAGAACGAACCAAGAGAGAACGAATACCTCCTGCGCCTCCGACTCTTATACCCCGGCGCCCCGCCCGTTCTTGGCTCCACCCTCCTTCGAGGCGCTTCGAGAAGGGGGGCGTTCCCTCTCGTTCCCCTCCCCCGCGCCATGCGGGGGCGAGGAAAATCCGTCCTGGCGCCGGGCCAGGGAAGAAAACAGGCGGGAAAACCCGCGCGCCCTCGTGTGGTGATTTCTTCTTTCCTTCTCGCGTTCGACGGTTTCCAACACGGAACCGTCGTACGTGGACCACGGAGGATGGTGTTCGTTGGTGTGGGTAGTGGCGAAGATGGTGGTGGTTGTTGTGAGATGGCGGTGCTGGCGTTGTTGGAGTGGTGGCGTGGTTGAGGTTGAAGTGTGGTTGGTTCGAAAATAATGAAAGAACAGAAAAACGACTATCTCAAAGTGTCGGCCCGAATGAATCACATTAATTCCCTCTAAACAATGGTTTTGGGCTAACTATACATGTACTTAAAAAAAATCTCACCTACGGGACCTGAATGGTGTTTGCGAATTTCCACAGCCGTAACACTATATATGTATATATAGATATATACATACATATATAATATAAATATGTATATATAAATATATATATATTAATATAAAAATAGAAGCATAAATATATATATATATATATATACGTATATATATATATATATATATATATATATATATATATATATATATATATATATATATATATATCTTCTTCTTCTTTCGCTGCTCCCGTTAGGGTCACAGCGGATCATCCGTATGATCGCATAGTGATTTGCACATGTTTTACGCCGGATGCCCTTCCTGACGCACCTGGTCGCCTCTTACGACACAGGATATATATATATATATATATATATATATATATATATACATATACTTGTAAATTATAAATATAAATATATTTTTATATATACTGTGTATATATATATTATATATATATATTATTATATATATATATATACATATATAATATAATATGTATATATAATATATATTAATATAAAATATAAGCATAAATATATATATATATACTTGTAAATATATAAATATATATATATATATATATATAATATATATATATATATATATATATATACTTGTAAATAAATAATATAAATATATATATAGACTTGTAAATAAATAAATATAAATATTATATATATATACTTGTAAATATATATATAATATATATTTATATGTTATTATATATATAAATATAAATATGTATATATATAAATATGTATATATATAAATACTGTATATATATATATATTAATATAAAAATATAAGCATAAATATATATATATACTTGTAAATATATAAAATATATATATATATATATATATATATAATATATATATATATATTGTTACGGCTGTGGAAATTCGCATTACACCATAAAGGCCCTTAGGTGAGATATCTCGATAGGTACATGTGTAGTTAGCCAAACCCGTTGTATAGAGGGAATTTATGTGATCCATCCGGGCTGCGACGCTTTGAGTCAGTCGTTTTTCTTTCTCTATCTTTTATTTCAAACAAACAGCATCTCAACAACCACGCCATCCCGGCACAGCGCCAACCAACTACAACCACGCCACCGCCACCATCTACGCTACCACATCTTCGCCACTACGTCCGCTTCCGAACGGCAAACAAAGGCGCAAAGGAGGGAACTGCGAGGATGCGCAGGTTTCCCCGCCTGTTTCCCCCGTTTGACTTCCCCGTGCTTTGGAGTGGAGGAGGGGCGATGCAGGTCAAAGGTCAGAGGTCATGTAAAAGAAGGGTCTCATTTTGGGGGATAATTCTCTGGCCCAGAGCCAAAAACTGACTCCCCGGCCCCCGCAAGGAGCGGGGTGGAGGAAAGCGTGAGGGAACGCCCTTTTCGGGAACCCTCTCGAAGGAAGGTGGAGCCGAGAACGGGGCGGGGCGAAGGGCGGAGCCCCGCGCGATAAAAGACGGACACGGGCGGGGCGCTCTGGCGCGCTTCCTCTTCCGCCTCTTCCTCTTCGTCTTGGCTGGTGGTCTGGTTGGTCTTCGGTTGGTTTTTTGTGGAGAGTTGGTCTTCGGGAAGAGGTCCTGCGCCCGCGCCTTGGTGAGCGGCCCTGTCACGAGGGCGCGGACGGGAGACGCGGGAGCCCAGTAGTGAGGTGGACCTGCGCGTCCGGACGGGGAGTGCCGGAGAGGGTTCGCCGGCCGCGAGAGAGGTCGGGGCCAGGCGCGACCAGGCTGACGGTCACGGGAGAGGGACTCACCAGCCATAAAAGGGAAGTTGCGACTTCTTTCTTTCTTTTCCTTCCTTTGCTTTTTGTATAAATGTGTGATGTTGGCGCCTGTCCGACAAGTAGAACTGCGTAAGTGTTGCCGTGTGCACGCGTATTCGGTTGTAGCTCTGCATTGTTTCTTGTGTTTTAATTGCTTTATGTGCATTACTGTATGACTGTAAATACGTGCCTTACGTGCTGTCGGTGTGTGTGGGAATAAAAATGCTTGCTTGTTGAACTGTGCCCGTTTCGCTTCGTCTTTTCTCCATTTTGAATCTCCATCCTGCATCGCGTAAGGGGTTCGTAGTGGGTCACATCCCGGTAATTAATCGGAACCGTCAAGGCCGACGATAACACCACTCGGTTATCACTGTAGCACGGAACGGACCGCTTAAGCGGTTCGTGTCCGGAGTCGGCCTGTGGCGTGGTACGATCGCCCGGTCGCACCATTCGCGCAGGTACTTAGGTAGATCGAATTTGGCGAGCAACCTATCCTGCGCGGTGGGCAATTGGCACGATCGTGGTGAGGTTAAACCCCACCCGTGACTAGCTCCCGGCGTTGTTCCGAGAGGGTCACGACTGAATTGTCCGTCCGGTGGGCGACGTGCCGCGATTCGAGTTACGTGGCCGTTCGCACGCCGGCGGCGCGAATTCGCACAATATATACTTGTAAATATATAAATATAAATTTATCTATATATATATATATATAATATAAATATGTATATATAAATATATTGTATATATATGTAATATATATATTTATTATATAATTATATATATATATATTATATGTATATTATATATATATATATATATTGTATAACATTGGGGCAGTTGGGATGACACATTTTTAAAGAAGAAGAAGGCGCTTCCAACCAAGAGTAAAAACTACATCTACTCCGCTAATTTGAGCAAAAAAGCGCGAGCAGACCCGGTCTTAGGACAACGTTTCGCCGGCTTCTCAGCCGGCTTCATCAGGCACAATAGACCCCAGGCCTCGGCACGTGTCCAGTTTTTATTTTTATACAACCGCTCATTTCCGGTCATGTTCTGGTGCTCAAGGTCACATGGAGGAGTGCTTTTATTATTATTATTATTATGATTATTATTTTTATTATCATTATTATCATTTTTTTACATTAGATTTTTTTTGGTAGCATATTTTCTTTGGACCACCACATGACCTTGACCTTCAACATTTTGGGATAGAGTGTAAATGTTTCCCCATCTACAATCTGTATACAAAATGCAACATCATGAAAATCGCAGGGAAATTATTCAAGATGTGATCAAAAAGGTGTTTTTTGTTAATGAGGTAACAATCCGAAAAAAGTAGGTCAAGGACACAAATTGAATATCAGATAAACACATTAAGTGCAGGTACACTATGATACAGGAAGATCTTGGAAGGCCAAGCGGTCTGAGATTCCATATTGGCAAAATTGAGCAATGAAAAAAGACGTGTTTTTATAAGACCGCAATTTGATCTTGACCTTTAACTCTGAAGGATATGATGTGAATGAAGTTTAAATGCACCTTCATCTCGGATATCTAGGGAGGACGATTTAATTCTGAGCGGACACACCTTTGTTGAATTTTGGTGAAAAATGTTAAAATGTCTATAATTGTGTCATGACCTTAAAAATTAGGGCAAGGTCAAAAAATTTTTCATGTCAACCCTGTGTCTTCTCTCTTGACTTTATTGATGAAAAATTTCATTCCGATAGTCCGAGCCAGCTCCAAGATACAGCTGGGAAATGTCGGAAATTAAGAGTGCAAGAAGAATTTCTTTTCTCTAAATGGTGGTTTAGTACTCCAAGAGGGTCTAAGACACTCTGGGGTACCATTGACATATTTTGGGCACTAATTATAGAAACAAACCCTACAACACAATAAGCCTCCCTTATGCTATCGGTGGAGGCTGAAAGACTTTTAAAGCTGAAGCAAAAATTAACCCGAGAGTGCACCCCGGCAATGATGGGCCAAATGGCCTCTTCGTGTGTCTATGTTTTCTTGAATTTCTTCCCATTAATCATCTACAGCACCCTTTATCAGGCTGAGACTTTTACAAAATGGTAATTCATCGACACAAATTGAGAACAGAAATTGCGATGATCAGTCAATGAAAACTTACCCATCGAATCACTTCAGTTAGCTTATCGCGATGCTCTGATCGGAGCAACGAGGTGAAAAAAAAAAGGGACAGTTCATCATTGGGAAATGGGAAGCTAAAATGGCAAGCAATCTGTTTGGATAAATAAGGTGCTGGACAATGGTTTAGTTTCCATGGAGACGAGACATTGTGGATCTGTGCGAGAGGGAATGCTGTGCGAGAGGGAATGCTGTGCGAGAGGGAATGCTGTGCTAGCCATTCACTCAGACTCCGTGAAGGTCTTTGGGAATCGATTTTGTCATGCCGGGGAATGAGCTTTCAGCACCAACAAAGATGTGCCTGGGTTTAACAACATTCGACATTTTTTTCCGAGAAAGAGATACTGTCATCCCGTGAAAAGGGCTCTGACACGACTGTTTGTTCACTGTGGGTCTTCATTAACCCAAACACACCGAACAATTAGTTAGACTTGCAGGTACGAGTCATAGCTCAGCAGATCCAATTGACAATGGCAAAATTTGGGACGAATAAATGATTCAAAATAACCGATTGCTAATTTCCCAGAGGTCTCAGGTCTGAATCTCACACAGGTAGGATTCATTTTTAAAGTTTAACTTAAAATGAAATATTTCAAAAATGGTCGAATTCACTTCTTGTGAGCTGAAATTATATTCCGCACCAGGGATATTACTCAAAGTGCTAATTTGGGGGATAGCATAAATGGGTAATTGATTTATTAAATATGCAAATAAGTTATATGTTTTAATCTCTCGCAACTTAAAAAAAAAGATGATGTTTTAGAAAAAAAGGTCCAAACCCCATAAATAACAAATCAAACAAACGTGGAGATATCGTAAGATGCATTTTAGTTTTGTTATTGAATAAGAGGAAAGATTATTCCAACGCATTAGTATCGAAAGAAAAGCACAAAATACTACTGTATCTCCTTATCCTTATGATAATCCACGGACAGGTGTTTGTTTGTGGATTTTTGTCACACCACTACTCCTACAGTTGTGGGCCAATTACATCCAGACTTGCTAGATAGGATCAGCATGTCCCCAATTAATGTATCAGCATGTTTTTTTTATATCATTGATGGTGGTCTTGGTGGGTTGAGGGGGGTGGGGGATGCAAATTCTCGATGTAAATGTGCATCATGGAGCGCCGTCTACAGGTGGACGAGGGTATTACAAGTCTCCACCATTTACATTCCTGTCCCCACGTTTTCCAGTGCAGTGAGGTGTTTTGAATTATAAGCAGTAAGTATGGTTTTGCTTCATGCACGTAACAGAGCAGCAGCAGCGGCATTCAGCAGCTTCTTCGCTCACTACAGATCTGGGTAAAATCACAAACTGGTCCA
>CM068959.1:4849002-4877147 GCA_035128595.1 Eptatretus atami | reverse complement strand
AATGTCTCTGTTCCCCACTGTTTTGTCCTTCCCACTCCCACCCCTCTTGTCTCATGGCCCCCTTGCTGTGCGTCGTGTGTTAGCTGTCATACGAGCCTCGACAAGGTATACAAAAAAATAAAAAGAGGTGATTAATTTTTGCGTATACAGAGCTGCCAGTTGCCTATACACCACCCAAATAAAGGTATGCGTCAGAAGAACGTGTTGCATGCTTGGAGCAACTTCGCCCAGAGGGCGGGTACTCTGCTAGTTTGTAAAATACATGGTACCAAATGTGATCTAGTCACCATGCTTCAATCAGCCCGGACATCGCGTTAGCAAAGTAAACTTCCAAACAGGAGACAAAGTAAGGAAGGAAGGTTTACTCCTTAATATGGGAGGGAGTGGATGGGAAAAACTTTCAACAATATGTGGAGATGTGGGGGGTTGAACAGGTTGTATGAAGAAACTCCCTCAATTGTCGAAGACAAAATATGCACACACACACACACACACACACACACACATAAAATCTATTCAAGACATTAACAGTGGGGGATGGCCATTAGGGGGAGCTTGATGAGTTGCGTTAACTGTTGATGTGTCTACTCTCTCTCTTTGCTGTCCTTTTGTCCTGTTGTGTCCAGCTTCATTCAGTGCACAAGTACAGTACTAGCATTTCCACGAGCCTCGACTATGTCTACAAAAAAACAACATGACATGTCGTTTTTTGTAATAGTTGAAGGTAATTATGAAGTATGCAACATTTTTAGTTTCTCTTTTGCCTTGCATGTCATTGCAACTGGGTGCCCTTGAATATAAATCTCTCACAATCCACTTCATCAAACATATAAAGTTTATATTTATTATTTATACACGTAGGATGCACCCGAGTAGTTGCTTGCAGTGTGCAAGCATGCCTTAGTGATATACTGTACCATGTGTATATATCATGGAGTACAGTAGTACTCCATTTTGAGGGATGATATGGGAAAAAAATTGCCGCCCATTCAAAGGTGTACACAATGATGCTCTCAAAAACGACTAAAGAGTGAAGTCATAAGCATTTAAAAGCCATAACTTTTATTCTTGGGCATTTTCTGAACTATCAAGACCAAAAAAGACGCCAAAATACATCGCTAAAGTACCACATTGGGAGATCACTGAAACGCCAAATTGTACTTCTTCTTCTCCTCTCAAAACAATGTAAAACTGTAGCCCAACCTACCTCAATAACTGCTGAAGCCATGATGCTGATTCCAACGTGAGAAAGTTACTTTATCTCGAGGCGAGTGGATGGAACCCAAAATTCAAAAATATATAAAACATTAATCATTTTATGAGGAAAATAAATCAAACGTAAATGTGGACTCAACCAAACCAGGCCAGGGATTGTGGGAGGGGGAGGATGTGGGAGGGAATGTGAGAACCATTCCAAAAGCGATACAAAACTAAACATCACCCAAATCAACTGAAACAAGTATTAAAACAATTTAATAACAGAGATGAATTTAATCCATACCAAAATAACAACATATATAAAACATTAATCATTTTACTATTTTTTTAAAACGATAATTACATAGTTTCGCATATGTGGTAGAACCAAAAGTTAGGATTGAAAAGGGGAAAAATCGAGAATAACAACAAGCAAAATTTAATAATCCATCCAAAAATAACAAAACCTACAAACCATTAAGCATTTTATGACTTTAAAAACTTGCAGAACCAAGTAAAAAAACATTTAAAAAAAATGTAAAAACAGAGGGTTGAAATCTCAAAAAACAAAAAAAACCAAACAAGGTAGGAATGACACCACATTACAATTCCACAATACGACACCACAATCCTCATGGATTATCATCACGACATATTTTGACATTGTTCCATCACAATCCCACAACAAACGTAAAATGTCAAAAGGTGTCATGATGCTAAACCGGAAGAGGATTGCGGTGTCATATTGTGGCATCTTAATGTGGTGTCATTCTTCATTGTTATTCTTCTTTAGTATTATTATTATTACTATTATTATTATTATTATTATTACTCTACATCCATCACAATCCCATAACAAATGTAAAATGTCAAAAGATGTTGTGATGGTAATTCATAAGATTATTGTGGTGTCGTATTGTGGCATCATAAAGTGGCGTCATTCCTACCTTGTTTGGTTGTTGTTTTTTTGAGATTTCATCCCTGTTTTTACATTTTTTTTTAATGTTTTTTAAAATATACATATATATATATGTATATTGTATATACAGTATATGTATGTATATATATATATATATATATGTATATATGATACGTCTTGGATTAGTTTGAGTATCTTGTTGCTAGAACTTTATAAATGCCCTGTGTATGATTGAATTGCTGCAAGAAAAGCAATTCAAGTCATGATGGTTCCCTGAGCCTTGGCCATGATGGGAATGCCTTTTATTGAGGAATTAAAATTACTTCAATCAGTTGATCCAGTGCTTTGAATTTGTTCAGATCTCTAGATTTAGACACAACGCCTTGAGGGGAAAGTATGAAAGCCTTCATTTTAAACATCAGTCTGGGACATGTTATTCTCAAGTTCTGAAAAATGTTTGTTTTTGCAAACAAGGAAAATAAAAATAAAATCAAACATTGTTGGCAATGCTAAAGCACACACACTTTAGGCCAGACCAAAGCCTTGTAAAGCAGAGAAAGGCTTATGAGATACACAAGAATGTATGCTCATGCTGGGCAGAGCCTCCGCTAGGTACGTGGGTGCCCTCCTGCAAAACCTCGCATTGGGGACCCTTTCTATCTGAGGGCTAATAATATGGTGAGACCTTCAAGCGAAGAATCGATTCATGCCTTGCCCCCAGAGGGGTTAGTGAAGTACAGTGTTAGAATGACCAGCTCTATCTGTACCTGTCTTTCTGCACCATCATGGGTAATGTGTTGTCATATCTCGGTGATGCCTGGACTGATTGTAACCAAACTTAGTAGGATAGTAGTATGGGTCAACAAGTGTGATAAGGGGCCAACAATGACCTAAGTCAAATGTCAAGGTCATGGTCAAGGTCATCAAAGGTTGAAAAACCACATTTCTAACAACTCCAGAATGGAAAACATCAGCGTAAGAAGTGTTTGTTTGTTTTTTTTTGCATTAGATTCAATTAATTAGGCACATCAAAAGTATCGTGAACATTATTCTCTATGACGTCACCTTTTCCCATAAAATGGCATCAAAAGTAGTTTTCACGTAAAATGAAATGAGTGTAGAAAAAAACATCTGTGTGACTAATCAAATCTGACTTAAGAATTGACTGTCAAATCCCACTGGGATACCATGTTAAAAATTTAACTTAAAAAAAAATCACAATGACCAAAAATGTGAACATTTTAAAAATCTTTACATCTCAGAAACTGAGCTGGAGAAATCCTTCAAAATTATTTTGTGGAACCCTCTTAAAAAAATATTTTTTTTAAAAACCCCAATAAATCGCTAAAACAAAATGACGAGGGTGACGTCATTTATTCGAATTTCACAATGGAAAGAGCAAATTCAGATCTTATGATTTCTGAATATATCTGTGCACATAACACATCGATGCTTTACAATTCCACCCTTCTACTTTTCTTGGATGCAAAGTCGTCAATAATGTCATCATACTTCAGACTTGGTCCTACATCCTCAACTGAGATGATGGGCAGGTGTAACAGCCTGTCCTGTGACATTGCAGAGCGCAAGTAGCTCTTTCTGAACTTCAGCTTTGAGAAAGAGCGTTTTGCAGATGCAACATTTACCGGCAGAGTCAGTTAACCACTGAGAGCCACGTGGACATTTGGATAAGTGTCCATGAGGGAGTTTTTATTTATATAGCTTAGTGTTTCAAGTGGAGAAATTGTCCCAGCATGGAGTTGCACAGGAGATTGAGTTCTTTCAGTAGCTCAATGGGTTCAAGATCGCTTGAATTTGAATCAGTTAGCAGGATATGTAGGTCGTTCCAGCTTTTTCTAAGATCATTGTCAGTTAAAGCTTTTGTGGCAGCGATGTTAAATAGAAAGTTGAATAGCTGAAGGATGTAGTGCAACTGCTCAAATCTACTGTCCAGTGCAGTCAGGCAAACATGAATAGCCCTGTCGAAAAATTCAACTTTGAACTTTGTCTGTGGGTCTGAAGCCGGTTCATCTACAGACTCGTAAGAAAAGTAACGTTTATTGCTCATGATGTGAGTGTCACAAAACGTTGTTTCTGCCTCCACTGACAGCATGAGACACTTGGCAGTATCCATGGCCTGATCAAATCCAGAATCACGATAGATCACCAAGTGAGCATTACACACCAGGATTAGGTCTAATGTAACATCCAACTGCATGCCTTTTAACTGGAATACCTTGCTGACTTGGTTGATCTGACCAAGTATATTGTACCAGATGACCAGACATACAAGAAATCTGGAAGGCCCCACTTCCTTCACCAGGCCCATCACATCGCTGTAACATTTAGCATCCTTCCCTTTAGCAGTGCCAGCCACTCACTAGAGCAGTCTTTACCTTCTGCAGCTGACAGGGCACGACCCTGACAGCCTCAGTTTTACATTGCCATCGCGTTTCAGAAAGTGATTTCACTGAAATGGAGGTGTGTTGTCTTAGAATATCCCATCTTTGTGTTGAAGCTGCAAAAAGCATGTACAGCCACTGTATGAAGATGAAAAATGATATTGATACTACAAAGCACTGAACAGCATCTGAAACTATAAGGTTGAGACCATGAGCACTGCAGGGGACATAAAATGCTCGAGGGTTCTTCTGCAGAATCCGAGCCTGAACACCAGAATGTTTCCCTTTCATGTTGCTGCCATTGTTGTATCCTTGGCCTCTGCAGTCGCACAAAGGCAAACCAAAGCTGTCCAATATTTCCAATAACTTATCCGTTAGTTTCACACTGGTAGTGTCTTTCACAACAAAAATGAGAGGAAATGTTTGCATATTTCAGATGCCTCTCCATCTTGCACGTGGACAAAGTGGATAATGATGGAAAGTTGCTCTTGGTGGCCGATGTCTGGGGTGCAATCGAGCAACACTGAGTAGTACTTGTAAGTTGAAACACGTGCAAGTATTTCACTTCTGATTTTGTTGGCTAATAGTCCGAGGAGGTCGTTCTGAATATCGGCACTCAGATAGTTATCTCGTACTTCCACGGTTTATGATCTTCGAATATGCTCCTGCATGACTGGGTCAAATTGAGGCATCAACTCTAACTGCCCAAGAAAATTACCATTGTTAGGCTCGTAGAGGCCTTTTGATAACCCAAGGAATGCCAGATTTGTCTCAACTAAAAAATGAATAATTGCAATCACACCCTCAAGGACGTTTCTCCAATGTTTTTTCTCCAAGTCCATCAAACTCTGAAGTTTATCATCGACATTTTTTCTTGCTTTCACCATTTCATCCAATTCCTTCCACTTCTGCATGCAAGTTGTGTGGTGTGGGGAGATTTCACGTCGGGACATTGCTTTCGACAAATCTTGCCACGATGACAGACCATCATCGGTGAGATGCATGTCGACATTTCCAAAAAGCTTACAACAGAAGCAATGCAGAGAGTCGGCTGCTATATAATATTGTTGCGGTTCTGCAAATCTGCATGCCTGGCACCCAACATACAGTGATCCTCAGGCAATTATTTTGTTAGTCTTCATGCAGTCAGACCTTCTCCTCATGTATAGTGGGTTAACGGGATGAAGTGTGTTGCGTGGGTCTAATAGCTGGGTCTATTATCTATATCTCTATCTTCTATTCTGATTTCAATTCCAACCCTTTCCTTTTAGCCATGGTACAAAGCAAGGTGGGCACGCAGGATTGATATGACCCTTGCACAGTTGCCAGAACATGGCAAGACAGGCGGCGAGGGTGGGGGGGTCTCAGGAAGAGCAACCCGGATGTTCGGTATTGATCCCCGGGCTGTGTCACGCCGGATGTGCAAATGAGACCGCTTCCAGCCCCGGGAGCCTGGCAGGGCATGGCTCGGGCTGCTGTGTCCCAATAGAGAAGTGGGATTCGGATCACAGCGCGTCGCTTCGGGTTGTCACCCCACCCTTTGCCCGGTGGCTTATAAAAGGCGGATCGTGGAGCTGCTGGCCCTCTTCTTCGCCTTTCGTCTTTGCCTCTCTTCTTTGCTTCTCTACTTTGCCCGATTCTTCACTGCTCCTCCTTGCCTCTGCCCATCAATGGCTCTTCGTTTCCTCTGCCCGTCGCTGGCTCATTGTTGCCTCTGCCTATCGCTGGCTCTTCACTCGCGGTTGGTGTGCAACTGAGATGTGCTTATTCCGGAGGACCAGTGCGGAGCGCATGTTGCCACGAGCCCCAGCAAAGTGACTAAGCTGGAGATAACACGCTAATTCTCGAGGTGGGAATGCTCAAGTGAAGCGTTCCACGGAGGTATTTGCTACACTCACAAACCTATGCATGACTAGGTTAGGGATCTGTCACCTCACGCATCTTCTCTCCTCTCTCTCTCTTTCCACCCCTCTACATCATCCCCTTTGGACGCACAAAAGAGCATCCTACTAACTCACAATAATTATAGTTTCCTCTGGCATGACACCGCACCCCCACATATTGCACTACACCACACCTCCCACTCCCACACCTTAGACACCAGTATTTCTCTCCCCTACCTCCCCTGAAGCGTACTGGGTTGCGCGAGGTATTATGAGGCCGTTTATCCTCTTCTGCTCTCTTTCTTTCTGGCTATCTAATCTTCCTCAGGTTTGTATGTGTGTGTATGTGATGGCGCCTGTCATATCATAAGTTAAGATTGAAGAAGTGACACAGGGATAAGTCTGCTCTGTGTCTGCTTTTGTAAATTGCTTGCCCTTTTGTCACACCACACTAATTCCTTGCTATCCCTGCTGTACAGAATAATAAACCCATTTACTGTGCCACATAGCTTTCCTCGCTTCAGTGTAAATAAATGCTTTATATAGAAATATTCCCAGTTTGTTTTCGCCTTTTCCTTCATTGGTCCAGCATGGTTCGTATCCTAGCTTAGCCGGGACGTTATCCCCCAACGATCTGTTTTTCTAACCGGTACGTCCTTGGGCAGTTACACTCGGATGCATCTGATCTGGTAAGGCGATCCAGCTTGAACAAGGAGTACCGAGGGCATGTCCTCCGGTAATTAGATCATGTGACCATTAGGTAAACGGTATTTATTATACGGAGGACCCAAAGTCACGTGGTTGAGTTATTGGCGTTCACGGTCGATTAGCGACCTGCCGCGTCACAAAGTTTTTTCCTGTGCGATGGCCTGCGATTCCGGAGAGTCTGGTGGGAACCGGAGGTAATTTTCAGCTGAGAATCTCCTTTTTGCATCGTTTTTTGTAAAATCATGAACTTTCACATGCCTTGGACCGAACTTGACAATGGCGGAAATTGTCACCTGGTCCAGCACTTGAGGCCACTCTGAAGTGTCAGCAAAATTTTCAACAAAATCTGCAGACCGCTCAACTCCAACTGATTCTCTCTCTGCCTGTCCATGCATCTGCTCTTTGATTGAAAGTGCTGCATCTTCATCTATATCCCCAGTCTCTAAAATTGTATATATAAAGCGGAAACTGTTCCTATCTTGCCCCTGGCAATGGGGCTTTGACGTTGAGTCAACTGTGCTGTGTTGCGCTCTGGGTGGTTTAATCAGGAATTTCTCAAGACCTCCTCTCAATTTCGTTTCTTCAACCTTCGATGCCTCTTGATTTTTTCATTTTGCTGCTTCGGACTCAAAATATCTCGGACCTCGGTTTCTGGGCCGATCGCTGCTCATTGTTCCAAGAATAGCTTATGTGGGCCTAGTGCCGAGTATGTTAAGAATTAAGATAACACTGACTGACGTCCTAAAAGTACTTCCGCAAGATGGAGGAAATGCCGTCAAATCGAGTAAATAATTCACGGTAAATTGGATTCGATTTACTTTGAGGTGGTTGGAAAGCCATTACTATTATTCGATTATACTTGGAAAAAACAAACTCAATGCCCGTTTAAACATAAATATACAGGGTCCTATTTTAAAAGTCCGTCTATCTTTCAGAATTGGAAGATGATGTTTAAGGTATGGCAGCAGGAACCATTTAGATTTTCGAATGGAGAGTGATGGATATGGAAGGAGCACAAAATTATATATAACTAGATGACCCATGAACCCGTTGGGTTCCCGTTGTGACAGCGGTTGATAAAATAATCATTTCAAAAAAAAAAGAGAGAAAAAAAAAGATAGCTCCAGCGTACTATACCGCTGAGGTTGTTTGCATTGATCAAATTCTCCCGAAGAGTACTTGACTGAATCGGGAATTGATTTTTTTATATATTTTTTCGTTGCCCGATTTGAACGAAACTTGATACTGCACACCGCAGGCTGCTGGTGAGTAAGGTGGGCCAAAATTTTTTGCGCTATCGTGTAACGTTTTGGCTGTATTTCGGGAACATACATATATATATATATACATATATACAAGATGAGAGTTTTAGTAATATAGAGATAATACTTCTCAAAGAAAGACAAAAATATATAATAGTACCGTATGTGGAAGGAGCACACAAACAACAACAATAACAACAGCAGCAGCAACCTCCATGCCAAAAAAAACAAAAAACTGTGCTATGAATGGTCCGTTTTTTGTGTGAGATTTACAGATAGATATGCAGTATGCTTACGAAGTGCAACATGATGTCTTTTGATTAAAGTTAAACCCGTCAGTGAAGGGATTAGCAGCCAGTAGGAATGCATGGTTAGTGGTATTGGAAACATCTATGTTGCACATCTTAATTTTCAAGATGCTTTGAAAATATTGCAAGCTAATGTGGGAGGCCGCTCTTTGTGGTGGCCCACTGCGGCTGCGGGCTCCGCGGATGCCTATCGGAGGCCCTGATGCTTTGAGTCCAAAACGCTTGGTATTACAAGGTAACCTCGATTTCCATTCTTGAGAAATCCTTTTCATAACAAATTAAAAAAAAAAATTAAAATAACACAACCTATGTTCACTTTGGCACAAAGACAAAAGGACAGTGTAAACTTATTCAAACATCAGGCAGGCATCCTTGATCGAAGACAAAAACACACGGTTATACAAGACGCACGTGTTGTTTCTGCTTTCACACATCATCAGAGGAAGGGAATTGGTCGTAAATCCATTGCTTCCAAGGAGGCAACTTGCACACTCTTTTACACCACGGGGACGTCAAGGGTACGAGGATGCAAATGAACAGGTCAGAGGTGAAATGAGAATGTATTGAGCAATCAACGAAAGGAATGGATATTAGAATGAGAGATGTGCAAGGAGCAACTTGAAGTGATGGGAAGCATGAGGGTAGAAACCAGAGGGAGGTGATGTCCAATCGAAAGGAAAGGGAAGGATTATTATTGAAATTATTCACGACATGTGGGGCATTCACCAATGCACACAGACACAAGCCATCAATCCATAAACTCTTAGAGATAATGATGTAATGTTTATTTTGTACACCAAAGCATACCATCATCCACCTACACAGAGACGAGTATTGCGTACTGCGTCACTGGTTAGAGCACCTCATGCCAGGCCTCGAGCACCAATCCTGATGTATATTTGGTGCCATATCCAAGATGAGGCTTCCTTTCAAATCGAATTTATGGCCACATTGTACACAATGAGGTGCTGTTGGTAACACCATGCCCAGCCTTGTTGCCATAATGGATTCTTCCATTTCAAATCACTCACACTTTAACAAGTACAGCATTTGTTCCAGGCCTTACATTTGGTGCAATACACCACTCCAGCTCGTCGTCAATTGCAACCCCATCTTTAAATTCCACAATGTTCTCCTCCTACTCCTCTTCCCTTTATACGTTTAAAAAGCAATATTATTATTCAATCAACCCAATCCATGCATTCTTAATGATTCTGCCAATGCTTTCTGTGAGGCCGTGATAACAAGGGACACACACACACCGTCCAATAGTCTTCACTTCCTTACAGTTTGCCACCTTTGCTTGTTTTTGAAGCCCGAGAGTAAACTTCTGCATGACCTACTCTCCAGCTAAATTACCCCACACTCGTCCAATTTCCTTGGTGCCAGAGTTCCTGGATGATGAGACCATCCATGCCCAAAGCGTGAGTTTATGAGCAGCACTTCCGTGGACAATCCATCACGCAAATTGAAATCCAACAACTTGTTTGAAGGTGTTGGTTTTCTGTACACAGAGGCCCAAAGAGCCACCTAGCTTTCAGAAAAAATCCACTAAACAGGTTAGTTCATTTGCTGCTCGCAAAGACCCGGCCCAGTGCTCAAGAAGGTGGTCACCTGAACCCGACGCACAATGGTGGTAAATGTGTCATCAACACACCTGTTCCATTACCACGGCTTCCCATCCTCATTAGTCATAAAAAAAATGTTTTGCTCTAATTCCTCCATGACCAGTTGAGTGAAAATCACAGACAGAGGAGAACTTTCAGCTGAACCAAAGATCTGTTGATAGTGTGCTCCATTATGCATGAAGCTCCAACTAGTCAGACATCTTCAGCAGATTGGAGACACTATCTAACGTGCAACACATTTCCCAATCACTAGACTCTTAATTGATCACTTCGTCATTTTGATGACCAAGTCAACTTGAGCACTTGCAAAATGTGTGGCTGTTGTTACCCCATGCACATGAAGTGAAAAGCGGGGTTAAGCAATTGGTTCATGTCCACCCATCTGTCTGACCGTGTTATCAGTTTATGATGCAGGAACAACTTATTTAAATCAAATGTTGTATGTATTTTGAACACAAATCGGAACATCAATAGGAAGACAAGTCTGCAGTTTAACAATACTTTGTCTCTGAATTCATCTCGAGTGCACATGCGCAGAGTGGAGTGAGATAATATTTTTGACCCTACCTGCCTGTCTGGCAGACAAACAAAATTAAAAATCACTCCAAACAGGAAACTTACTGTTTTTAAGAACATTATAAGGGACACAAACAACAGGCACAAATATTAAATAAATTGAACAATTAAAGTGATGTGATAGGGTGATGTAATAGACACTGAGGAAAATGGCGGTAAAACTTGGAATTGATTTATTTATACGCCTTTAAACCTCTTTCATCCTTGAAATGAATTATATACTTGAACACTGTAGAACACAAATCACCTTCATAATACTTCCGTGAACCATGCAAAATGTCGATATCTATATATATATAGAAACATGTTGAGTGTGACGAGCTGGACGTAGTCCCACACCAAAGCGTCACCTCCAACCCAGGGGCTTCAGCCCGGGGACCGTCAAGCAGACAAACATGACATGGTCAATATCAGTGAAACATCAAATGGAGCCGTCTATCTGGATTTCGGGCTGGTTTGCCCTCATCAGGACAGCATACCGATAAATATCTTCAATGTCATTCTTCCCTCCAGGTCTTTAAGACAGCTGTTCACCACAATCTCAATTCATCACCCATCCAAAATCATGATCTTTTCTATCCCCATTAAAGCACCCTCCCACCCCCCACCCCACCCAAAAATGTGCTTACATACCCATCTTGTCCACCTCTTGCATTCTCCCCTACCCATCATCATGACCTGCATCCCTTGTTTGTCCGTGTCCATGTATGTTCTCCCTCCACCCTGCCGTTGGCATTTTCCCCTTCTCGTGCTATTCCTTTTGTTATGTTGCATCCTGATGTATTATGCATTCTGGCTCTTCCATGAGCATTGACTACGTAAGAAAATTAATAAATTTTAAAAAGGAAAAATTTGAGCTGGTATGTTCTGTGAACTCGTTGTCGTCGTCGCCTGCAGACCATTTTAACTTTGTCATTGAAGTAACAATAAGCCGAGCTCAAAACCATGGTGAAAACCTACGGTGAAGGTGTACAGCACTGCATGTAACAACCTCCATTATGTGGATGATATTGCAGCCATTTCTTCCACTTTGCAGCAGAAAATGCCAGCAATTCACGATGCCAGTAATAAAGGAGAATAGTACGATGTATTCATGTGGGTAAAACAAAAATAATGGTGATTACGAGAGGGCATTTGGATACAAGTATTCAGAGAAACAACAAGCCAAGGGAGCCAGCGAAACACTTGGTTTATGTTGGTAAGGATATTACGAGGACAATTACAGTACATCGATGCAAATCAAAGATCGAGGACAGCATGGCGTAAGTTCAGAAAGCTTCGGACAATTTGCACAGACTCCTTTTGAAATGTTCTTAAAACCTGGCGAACAGCTGTCATACTCTTTACATAGATGCGAGACGTGGACACTGCCAAACAATGACTGGTCAGCAGAAGGTTGTGCCTTTCAAGGTTGTTGCTGGAGGCATACTCCAGGAAATCAACTGAAGGTGAGGATGACCAATGAATAATTTACAACCAAGGACACAATACAAGCTTGCACAAAACTGTACCGATGAGATATGTGGAGCACCTCTTACAGACGTCACACGGCCGACTGCCCAAACAGGTACTCGAGACCCACGTTTCTGGTATAATAATGCATGGATATCGGAGAAAGTGATGGAGCTGTGACACATATTTTATTACAAGCAATCGTGACTGAATCAGGATGCTGCTGTGATAATGAGGACACACAACGACACACACACGCACAGTGGGATGCAAAAGTATGAGCACCGATGTATTAACCATATTCACACCACTGGAGATCTTGAAGATGTACAAGCAGGGAATTTGGCAACACTAACGGCACAAAATGGCCTACTTCTATTTTTTAGAGATACTGTGGGATCTCTAATTTCTACAATGTCCTGAAAAAGCATTTGAACATGACAGCTAACTCCATCCACCTTCACTTCATCCATTTGAAGGACGGTGTGCTTCGAGATGTACCAACCGCTAACAATAATCCATCACAACGGTGGAGTTTCAGTTAAGTTTGATTCCTTAGGAAATCGGGATAAAATCCAGACAAGACAGTTCAATGATCAGATGTGACCGAATGAGTTGTCCTGCCACTGCTAAATGAAACTTCGTTCAAACTTGGCTTGGCACTGACACTGGGAGGTTCAGATGGAGAAACAAGAGCAAAGTAATGGTGCATGGAAAAACAGGCCATTACTATATTCAAGAGTCAGTTATCACTATGACGTCATCAAACGATGCTGTCCAAGCTTATATACCTGCAAGTAATAGGTATTTCAGGTAATAGCTGGTATATTCCTGAATGGCTTGACAGGATAGCCCAAAAGTTGCAAACATGACTTTGAATCAAGTCCAGCTACAAACCGTCATCCTGCTGCTTCACAGGCCGGCGTTGAATCAATGAGGCCATTCTTTCTAAAGGCGCTGTCACACCTTGACGTTTTAGCCAGCAATGGCAACGTATAAAAATGTATGTAAAACGCTGGCGTACGCTGAAGTTTTGAGGTTTTTTTAAGTTTTGGTCGTATTCATAACATGTTGGTCGTATGCATAACATATTAGTAACGGGCACAGAACGTTTCGTTGTGTTATAGATAACTTATACCAACGAATGCTTAGCCTTTGTCGGCGTTCACAACCTATGCCCAATGATAGTTTAACTTAGCATAGCGCGCTGCACGTTCGCCGACGAACTCGTGGCGTACCTGTTAAAAGGCTGCCGCACGCCGATTTAAATCATAACCGCCTGAAAATTGGAAGTGTCAACATCGCAGTCACACCTTGACGATTTAGCCAGCATATGCCGACCTATGAAAAATGTGTCTAAAACGCTGGCACACGTCGAATACGGTATGGGTAAGTTGTGTATACGTTAGGAGCACGCTGAAAAACGAGGAAGTACGCTGTCATATTTCGTGGTACGTCTAGTACGTCGTGAAATTTCAAGCATGCTGAAAATTTTACGAGTACTCGACGTATGGCTCACAAGTTCCGATACCCGGCATAAGTTCTCGGCACGCTACGCGATCGTTGACACACGTCGGACACACGTTACTTGTAAGTTACTCATAAGTCGAAACACGTCGAGGTAATGTTTAGCATACCCGAAATTTAATTTTTAACCTATGAGTAACATGCTTTGAACCTATGAGTAGCGTGCTTTGAACCTATGAGTAGCGTGCTTTGAACCTATGAGTAGCGTATCTCAAACGCACATTGTCGTGTGTAGACGAATTTGATTGACGTCTTTCGGACGACCACAGAACTTACTGAACGTGTTTTAACTTACATCTACCGTATAATGGCGTATTGGCAGCGTTTAGGGGAATTGGTATATACAAATGGCTTCACAAGAGGACCCGTCAGTGTTCCAAACTCCATGTTGAGTAGATGTCAATGTCAGTAGTATCAGTAGTAGTAGTAAGTAGTAGTAGTAGTAGTAGGTGAGCGTGTCAGTAGTAGTAGTAGTAGTAGTAGTATGGTAGTAGTAGTTTTTTATGTCCATGTCAGTAGTAGTAGGTGAGTGTGATGGGGAGGGTGTGGGTGATGATGGATCCTCGTTGCGTCCACGAATAGGAGACTACTTTGCACCATTGTTCGATGTTCTTTTCAGCTAATTTTTTTTTCTCATTCCCACGATGAACTATTTTTTTGTTTCAGTTTTTAAAGTATTCAAAACGACTTGGACAAATGCATAATGTACTAGTAATGAACACAGAACGCTTCAATAACTTATACATAAGGCCTAGGTCACATTGCCACGGCGGCCGTGGGGTCTCCAAAATCTGCGGCCACTAGCAATTATACGGCGGCCGCAGTATTTCCACGGTCACACAATGTAGCAGTCACATATTTTTTATTTTTCGGGGAGCCGCACGGCGTATTTATAAATTGTGGAGACCGAAAACGTGGGGTGCCGTACGGTCTTTGATTTGATGTCGCACCGGTGACCTTAGGGCATCGCTGCGGCGGCCATAGAATTTTCAAGGCAGACGCAAGGTGCCCGGAAGGCGACTGCAGGGGGCCCTAAGGCGAACGTGCGGCCAGACGGACGTAACGAAGTGGGTATACCAGTTTCTTTGTTTTACTGAAATAAAAATATACCAGTATATATAACTGAATATACTATAACTATAATATACCGTGGTGTCCCCAGAATCCGAACGCCCCATTGTTTGAACAAATTGGAATCCGAACAATTTTTCGAGAAAATTTTGCCCTAAAAACCTAATACATTTTAAAAAACAACACAACGTAGCGTTCATGTTTGTTCACGTGTCTCCCCCACCTGTTCGAGCCGCATCTTCGCGCTTTGTTCATTCAGTTCGTCGGTGGAAGTCCTCGTGAAAGCATCTCTCGTGTGTCGATCGATACTTTAGGCCTCAGTCACATTTGCTCTACGGCGAGGATACGGCGGCCGTACGCCCTCTGAATTGACAGAAACGTGTGGCGGCCGCAGAGAAACTGAGGTGGCCTCAGGGTGGCCCTACGCCGTATGGCTATATTTACAGGTCGTAAGGTCGCCGTGGAATTAGAACGCGGAGTGTATACTTTTTTCATTTCTACGTTGCCGTAGAAATTCGACAAGCCGAAAAAAAAGAACTGGTAAAAAAATAAATAATAATAAATTTAACCCATTCGTTAATTGTGACAGGCCTTACCTCGTGTTTTCACCTTCATTTGTGATGTTTGTTTTTTTAATCATCTTGTGTTTTAATTAATAACAAAAAAAGCAATCCGATCACGTGGTGTGATGGACTGTCGGGCAAGGATTGAATTTCACAGCAAAACCAGTTGTAATTTGGAATATCCATGATTACGTTAGCCCGATGCGTGTGATGAATGATTGTGGTTCTGCGGCATCATGTTTGACGAGCTGCCCCGGGGCAGCGCTCTCGCAGAGTGCGCGAGCGATCGGAACCCAGGCCGGAGCACGAGCCTGTGTGGACCTTTGGATGTGGTGATTGTACCAGTTTACATACAATACACCACCACCGAAGGTCATTTACTTCATATTTTATCTTAAACATGGGGAATTTCAGTTGAAAGTGTCTTGAAAGTGGGTTTTCTTTGGGTCCACGAACGGATTTATCACTCCATTATTTCTTATTGGGAAAATATTTTTGGAATCCGAACCTTTTGCAATCCGAACAGCCTCCTGGAACGAATTAAATTGGGATTCTGGGGGCACCACGGTATAGGCAAACACCTATACTCCGATCTCTAGCGGTAGCGCACGGTGGACGCACGGTCGACGCAGACTGCCACGGAGGCCGCACGTAGGTGCACGGCGGGCGTAGGGGAACCGTGCGTCGACCCTGCGTTGCCCGCAGGTAGTCACACAGACCACAAGGCCACCGTACAGCACCGTGGAAATAGTGCGGCCGCCGTAATTTTTGGGGGTTGGGAAAATTCATTTTCATTGAGAAGAGCTTACGGCAGCCGCACGAATAACGCAAGCCCACCGTACGCCCTACGTACGGTCGACGTGGAACACATCTACGTCATAGCTTGGCTTGTCGAATTGCTACGGCGAACGTAGAAATGAAAAAAAGTTATAAATCCGCGCTATAATTCCACGGCGACCCTACCGCCTGTAAATATAGCCAAACGGCGTAGGGCCTCCTGAGGCCACCTCAGTTTCTCTGCGGCCGCCGCACGTTTCTGTCAATTCAGAGGGCGTACGGCCGCCGTATAGCAAATGTGACCCAGACCTTAGTTATACCAACGATTGATTAGCGTGTTTTAGGCGTCCACAACCTATGCCCAACGATAGTCTAACGTATGCATAGCGTGGCAGCGTATCGTCGAGGATTACGTGAAGTTTTCTATTCATAGGCTGCAACTTCACTTTTAATAAATGCCTGTCACTCGCCTATTGTTTTTGGACGCTGGTGCTCGGCAATTGAAATCGTTCCCATTGAACGAGTTAAATCGCTTCCACTGGACTATTGAAATGATTTAATAATAATGCTTGGTTATCCTTGGACCCACTCTGGCTAGCAGCTCGTCGAACATCGCTGGGGGCATTCGCAGGAAGTTGATGAAGGATGCATGGTCCTCGTTCCGGAGTTCCACCATGAGCTGGTCATATATGCCGTAATGGCGTCGCCTCCCGATCCATGGTCTCACCCAGTTCCTTCTCTTCCGTTCACGTCTTCTTCTCCCAGCTCTATTGGCACGCAACTGGTGCAGTGTCAACTCGATGAGGTCATGTTGATGTTCGAGGACAGGTAGGTATTGTCGTCTCAGCCTTGCCGTATCCTCCATCTCTCGGAATGACATGGACATGTACTCACCACGAAGTCTAAAAAAAGACGGGTTCCTCCTGCGAAGCCCCTTTTATATTACCAATTCCCCTAATCGCTGCCAATACGCCATTATACGGTATCAGAGTTAGAAACGCGTTCATTAAGTTCTGTTGTCGTCCTGAGACATCAAATACGTCTACGTCTTTTTCAAGTAACGTGTTGCGAAGTGTGAACAACGTTCGTGTAGCTTGCTTACAAAACGTTACTCATAGGTTAGAAATAAGTTTTGGGTACGCTAAACATTACCTCAACGTGTTTCGACTTATGAGTAACTTACAAGTAACGTGTGTCGACGTGTGTCAACGATCGCATAACGTGCCTACAACTTATGGCCAGCGTAGCGGAACGTGCGAGTCATACGCCGGCATACGTCGTAAAATTTCAAGCATGCAAAAATTTGAGGACAACCCAAAAGTAGAAAGTTTTAAAGCCAGCGTACTACGATGTATGGCAGTGTTTTTCAGCGTGGTCTTAACGTATACAAAACGTACCAATAACGTATTCGACGGTGCCAGCGTTTTAGAACAAATTTTTCATAAATCGGCATACGCTGGCTAAATCGTCAAGGTGTGACAGCGGCTTAAGGAACGTGAAGCTAGCCGTCTCAACTGCTGGCGTTTGTGAATGTTAAGGATTCGACAATACATTTCAAAGAGAGTCGACCACAATCCATGCAATCCTTCCTTTAACATTCTCCACACCTCAGATACACAATCCATGCTGCGTTTGTTCCTGACTCTGAATTTTAATTTATTAGACCACGGACGTGAAATGGAAAGCAGGTTTAAGCAATCAGTCACGTACGTACGTGTCTGCATTTTGTTAAGAGCATACATAAAAAAAAACGTTCAACGTGAGGAAATTTAAACTTTACCACATGTTACATAACCATTTGATATAAACACATATTGAGTGTACATAGAAAACCGTTCAACGGAGGAAATTTAAACTTTACCACATGTTACATGACCATTTGATATTGTGCATATTCAGTGTACATAGAAAACCGTTCAACGGAGGAAATTTAAATTTTACCACATGTCACATGACCATTTAATATTGTGCATATTGAGCGTACATCAAAAATTTTCAAAGCATAATTTGCACACATTCACCTCAGAAGTGTAGATCGATGCAATTACAAATTTGCCGCCAGAAAAGTTGGTTCTCACCGAGGATCGCCAAGTGTCAGAATGGGCCTCAAGGAAATACGAAGTGGAGGGCCTCCTTCAAGATATTTTTTTAACAACCGATACGGAGGTTTCTGTATTTTCGTCACTAGTACGTGCCCGTACATGCGTGCCCGTACGTGCAAAAAAAACTTTAAAACCGCTTGCCAGAAACAACCACACAGGTCATTCCTTCGCTCTCGCGTGCCCGTACGTGCGCGCCCCTACGTGCGTGACCGTATGTGCAAACCAAAAAAAAACTTTAAAACCGCTTGCCAGAAACAACCACACAGGTCTTTCCTTTGCTCTCGCGTGCCCGTACGTGCGTGCCCCTACGTGCGTGACCTTACGTGCGTGACCGTATGTGCAAACCCCCCAAAAATAATTCAAACAACCACACAGGCCGTTCCTTCGCTGTCGTAAACGACGACTGGATTGGAGCATTGTGTTTAAGAAAATCCGAGAAAGAAAATCAGAAGAGAGAAAGAGATCGAGAAAGTACAGAAATCGAGAAAGTACAGAAATCGAGAAAGAAAGAATACAGCAAGTCGATAAATCGAGAAAAAATCGAGAAGAATACAGTAAGTCGTCACTATCCGGAAGTCCGGAAGTTAAGTCCTCACTGTCCGGAAGTTCGCATATCGCAGTTACGATTATTCGCAATGTAGTTTTAATGGCCAATTATTCAATTGCGCCAACGTATTTTGCCTTTTCGCAATGTCATCGCAAGGAAAAACACAAATAAAGAAAGAAGAAGAGAGAAACAAACTTTTCAAACAACCAGCACAGTCTTTTCCTTCGCTTCGTAACGTCACTTGATGTGCATTGTGTTTACCATATTAATGCGCATAAAAACGAGAACATTATTAGAATACACGAAGTCATCACTTTCCGGAAGTCCATACGTTTAACCGTAAGTAAGCGCGGCTGAGGATCTCTTCCCCATCGGCCCACACCTACGCAGCAACGTGTCCTGTCATTGGTTGTAATAATGGCCATAACTTGGGAAGCTCTTGTCCGATTAATATTCAAACCTTGAAAAGGCACATACTCAGGTCCCCAGCATATAATCTGGCAAGTTTCAATTAGATCGGACCGTGGTTGTCGAGAAACAGCGTCACACAACACACACACACACACACACACACACACACCACAACACACAACACACACACACACACACACCAGAGATTGCTTGGAATTTATAGATAGAAGATAGATGAGAAAGACATGTCATGTTTAAGGGAAATTGGGGTGTTATTCACTTTTTATGACATACAGATTCGTTTCATGCACTTCATCTGAATGGGGTGTCTCCAACACTCCTGTGTTCATTTATGTCATTTATGTCATTACAACGATTGTGATAATGTAAGTTATTCCCACAGTAGTTTATTTTACGAGGGAGGGTGTCACTGTCAGATGAAGACCGAGCCAAAAATGACAGCTACGATGGGGCGAGTTGCACACGAGTCACTTGGAATCAGGCCGCCTTGTCCTGCAGCTTGACAGGACTAGTTAACCCCATGCTGCCGGGACAGAAAGCCCGAGCTTTGGTGAACTCCCTCTTACAAAGTTCCGCCCATTGATGATGAGAGAGACCGAATTTTGTGGGATCGCGGACTGCGTCAAATTCAATGTGAGTGAGAACTGAGCCCTGGATGGCAGCTTTGGTGAAGCATCCATCTTCACCCCAGCAAGGAACCACAACTCATGGACAAAGCCGTCTCCTTATCCGTGCTCCATTGTCATCCACGTAGCGTGTGTGTGTGTGCATATTGTGCCCAGAATCTCGTTAGTCGACATGGATTTGGGATGTGGCCTGGCCTTGCGGTTTGTTGGGTTTTGCCAACCCCATCATACTGAGAAGGAAAACCCAAGCTTTGGCAACTCCCTTTTTGCCAAGTTCCTCCTACATGGGACCGAGTTCCATGGGATCCAGGACCACGCCGAATACAATGACTTCAATGGGAGTGAGAATTGAGCTGACAGCAGCTTTTGTTGGGAAGAGGGCTGTGTGGAGAGTACCCCGAGTTGCTCCGATCGACATGCGTTTGGGACACGGCCTCGCACTCTGGCCTTATCTTGTGGCTTGTTGGGTTTTTTTCTGACTATCCAGTCAAGGAAGGATGACACCGAGAAGGAATAGACTGAGACCGGGCATACCTGGGAATACCTCAGAGGCCACATGGGAGATTGTGCGTATCCACATCATCGCCACTTTAGGGACAGAGAGGGAAACGGAGCACGGATAAGGAGATGGCTTTGTCCATGAGTTGTGGTTCCTTGCTGGGGTGAAGATGGATGCTTGAGGACCGGAGAAGGCTCCGTTCAGTCTTCGAGACTCACACGATCCCCTCACTTTTGACTTTTGTTAACCGATCACAGGGTTCAATTAGTACAGCAGAACACAATGGTTGACAAAACAATTTTAAACACTGACAAGATAAAATAAGTTACCCAAACCCATAAGACAATGAGCATAATGTCCTCCAAAAGTACTTTGTGATCATTTTTTTCTGGATAAACATGCAAAAAATTTAAGGAGTGAAATTATTTCCATCACACCATAGTTGGTTCATGGTCATGTTCCTTCTTGAATGTGAGAATTGCTGAAGCAGTATAGAGACAGGAAATCCTCTGGATGGTTTAGCATTACCTTTCCTAGCGGTATTTATGGGAGGTATTTTGAATTTGGCAAGGGTACAGGCACACATTAGCCTTGTATTTTTGAAAGGCAGTGAATGCTAGCAGAGGGGACAACCCGGCTCAACATCCCTCTGGAGGGCGGCTCATGAATTGTTGCAACGTGCTGCTTATGAATCAGTAGCTTCGGGTCGTGATTCAAACTGCCACTACATATCGGTGAGTGCACTACAATTGACCTACCCTATTAGCCCTGAATGTAACACCGGCTGTCAGGAGCCAGTACCATGAGCAATTAATTTATTTTGTAAGGAAGGTGACCAAAAATGATGCATCACTGTTTTTCAAAACAGATGGTTTAATGCAGGTATAACCTTTGTGATGAGGTGGCAAATGTTGAGATGAAAGAAATCACCAATTTGTGAATGCAAAGCCACAATTTAATATCCATAAAACCACCATTAAAAATAAAGATGATAAAAAGTTTGACGTTTTTGCTCCAAAACTGGTTCAACCCCCAGTCAATGTTTCAGGTGTTTCCCACTCCGATGAAGCTGTAGGTGCTTCAGTCGTAGTTACCTATCATCATGAAAAATGTAATTGTGAACTAAAATGAAACAAAATGGACGACATGTGTGCACCGGATCAGCATACCAGAACTAACGATTATGACAATCAGTAGTCATAACTTTTCACCAATTTAAAAGAAACGGCTTTTCTGAGCTCTGCTTTGCTTGACTCTAAGTCTCTGTACGGGATTGGACCTCACGTGCAATTAGTGTTTGAAATGTTCTTTATTTTATGGCTGGAATCATGGTCCGGAAAGCGAGTGCCAAATGTGCAGCTCAATTTCCATCTCACGGCACCTTAAACAAAGTTATATAATAAACCGGGGATATTGAAAAACAAATTGCTGCCGTTCATAATGTGCCACCCGGTGGCATGTTAGCAATACCGTAGCATACTGCGTAAGAGGGGAGCGTGTGCACCGATGCCAAAGTCCAAGTTCCCCATTCAGGTGGCATGGCGAAGGCTTGAACGAGAAATTAATATCCCACTATCGATAACTACAAGAAAGATGTGTGTGTGTGTGTGTGTGTGTGTGTGTGTGTGTAGTGTGTGTGTGTGTGTGTGTGTTGGTGTAGTGTGTGTGTGTGTGTGTCGGTGTCGCCATTTTTTCTCAGGGTGGTCTAACGATCTTTGTCAAACTTCACAGGTTCGTCATGCAGTGAGTGTCGGACTGTTTTAAGGAACTTTTTTAAAAAAAATTGAATTTTGGTGGGATTATAATGTTTTTTTTAATTTAAATCGCTCTGTTGTGTGCAAGCCTTTGTCGCTATGTGAAAGGTAATGTAATAATCCCGACCCCATACTTTGTGGGTGTAAGGAAGTGTTTTTGTCCCCCACAAAAACAAAAAATAAATCAAAATTTGACTTCTTCAAAAATGCCACCAGGATTACAACAGCATCGGGACCGGGTACCCTCTAGTTAGAAATAAGGCAATTATATCTGTATTTCAATAAGTGCGTGTTTGAAAATGTGTGCACGTGTGTGTGTGTGTGTGCATGTGTTTGTACGTCTGAAAAGACATAGAAAAAAACAGGGCTGGTCCAATCTCACCAAAATTTTGTTGTACCTGTTGGTAGTACCCAGCGGTCAGGTCAATGACGACAAAAAAAAAATCCCCCCCCCCCCGATGCAACGGAAAAGGGGGACGACTTACGATTTTCGCCTATACATGTGCCATGGTGCAAGTGGTTTACTGACCCCTGCTGCAGACAGGGGGGATTATTAGCCACGGCACAAAATATATTTGCCCCACTATCCCAAACTCCGAGTCTAACAGCACTAAAAACCAACAAAATCAATTACTTCCATGTTTTACATTTTTGACAAGTGTGTATTGCACTTGGCATAGGATCATGCAAAGGCAACAATTATACTTATAAATGAGAAAGAGAAAAAGAGAAGAAGAGTTAACTAACTGAATACACAGGAAGTTTTTGCTTCTTGTGAAGTTCTTCAAACAAGAGTGATTAAAAACTCTAACAGAATAAGGTACAAGTTAATTAAGATACCGATTAGTCGATTGGTCTATTGAGATACATAGAACACGTCCAATGGTAATGTAGAGGATGATTGCCATCAGCCAGTACACTCTTTCTCCAAAGATTCTCTTTCCTCCAAACAAATTTGTTCACCGAGTACCCTTCCTGCCTGGTTCATCAATTTCTGCACCTTTATCAAATCAACATTCCTGAGGCTACTGTACCAGAAAATACAACCAAAGAGAATGGTACTCTCCGCACTACAATCCTACATAAAAGTATCATAATTATGGAATCTACTCTGAAAGATTTAAATTTTATAAGGAAGTGAACTCACGAGTGTCCTTTGACCACAACATGTCAGCATTGTTCTCCCCAGTTTAACCGATCATTGACTACGGTGCCTCGACGCCTATAGCTAGCGACCATCTGTATGTCCACATCATCGATCACAACAGGAACATCGTCAATTAATTTCCTCCTAAAACCCACAATCAAATCTTACTAATTATACCTACTTGTATGTTGAAAAATTAAAAAGGGAGTTGGTGTTTCCTGGAGCATTTCGTGAGTATCTCATTCGTTGAGATTTTAAGCTCTCCTGTTTTTTTTTCCTAAAACGAATTGCAATGCGATGGATTATATCGAAAATAAATCAAAATGTTTATCCACTAAAAGGGTCCACGTTTGGATAGTGAAACTTAAAAGCCTGTAATTTTTGTTTTCTTCGTCAGTGCCATTGAAATGTTGCTATTATTTAATACGACTACTACGTGTGCAGGGTTTGTAATGAATATTTGACCTTAATTTGCAAATCAAGCATCATTCATACACAACAAGTTGGTATTGCATGGAGAATCTGTTTCAGTTCATTTCAAGAATACACGCTTAATGGATTGCCAGATTGATGGCCCTCCGAAGCAAAGTGTTTATTTGTTTTACATGCACAATGAATTGAAGACTCGACCGAGGAATCTGCACGTACATGTGGGACAAAGACATCGGCACACCGGAGAAACCCCGTTGAACCACAGGAACAGCTGAAGGAAACGGACAAGTGGACAGAGTGAGCACAACCTGAACTCAAGATCCAAGCATCGTGAGCTCAGGTTCTCAGATGGGAACGAGAAACCCGCAATATCGAGACAGATTTGTGCCCATGGGCATCTGATGAACCTTTATTGAATTATCAGCGAACTGCTAACCATGTTCCCTCGGCACATAATAAATGATCCCATCGGAAAACCCGATTACATGTCATGCAGGTGCAATATTCGATTTCAAATAATGGACCTGATAAAAAACCAGCTCTGAGCTGCTAACCATGAGCAAAAGTGAAACATCTCCACTCAAGATGTTAAAGGGAAAGCTTTGAGTCATGATGTAGAGTTCCTTCACATAAGCATGTGACCTATTAAAGTGATCACCAGTCAACGGAACCGCATCAAAGGTAGTTTTAGGATGTGTGTAAGCACAGGTAAAACCACAATGTTTACAATCAAAATCCTGATTCCATGATGGCCTTAAATCGTCTCATTGATTTTTGAATTATTGATATCTGCAACTCAATTCCTGGATCCTGTATATTGAGCGAACACAAAACTGGTTTGTGTAAAGAGGTTAAAGTAATATCGTACTTTTAGATTGAAAGCTCGTAGCCAGTGGCAGGGATCGAATTTACATTAATTGAGCCTATATGGTCCACTGTAGGATGAAGGTCTCCTTCAACTCATGTTCAGGGATGTTTGGACACACTCAGCATACCTGCCAAAATGTGGGTTGGGGAGAGTGAGCAGCCACGGGAATCAAATCAATGAATAATGGTCTGTAAGGACTTGACCGAACAGCCAGCTCAGCGATTGAATAGAGTGCAAGTCATGGATGATGTGCAGGAATCCTTGTATGCGGTTATGGTGGTGAACAGTGGTGGCTCTGTGGTTTGGATGTTGTGCAGTTTCCACGAAATTTAATACAAATAAAAATGTGGTTCTTGGACAGCAAACTCATCGTCAGACACAAGGCAATACAATGCAATACTCGTCTCCGTGAAGGTGAGTGTCAGAAAAGTTAAACATTCGATTGTACAAAGTAAAAGCTGATACAAAAAAAATCCTTGGTGTGTGGAGCTATTGTGAGTATCTGTTCAAATAACCTTTCGAACTCCCCTACGATGAATTAAGCATCACGTGATATTCTTCACATTTTTATTTTTGTGGTTCAGCTCTGTTAATAATGGTAGTTAAATTGTTCAGTTAATAGAACATGAGACAGGGCTTTTAAAATAACTTTAAAAATGATGCCCATGTCACGTCACGTCACGTCACGTCACGTCACACGTCACACACCACACAACACACAACACACCACATACACAATACATATACACATCATACATATACAATCATACACACACATTTACACACATACTTAGACACACAAACATATACACACATCCATACATATACACGCATATATACATATACATACTTTACACACATATATACATACACACACAACATATACATACATTTACATGCATATATACATATACATACATTTACACACATATATACATACAACACATATATACATATACATACATTTACACACATATATTATACTTACACCATATATAATCTACTTAACATTTACACACTAATACATATCATACATTTACACACTATTTACATACACACATATACACTTATACATACAATACACACATATATATCATCTACATACATTTACCCCATATTACATAACACATATACATATACACATATTACACACATACTATAACATACACACATATATACATATACATACATTTTACACCATATATCAACATTTACAACATATATACATCATACTATACATTACACACATATTACATTATACATACATTACACACAATACATATACATACATTACACAACACATATTACATATACCATACATTTACACACTACATATAATACATTACACACATAATAACAACACATATACACATACACATAACACTAAACATATACACACACTACTTAGACACACACACAATCATACAATACATACATATTAACCATAATACATATACACAAACATATAACAACATAATACATATACATATATTTACACACATATATACATATACATTACATTTACACACACATATACATATACATACATTTACACACAATATACATATACATACATTTACCACAACATACAATACATACATACACACATAATACATATACATACATTTACACATATTAACATTTACACATATACACATACACATCACATATTACACAAAACATAAACATATACACACATACTTAGACACACAACATATACACACATCCATACTATACATACATTTACACACATATATACATATACATATATTTACACACATATATACATATACATATATTTACACACATATATATACATATACATACATTTACACACATATATACATATACATAAATTTACACACATATACACACACACACACACACAAAGATACACCAGGTGCGTGTATGTTTGTGTGTGTATGTATATGCCAGGTGGAGGATTTGTGGGCATCAATACAAAGATGTGAACAAGTTACCTGAGCCAAGTCTCGAGTCTTTAATTAGGATTTGGGGCACGATCAAACTCCAGCAATGTTACAATCCCCTAATGAGGGTCTTACACCAACTTTCCAACATTCGTGAGTTTAACTCGTGCTGCTGTCATAATCCCAAATCACAAACCAGGCACCAAGCTTACACTCCAATGGTGGTAACAGATTCAACAAAAACTGTAATGAGGGAAAGGGAGAACAGGAATAAGGCACGTGTGTCACAATGTTGTCTACAATTTATAACCCGATATATCAGGAAACAACATCAGTTGGTGGAGCCTCGCTTCCTCGGCCGAAAGAGAGACGGAGCTTTGACTCCGTTTAAATTTAAAAAAGGTCACACTGCTCACTCATTCTTCATTTAATGGATTAATTTATCTGCTTACGGAATGCAAACACAATCGACATTATAATATACATATTATAGAGTAGTGCGGCGTGTAAGCAACTACTCGGGTGCATCGGACATGCACACACAATAAATATAAGATTTATACATTTGATGATGTGCCTTTTTTGTGTACATGGTCGAGGCTCATGGAAGAGCTCGTACGAGTTCACGGAACGGGTCAGGACGTAACAAGACAAAACGGACAGAAGAGAGAGAGGAGGGAAACACCAACAGCAGAGCCAAAGGACAAGACAGAAGGAGGCGGACAAACAATGGGTGTGGGGAGGAATGGGGGGCAGGAGAGGATGCATAGGGTGGACAAGATGGAATCAGAAAGGAACTCTCAGGAGGGAAACTGGAAATTTGGAAGGAGGGGTCAGAATGGGTTAAGGAGGGTAGAAAATATTGTTGCATGGAAAAAAAAAGGGGGGTCCATAGCTACTGTCATGGCCAAAAATATTGGCACCCTTGTACTTTTTTCAAATAATTCACCATTTCTTCAAAAAAAATTGTTCAAATTAAAAAATCTTTTGTTCTCCACAGATGTATTTGTTTGGTTTGCAGTGGAACGAAACAAAAAAAGGTGAAAAAATTACTAAATCTTAGCTTATTGCACACAGAAATCCGAAAATGGCCCCGACAATATTATTGGCACCTTTTAGAAGTTGTTACTCCTTATCTTTTTGTTATAGTTGTGGAATACATTCTCAGGCAGTCAGTAGAGACCATGAAAGAGAAAGGAATTGACATCAAGCCAAAAAGATCAAATTGTGACAGAGATAAGCATCTCACAGACCTTGACTATGCAGATGGCGTCGCCTTAACAGCGACACTTTTGAAGGATGCTCAAGTCCTTCTAATTTCTGTTGAGGATGCTTCAGCTACGGTCGGTCTGTTTCTAAATGCCAATAAAACAGAATACATGACAGTAAATGAGGATGCTGATCATCTACCAATCTTCTCCAAGAATGGCTAACATCTAAATGAAGACAGAGACTTTAAGTACTTAGGGTCTTATGTTGCTGACTTCAAGAAGGACTTCATATCACGCAAAGGTCAAGCCTGGAGTGCATGTAACAG
>CM068959.1:4810710-4842430 GCA_035128595.1 Eptatretus atami | reverse complement strand
AGAAGTTGTTAGAAATAATTAGATTTCAAGCAGGTGATTCTCATTTACTTTGGAATTGAACTCACCTGTGGGTGAGTTGCAGGTGCCTGCAAAATAAAAATCACTCATTCAACCAGTTTGAATTGAGAAAAGGAGTCATTCTGCTGTTTTGTGTCACTGTGTGTTACCACAATGAGCATGGAGAAAAAAGAAAACCAGAGAATGTCTGAGGAGGTCAGACACAAGATTGTAGCAAGCGTGGACAATCTCAAGGCTACAAGTCCATCTCCAGAGACCTTGATGTTCTCGTGTCCACCGTACGCAATGTTATCAGGGGTTTAAGGCTCATGGCACTGTAGCCAACCTCCCTGGACGTGGCCGCAAGAAAACATGATTAAGATTGCAGCGAAGGATTGTTCGAATGGTGGAGAAAGCACCTCGATCAACTGCCAACAGATTCAAGCTGACCTTCACACAATGGTACGACGTTAAAAATCACACCATCGTCACCAACTCGATGAAAGGGGTTCTATGGAAGGAGACCCATGACGACCCGCTGCTGAGAGACAGAGAACATAAGAGCCTGACTGGAGTTTGCCCAAACACATCTGAACAAGCCACTGGAGAATGTCCTGTGAACAGATGAGACAAAATTAGAGCTTTTTGGTGAAGCACATCATCTCTGTTTACAGAAAACAAAATGAAGCCTTCAAAGAAAAGAAACCTTCCCTACACTCAAACATGGAGGAGGTTCAGTGATGTTTTAGGTTGCTGTGCTGCCTCTGGCATGGTGCCTTGAATGTGTGCATGGCATCATGAAATCAGAGATTACCAGGAGGCTTTTGGAGCGCAATGTTCAATCCAGTGTCAGAAAACTGGGTCTCCGTCGAAGAGTCATGGGCTTGCAGCAGGACAATGACCCCAAACACACTTCAAAGAGCACCCAGAAATGGTTCAAGACAAAACTGCTGTTCTGAGTGGCAGCAATGAGTGCAGATCAAAATCCCATTGAACATTCTGTGGGAGATCTGAAAACAGCAGTTGGGAGAAGGCGCCCTTCAAATCTGGGAGAACTGGAGCAGTTTACACAAGAAGAGTGGACAAACTGCCAGTAGAGACGTGTAGGAAGTCTTCATGGATATAGGAAGTGCTTGACTGCAGTTATTTTGTCCAAAGTCGTGATACCACTTATTAAGTCTAGGGGGTCAATAATTTTATCAATGCCATTTATTTTCATTTTCTGATTTAAAAGGATATATTAAGGTCTGAATCAAAAACAAAGGTTCTGTAATATTAACAGTGAAATAAAGAATTGTGGAGACAAAATACTTTGGTCAATTTCAACTTATTTATCGAGAAAATTGTGAGTTATTTGAAAAAAGTATGAGGGTGCCAATATTTTTGGCCACGACTGTAGACTGTGTTAAATGTAACATGGTCTGTGTGTTTCAAGTAGGTTAGATTGCCATGTATTTAGTCAGGATCGTCAGAGTAATATTATATGTGTAAACACCTTTTGTTTGTGGGTGGGGTCTTTATCAAAGGCTTTTGAGACAACCAAAGCAACTAGTTCATCTTCACCCTTGAGCTCCTGTGCCCTGTTGAAATGATCCGTCATTAAGGATAGCAGATCACCAGTAGAGCGAGAATGGTGAAGCCCATACTGGCATTCAGTGAGAAGGTCATTGTCCTCCAGATGACTGAGAAGTTGTTCATTGATGAGGCATTCAAAGACCTTACTTATTACAGGAAGCAGGCTGATGGGGCGAGAGTTGCTTGGTTCAGAATGCTCAACAGCATCCTTGAAAACAGGGACAACAGAAGCCACTTTCCAGGATGAAGGAAACACCGAAGCACACAAGCACAGGTTGTGTAGCTTGGCAAGAATTGATGACAGTTCAGGACAACACATCCTCAATACAATTACAGGGATTCCATCAGGACCAGTCGCTTTTGAGGTATCTCGAGTATGAATAATTCTGGTAGCCTTCTTAGGAGTGATAAATTGGTAAATGGAACTGGAATATCAGAGTCTGTACGAGATGGAAAATCAGGAAGAGGGTGTCCCTGATCATCGAGGGTAGAATTAGAAACAAGGCGATTTGAAAAGAGGTTAGCCTTATCCAGAGACGAAGTACCAACCTCAAGTCCATGAAAGAGAGGAGGTACAGAAGATTTATTGAGGTTGAGTCCACTGTTTGCAATCCGCCAAAAGTCCCTCGAGCCAAGTCAGAATGGAATCGACTACAGAATCCGCATATTGCTCCTTAACATCCTCAAGAACTCTTTCGCAGATGTTACTTGCTTTGTGGAACAGACATTTGGACTCCAGAGATCCTTGCACATGGTACTGCTTGAAATGGTGGTTGTGATGAGCAATTGCTTATGTACAAGCCAGAGTGAACCATGGATGGGAATGAACCTTAACTTGATAGATACATGAGGGAATATAAATATCCATACCAGTGCAAATCCATTGGGACAATTCCTCGGCAGCCATATCAGGACCAAGACTAAAAGCTGAGATCCACGGCACATCAGCAAGAAATGAACGAAATCCATCCCAATCAGATTTCCCAAACTGAACCACAATGTGGTGAAAAGGATGCACTGGAGTCTAGAATGAGGAGTAAGAGACACAAACACAAACAGTGGAATGATCTGAGTTACCAACTGGAGGAAGGACATCGGCAACACAGTCACCAGGTATAGAACACAAAAAGAGATCAAGCGAGTATCTTCCATCAGAAGCACGGTCAGGAATATGATTGGAGAGAAAACAATTTGGGCGAGATTTTGAGAGATTGAGAAATTTTAGGTATCGATGTCAGGAGTGTCAGTATTACAACAGTATGATGAGTGTACCAGCCATTCCTTGCGATGAACGTTGAAGTCACCAAATACCATGATGTGTGCAGAAGGGTGGAGTAAAATAACCCTGTCAATGCTGTCTGAGATCACCGAGCACTAGCACAAAAGGGAAAGGAAGGCGAGTGATACAGAAAGAAGAGATATGTTGTTGAATGCAGGAGAGCAAGACAGATAGCCCTTAACATAGATACCAAGACCATGAGAAGGAGGAGAAGACCAAGACTTGAAAGAATCGGAGGAGATGCCACTGTCCAACCGACACCCAGATGGAGCCAGCGGTCAGGTGAGTTAAGCTGAACAATTGGGATTTTGGCAAAATGGGGGGGAAATAAAAAAGTTGGAGCGAAATTCCCTGATATTGGAGAAACAAAAACCATATTAATAAGGATTTGAGGGTCGCTGCGCACAAGCTGGTGGATTGGCACGTGCAGGTAGAGATCCATTATTCTTAGATAGTATAACTATATTCTTAGTCAGAAAAACAAATGATATGAGAAGAAGAAGAAGAAGAAGGAGAAGAAGAAGAAATTGGTCAAAGTTGCCCAAACTAATTCACAAGCCAGTCCAAAAGACTCAACAATGCCACCCTGATGGCCTCAGGAATGCAACCCAAAATGGCTGCACAGACCACCCCCATGCATGTCCATGGCAGGACAACCATTTCGACATTTTACACCTGTTGATAGATCAGCCTCTCAAAGCATTACCAAAGAGTTCAGGATCCTGCACTACTCGGCGGCCATGACCTACAGCATGTTTATTTCCGATACCCTTCAGAGAGAAAGAATTCATCAGATTCCACAGGGAGTGCTGGACAAGAAAGACGCAGAATAACTGAGATGAGAAATGGCAGAATGGAGGAAAAGAAAGGAGAATATGAAATGGAAGAAGAAGAAGAAGAAGAAAAGGATGAGGAAGAAGATGAAAAAGAAGAAGAAGAAGACTGGCTGTGCCATTCACCTCGTCCTGAAACAATGAAAACCCTCTTCATAGGATCGCTGTGAAGGTGGGGGCGCCCAGACCAGGTGGAAAATAACTTTTCCTACCCCCAAATATGTGACTATTCTAAGTCTGGCTCCTACCCATTGACCTGCCTGACTAGGTAAGACCTACCAGGAGCAAAGCTCCCGCCAGTATAGCTCTCCGGGTCACAGGAGCACACAAGCTTCCCCACTACGATCAAAGTGGAAGTCACAATCAGGGAAGAAATGGCTCTCATCGTCTCGCTCCTGCCTTCCAAAGCGGGCTGCATTGAGTCCTGCATCGGCACATCAGAGACAAAGGAAAATCCCCACCTCCAAAATGTAATGTTTGTTTGAGTGTGATGTGTGGTGCCTGGAGTGGATTAGGTGTCGTTCTTCATTTCTCATCATTGTATGCAAGTTTGCATGATCACATATACCTCTTTGTGTCTTTTGATTCGCTTGGTATGTTCCGAACTGCTCGTCTCGTACACCTTTATCCCCACATATTCGTTACAAATAAATCCTTCAATGGGTAAGAAAATGTGTTTGAGCCATCTGCTTCCCGTGCGTGTGCCGTCAATTGTGGCTCATTTAGGCGACCTCTGGGTACGGTAAAGAATAATAATTAAATTAAGTAAAAGACCGTTTCACCATTTTTCGCGACCGGTGGTCCCAGTGCTGAGGTTGACGTGTTGACGGACCCTCAGATGTGACAATATCATGGTATTGGATTGGGGATGATCTGAGATAGTGGTGAACAGCTGTCTTTAAGACCTGGAAGGAAGAATGAGATTGAAGAGGATGTGGAAGTTGGTTCCACAAGCGGGAAAAAAAGAGGAACAAATGAGTGAAGGTGTGCAGTGATCCTGGATTTCAATAGTTTCATCAGAAGTAGGTTGATGGTAGACCATGTGAGCCCTGCATAAATCTGGGGTTGGGGGGGTAAGGGACAAAGCATGGAAAGAGCAGAGGGCGAAAGACCTGAAAATGGACAGTAGAAGACAGAGAGACCACCGACCTGTCTGTGATGGCGAAGTGATTGGCCCATAGGCTTCATCGTGGGTCGTTGTGAGAAAGCTTTATACATTTGATGAAGTGGATTCTGTAAGCAACTATATAACTCAGTAAATGAATAATTAGAGATTAGAATTAGCTTTTTATCAAGAAGTTTACAGCCATAGTAACTTTTAATGTAAATGCAGCAAAATATACAAGACAAGAAGCAGATGAGGCATGTGTTAGCAGTGCCTAGTAATCAGTTCAAGTGTAAACTACATTGTCTTTGGTCATGAGACCTGCCATGAGCAGAGCGAAGCTGCACTGCCCGACTTTTATATTGGGATATTTTTTTATTTTTTTGTGGGATATAGGCTCGACTTGTATCGATGTCAAATTTCAGCTTTCTCGCATACTTAGGAAGCACTAAACATTGATATCAGTGAGTCAGTGGTTCTAGAAGGAGCTTCATATGTTAGATATATCGACAACGCACACACACCCACAGGATTGGATGAGTACGTGAAAAGCTTAACAGACTACCGAATCCAATTTGTATGCAAACACAAAGACAGCAAACCAGAAAAGTTAACTCTAACCCACCTAGCAAGAACATTGCAAAAACATTGCAAAAAACAGGTGCGAATAGAAGATGTCACACATGAAACCGAAACAGCAATGAATATCGCCCCGATGGTTGCAAAAAAAAGAGAAAAGAAATATATAAAACAAAATATCAACAGATATACACTGACAACTAGGAAGATGACAAAAGAGCAGGAAGGTATAAAAAAAAAGAAGACAAAGAGTTGGACAGATTGGGCATTGACAAAGAAGACTCTTTGGAATGGCTAAGAAGAGGTCAGCTCAACTGGAATGGAGAACGAATCACTATAAATGCCAAAGAACAAGGACACGACACAAATGGTTTTAAAAGAATGACAGGATTGAGCCAATCGGACAAGTGTCGGTTCTGCGAGGTAGAAACAGAAAGTACGAGCCACCTATCGGGATGTAAAAAACAACTCATGTCAGAGCAGCTGGACACACAAAGGCACAACAAGGTATGTGGAGTAATCCATTGGTATATCTACGGAATCTTCAATATCCCAGTCCCAGAAAACTCATGGAAACATGAACCAAAATCGATAATTGACAACAAGGAAGTAATGCTCACATACAACCTGATGAACCCATCGAGCATGAACATAGTAAACAAAGCATTGCGACCGGATATAGAACTTGGGTAGAAAAAAAAGAACAGAAGGCATTGCTTATTGTGGTGTCAGTACCCAGCGATTTTGGCCAAAACAACGCAGAAATGAAGAAAAAATCCAAATACAGTACCAAGACCCCCCCCAAAATGAAGAAAATAACCAAATACCAAGACCTCAGAACCTGAAGAGCACCAAAATTGTATCAGTGATAGTTTGAGCAACGAAAATTATGAAGAAGAACCTCACAGAAATGTTAGAAAATGTCCCTGGGAATATGATTACAAACGAACTACAGTTGGAAGCTGTCCGGGGCTCAGTGACGATCCTGAAAAGATCCCTCAGAACAAAACTTTGAGAACAATAAAACTTTACAACTTTGTCCATGAATCATGATCCCTTACTGAAAAAGAGGTGGATACTTGAAGACCTGGGAGGACTCCGTTCCATCTTCTGAAACCCGCATATGGAGATAACAATGAACGACACACACATTCTTTAAGAGACAATTCTCATTTTCCCCTTTCATATTATACACACAACACAAACAATATTATTATTACCTCCGCCACTGAAGGTGACTGGAGGTTATGTTTTCACCCCCGTTTGTCTGTCTGTCTGTCTGTGAACACGATATCTCAAAACATTATGGACGGATTAAGATGAAACTTGGTCCACAGGTTGGGTTTGTGACAAGGACGAATTGATTAGATTTTGTTGAACATCCAGATCTGGATATGAGAATTTTATAATTGAGCCTCCTCCTATAGGAAAGGGGAAGGCATGCAGCTGTTGTCAGGGTTGTTTCTACAATTAGTGCCCCAAATTATTAATCGTACCCCAGAGTTTATTCGACCCCGAGAAGTACGAAACCACCATTTAGGGTTTTTTTTGTTCTTGGACTCATAATTTCCAAAATTTCTGAGCTGTATCTCGGAGCCGGCAAGGACTTTTGGAATGGAATTTGGCATCAATAATAGGAATATAAAGTATGTGGGGTTGACAAAAAAATTTTTTGACCTTGACCTAATTTTAAGGTCATGACAATTATCGACATTTTAACATTTTTCACAACAATTCCACTGAGGTTTATCCAATCAGAACAAAATTGCCCTCCCTAGATAGCCGAGAGCAAAGCACTTTTGAATTTCATTTACGTCATACCCCTTTGGGTTAAAGGTCAATTAAAGGTCTTACGTCCCTTGGATTACAAAACCACCATTTAGGATTTTCTTCCTTTTTTTTTCTGCCAATGTTCGAGGAATGAGATTTTGCATCAATAAAGGGAATAAAAATTATGCGGGGTTGAAATAATTTTTTTTGACGTTGACCTAATTTTGAGGTTGACATTTTTCACCATAACTTGACGAAGGTTTGTCCGATCACAATGAAATTGCCCTCTTTGAAATAGCTGAGAACAAGCCGCATTTACAATATAATGACATCACACCGCTCCGAGTTAAAGGTCAATGTCAAATGGCGGTCTGAAAAAAATAACGCGGTCAAGGTCAACTGGCAGTCTGATAAAAATAACGCGGTCAAGGTCAACTGGCAGTCTGATAAAAAACAAACATGTTTTTTGTCATTGCTCAATTTTGCAAATGTGGAATCTCAAAGACTGCTTGGCCTTCCAATATGTTATTGCATTATAATAGTGTACCTGCATTGAAATTGTGCACCTGATATTTGATTCGCGTCCTTGACCTACTTTTTTCGGATTGTGACCCAGTTAGCAAAAACACCTTGTTGATCACAACTTGAATAACTTTCCTTTGGTTTTCATGATGTTCAGTTTTATGGATATAATGTAGATGGGGACACATTTTTATAATTTACACTCTATCTCGACAGTAAATGTTGAAGGTCAAGGTTATATAGTGGTCTGAAAAAGAAATGACCATCATTGGATCGTGCGCCAAGGTTAAGTCGATTTGGTGATTGCATTGTGATCACAGATATCTCGTTTTTAAGTGATTCTTCACAGCTGAGAGACGGGGCCAAAAATGGTATATAGCATGATATTTCATAACGTTGTGGAGACGTTATGACAACACTTGATGGAGGAGTTGGTTATGTGACAAGAACAAGTCGATTCGATTTCGGTTCAGGTCGGGATCCAGATCTTGCCCGTCAGTGGGAAACAAAACGTAAACTGTTCAGCCTGGTGGAGGTATGCACTCTCTCTACTGAATGGCGTTCTAGTTCAAGATTAATTTCCTTTCCCAAAAAGCAGAAACTTATATTTCCACGCATGCTACCTTTGCACCAAGGTGCTACCAGAAACAAACCATGGACATGTGTTGTTTCCATGGAGTGGACACCAAACGGAAAATACAACCAGATGTCCAAAACTAGAGACCGGCTTTCAATGACAAGGAACAACACTCGGATCTTTCTCAATCCTCCTCCCGGCATTTTTTGACAGGGCAGCCACTCACCGTGATGAAGTCCTGTGGGCCACACTTGATGTTCCTGAAGCGACAAGAAAGGAGCATGTCGTCCAAGGAGTGTCCAAGGCGTTTAAACAGCTCTGGGCGTGGAACAGGCATCTGACGTGGAAGCAAAAATTGGCTGAAATTGGCTAGGTGAGTAAACCAACGGAGTCTTTGCACCTGGTCTTGCGCTGCCAAGGCCTGAAGAACCAGTGGATTCGCTGTCAGATTATAAGCGTAACGACCGTGTGGGTTCACTGATGATGTCAACAGACCGAGACGGACACCCAGAGCCAACAGGTCCAACTTCGTGAGCTGGGGAAAGCGTACAGGATTATTGTTGCAAATGGTCACTGCAGGGAAGAGAAGCTGCTTTGGCAAATGTCTTTGAGTGCGAATCTGCTTGGGGTGATTCAGTAAGCGTTGGAAGGAGACTGAGGAAATAGTCAAGGTTAGTGCAAGGGCCAGCAAGAAGACAAGCATCCACAGGAAGCGCCGCCCCAATGAGAAACCTGGAGGTTCCCAGAGGTACCTTAAGCCATGTATCCTGAGCCGACACAAAAATGAGGTCGTTCTATCAGCCATCCCACCAGGCTGATCTCCCGTAGAGAACACCAACTCAGTAGTTGCATCGTGATGATCCGACTCTCTCATTGGCGCATGCAATAGCTCCACAAACACACCTGTCCTATCACCAATATCAGTCGGTACCTCATTTTGGTTGTCCTTGGGTTCGTTGCGTAGTAGTTCAGTGGACATTGTGGCAAAGTGTCTGACGCTCTGAGCCATTTACAACTCGGTATGCCAATGGCAAGCAGTAAGGATGTTTCCAAGACACCTTGAAGTCAGCAGCAAATGGGACTGCGCCAAGGAAAGTCCATCAATTCCACTTCCAGTCAAGCAGCACCAGCAGTCACTCGATATGTATTGGAACGACCTCACTTTCCAGCGTCCACAAAGAACCATGCCGGTAAGAATTGCACAATCGGTCACGTTGGCAGCCCAGCGCATCATTGTGGCATTGTGCACACTTGCCAGGATGAGCAGAATATGTTTGTCACTCCAGTTGGAGGGCCCGGTGTGCCATGTGCGGGTACAATGAGGACCTAATCATCCATCGATTCGCCACGTCTCTGCAGAGTGAACCGCACTATCCGATCCCTGCACAGAGACCAAACTAAGAGGGCAGTCGCAATTCCACCCGTCACAATCAGCCTCCGAGTGTTTGCAGCGCCTCGTACTCACGACGGAGGCTGAAAGAGCAGTTTGGAGGAAGGGGCTTCGGGAATGATCCTCTCCTCCCTCCCTGGAGCCACTTTGGCTCAGCACGCGTGCGCTCACACCGTAGGGCTCTGAACATGCGGTTCGCACACATTCACAGCTCACTACTCTGCATCTTTATCCACTCCTTCCCCCCATATGATCTACACCTCTGTACCCTTAACCCCCTCCCCATACAGCTTACCCCTCTATATCCTCACCCATCCCCATCATTACACTCCACCTCTCTATCCTTACCCCTACCCCTCCCACATATGGCCTGTGCACACCTGCATCTTTCCTCCCTGCCCCCCCCCCCGACTCACCCTTCTACATCCTCACTCTCACTTCACCTCCCCATAGAGCTCACCCATTTGCTTACTCCTCCCCCCTCCTCCCCCCCCCCCCCAATCCATAAAGGGAGAGCGCTAGCTTTACTGGGTGGGGCTTGACTGGCCTGCACCGTATGCGTAAGCTGATGAAATGTCGCGGTGCTGCTCGTTAACTCGTGTGTTTATAATCGCTTCAAAGGCACACATTAGAAACTCAAGTGCCTTGTCAGAGCAACATCAATTTAACTATTGGGCGGAATAGAACAACAACGAGTTCCTGCTTATCCAGCTCGCATGTTTGCATAATTGTGGTCATGTCTCCTCGTCAAATGCCGAAAGGTCCATCCAGTTATACAAGAAATTACATTCGAGTTTAAAATACTCCATTCTCACAAACAACATTCTGCTTTGCCTGTTCGAGGAAAACAATTATATTTCTTGTTAACCCTTCCAGTGACACCAATGGCACACAATCAAACAGCGTCGAACTCGTTTCAACCTTGTACTTCAATACGATGAACCGATTCCGTGCACGTGTAAGATGAAGATAATGTTCACATTTCAACAAGAGAAGGAATGTTAAAAAAAATATTTCCATTGAGGTAATTGTGTACAATTCATAATAATAATAAAAATAATAATAATTATTATTATTAACATCATCCTGCCCTCTACACAGCATAAGGCTTGAACCACTGCTCTCCACTGATTATGATGATGATGATGATGATGATGATGATGATATCCTGAAGGAAGTCTCAGCGTACATAGTGAGTTTTATGTCTCATGAAGTCAGGGAGGCATTTCAAAGCACAACGCTCACAGAATGGACAACGAAATGATGACATTGATTCGCTTCCTCGTTTACTCACCTCAGTGGAGTCGGGAAATCCATTTACAAAACCCTTTGGACTCGGCTGTTCAATGCACAAGGATAATGGGACGGTTATCACAACAACCGCATCCAGAAACTGAGGCCCATACATTCCCTTTGTTGGAATTCCTTATCATGGAATTCAAGTTCCAAAAGAACGTTTGCATAAAATAAACATGAGAATATTGTACACCGTCTAATAATAAACTTGAAATGACGTGTGGAATTGTATTGTTCCCCAATGTCATCGTCCCGACTGGGATATGGAAGCCGAAAGATGTCAGCTGACACTTGAAATGACTGAAGGGATGGAGGAGCAGGATGAAAGGTGGAAAATCTGGAAGGTGTGAGGAATGGAGGTGAGCTGTCAAACCTGGACACCAGATGACAAATGTGGAGTGGGTTGAACAAAGAGTGTGTTTCACTAAGCTGGGGTGAAAGCCCCCAAATCCACCAGAAGTGGCAAAGGAGCTTGTGCAAATGTCTGCCTCCCTATTGGACACTCCCAATGACACTCAACTTTCGAATAGACAGCAAAGACAAGTGCCAGGTGCGACGCAGGAGTGCTGGCCCAAAGTGACGAGCTGCACTCAATCAAGCTCCTCATGAATGGATGTTGTGGGTAGTTGAGGAGAAACTAAGGATGACTTGACTTTGAAGAGGATGTTGAGGTGGCACTTGCCATTTGACGACATGACATTTGTCTGGGTTGACGTACACATACCATGCGGTGCCAAAGCTCCGATTAGACAAAGTTTTGGTTTCAGTTTGTTTGTCACATGGATCATAATCTGCACGTGGAGTCATCAACAAAGTGATCCAGTATTGAGGATTCTCCAAGGAGATGGAATTGTCATCTTTGTAAATCAGAAAAGGAATGGGCTTTGAAGACTTCCCGGACGAACAACCACCTCTAAAGGAGGAGTGGAAGAGAAGACATCATGGAGAGCACCATTCCCCATATTCATACGGAGAGGCTTTAGATCATTGAAGGGGAAAAAAACAACAAACTTCACAAACAACGCAAAACAAGCCCAACGTGCAGTCTGGATATTGTTTTGCAGTTTGTACTTTATACTCACCCATTATTTCTCGAAGCCCTCCGTGCAGCAGAAGTGTTCGATGCCATGCACGAACAATCTTTATGGGTGGAATAAGCAACATCCATAAAACGGAATGCCTCAGACAAATGTGGACAACTCAGTTATAGTCGGATATCTGTTTGATTTGAGCAAACAAAGTGCGACACAAGGCACTCGGTGGAGAACATCCGACTTGCATGCTGTCATTGCTTCTCGAGTAGATGTCCAATATTGATGTGGAAGGAAATTATTGACCTTAAACAAATGGACTTTCTCTGCTTACAGTGTCCCTCACACGTCCGACTACGGTTGGTTGTACATTCCGTCACCATGATGACATGGACAATGGAATGTGATTGTTGTAAAGAATCTCTGCTGTGTGAGGAATGAGTGTGCATGAAAATTCCTAATCCAGCTGCATCTCACCTCACCTCCTTTAACGGCAAATGGTGATTATTATTGGAGCCACAAACCGGCGCCATGACCTCTCCACCGTGTGTGATCCTGGGCTCGGGAAAACACCCACATCTACAACTGAGATGTACATCGTCCTCACAGTACAGACATTGTCAAAGTGCTTTCATCTGCAGCACATGGTGTCTGCACTGCATTGAAGCTGTCGCTATAGTGCGCAGCCTGTGGCTGCTGGTTGCATCGTTTTCTGGGGGCGCAGCTGTGCCGCTGATGCAGTGCCCTCTATTACCAGCACACTGATACTCATTTCTCCAAATATCGGAAGAATGACAGGCTGAGTCCACCCCACCTGGTGTTAATTCAATGGAGAAACAGGGTTTTAACTCAAGATCCTAAGATCTTAAACCAGTCACCTTAACAGCTGCGCCAACAGCAGGATTAAAGCAGTTGTAAACCAAGAGAATGCTGCAGACAAATCTGAAGTTTACAATAGGTACGCACATCTCACATCTTAGTGTAAGCACGTGTTTATGTATTATATTCTCCTGATACATTTCCATGAAGGAACAAGATATCTGCAATAGCAATCCAACGATGGCCATGTTTGTTTGTTTTCAGACTGCCATTTGACCTTGACCTTTAACCTGGAGGGGTATGATGTAAATTAAGCATAAATGCACCTTGCTCTGGGCTTTCTATAGTGGGCAATTTCATTCTGATCGAACAAAGCTTCGTCGAGTTTTGGTGAAAATGTTAAAATGTCTATAATTGGATCATGACCTCAAAATTAGGTCAACGTCAAAAAAATTATTTCAACCCCGCATACTTTTTATTCCCTTTATTGATGCAAAATCTCATTCCTCGAACATTGGCAGAAAAAAAGAGGAAGAAAATCCTAAATGGTGGTTTTGTAATCCAAGGGGCGTAAGACCTTGACCTTTAACCCAAAGGGGTTTGACGTAAATGAAATTGAAACGTGTTTTGCTCTCAGCTATCTAGGGAGGGCAATTTTGTTATGATTGGATAAACCTGAGTCGAATTATTGTGAAAAAGATTAAAATGTCGATAATTGTCATGACCTTAAAATTAGGTCAAGGTCAAAAAAAATTGTCAACCCCGGGTCGTCTCTGTTCCCATTATTGGTGAAACATTTCACTCCAAAATTCAGAGCCGGCTCCGAGATACAGCTGGGAAATGTCAGAAATTAGGAGTGAAGGAAGAAATTTTTTCCTAAATGGTGATTTAGTACTCCGAGGGGGACTAAGATACTCTGGGGTACCATTAAAATATTGGGGACATTAATTGTAGAAACAAACCCGACAACAGAAATAAGCCTCTCCTGTGCTATCGTGGAGGCTTAATAAAGCGTTATGTGATAAAAAGATGAGAACGTTGATCGATGGAAAGTCGACAAAGATATACTTATCGTCGTGGGAAGCAAAGTGTGCACGATGTTTCGGGCATTGGACCTTCATCGGAGCAACAGAGTTAACCGTCCTATGCTTCTGCTTCTTTTGATCGCTTGCGTGAAGCCCTGGAGGGAAGAGTGCGATTGAACAGTCTCTGAAAGGCTGTTCCACATAACGGAGAGAAGTTGCACCAAAAGGGTGGACGTGGATGTGCAGTCATCCTGAATATTTAAAGTTTATCCAGCAGGGAGTTAGTGCAAGAATGTACACACCTCCTGTTACATCATCTCACATATTCCCCAGGTTACCGAACACACTCATCCAATTGATGTTGGCACCTTGATGGGACTCGTATGCACTCAAATATGTGTTACCAGGTGCGTGAGATGCTCGGCACAAAGTGCGTGTTCGCTCCCAAATCACACCCATCAATCTCCATCCAGCACCCATTTCCACTCTCATGGAGTCGTTTGGAGGGTTGTCACTCAATAAAGGGTGTGTTTGTGTGTCATGCCCATGGAGTGGATGTGTCATTCTCATGGAGTGCATGTGTCACTCCCATGGAGTGCATGTGTCACTTCCATGGAGTGCGTGTGTCATGCCCATTGAGTCCCTATGTCACAACCCTCTCATGAAATTAGACTGTATATACAGAAGGGGAGTTCAATTGTGTTATATTCCCGTGATATCGGTTATTTTGTGTGTGTGTGGCTGTTGACCTCGGTCTGTATAATGTGTTGGCAAATAAATTAGAAACTGTTTTCTTCATACAGTCCTTGTTTTCCTTGACTCATGCACACCTGGATACAAGAGCTGACTAGATTATTGGCGTTAAAGACGCACTCAGTGCTATATGAGAGGACTATCTGTGATGCTGGTTCATCAGCTGGCCCTTTGAACCAGACGAGTGTGGTAGAAAGCCCCAAGTGCATCACAGTATTGTAGTCTGAATGGCAACATCCCAAAAGTAACTGCAATCCAGGCGGCTACTAACCATGCTGAAGCTGAAGCTTCAATAACTTAACTATCACTGTTTTACACGGGAACATGCTCGGGAGTTAACGTCGGCCCATAATTTGGTGGGGTCTAATGCCACGCTGGTTATAAAACAAGATTACTTGGAATGGAATCCACCAGGAATTCCAATGCAACCAAAATGTCAGCAGAGCAAAAGGGCGGCAACACGACGAACTCCATTCTTAAGAAATAAATAATTTATTACACACAAGACACAGCAACAGAATCCCAATCTAACAAACACAAAGGAAGTATACAAAAAAACGATTCCTCCCAACGGCTCCAATATTCACTCACAATCATTGATGAACTCAAACTGGGAAAGAAAGAGAGGAAAGCATGGGGTGAAGAACCTCAAGCTTGTGAATTTCTGTGCCAGCAGGAAGAGCCAGAGAGTGGCTCAGGAGCAGAAGTGAGCAGAACATGGAGCTATCTTGGAGACAAGTCTCACCGTGTCCCAGTCACAGATAGCCATGTCCAAGAAGCAAGGGCTTTATAGAGAGAACCCCTCTCCCCCCACCCTTCCACCAGCTCTGCAGCAAGTTCCCACCCTGAGGGAGTTTCATGAGAAGCTTGGAGAGATGTCATCTTCTAAATATAAGAGCTAATGAGACGTTTGTTTGTTTGTTTGTTTGCGATTCTGTTGTCTGCTACTCCTCTGAGCTCCCAAGGTTAATCGCTACGAACCTTTATAGGATCACATTTTTTATTTACCATAAAACACCTTACTAATGGTTTTAAAGTCATTTTCTCACAATTCATAACTTGTAAACACATGAGCCACCACCTGTCGTGGGAAAGTACTGGGAGTCTGGAGGATGTGGGGTGGGGTGGGAGGAGGGAGGGAATGACGTATGTGGAGATAGGAGAAGGGAGGGGAAGGGGTGAGGTGGGAGGAAGAAGCGGAAGGGGTAAGGTGGGATGGGAGGAGGAGGGAGGGGAAGGGGTGAGGTGGGAGGAAAAAGGAGAAGGGGTAAGGTAGGATGGGAGGAGGAGGGAGGGGAAGCGGTGGGGGGAAGGACCCGGCGTTGCCGGGCATGTGCAGCCATGAGTGAATGGCTGTCTCACACAGGCCCACAATCAATGCTCATCTCCCACGCATTGACGGCACAGAGGAAGCAAGCACAGTTCTCCACGCGCAGATGCACAGATGTGGGGTGCCACCAAAAATGATCACTCTGATGTCTGAACTCGACTCTGGTACTGAGAGTGCTGTGAGATGTGGTGGTACCATCTCTGACTTATCTCCAGCTGTTACTGGGGTTCGCCAGGGGTGTACTGGCCCCCACACTTTTCAGCACTTGTATGGACTGGATTCTAGGGAGGATGTCGGAGAGATCAAGCTGCGGTGCATCGTTTGGGAATGTCAAGATCTCTGACCTTGATTTCGCAGATGATGCAGTCATCTTTGAGGAGACTCTAGATATCCTTTTGGGGGCCCTTCAGGTGCTGAATGAGGAGTTGAAGCTGCTGGGATTACGATTTTCCTGGGTCAAAACTAAGATCCAGGCTTTCAATGACATCTTGCATGCTGCTGTCCTGTCTGTGACTGTTTGTGGTGAGGATGTTGAGGTCATAGAGAGATTCACTTACCTTGGCAGTGATATTTACGTCTCTGCAGGTTGTGAGTTAGAGGTCGATAGACATCTGGGTCAGGCCTGGGGAGTCGTGGATTCACTGAATCATGGGGTGTGGCGCTGTCGGTACCTGTGCAGGAGGATGAAAGTCTGAGTCTTCAGGTCCTTTTTGCTTCCAGTCTTGCTCGACGGATGTGAGACTTGGACTCTGACCACGGGTCTGAGAAGGAGACTTAATTCCTTTGGTACCAGGTCTCTTCGGAGAATCCTTGGCTATTGCTGATCGGATTTTGAGTCCAACGAGCAGTTGCTGAGAGAGACTCAGATGAGATTTGTTATCTGCATCGTCTGTGAGCGTCAGCTGCGGCCTTATGGACATGTGACTCGTTTTCCTGACGCTGATCTTGCTCACCAGATTCTCTCAATGAGAGCCTCCTGAGTGGAGGAGGCCCCAATGGGCTGACCACGTGCCTTGTGGTTGAAGCAGGTTGATCAACGTCTCAAGGAAATGGGGATGGGCCAGACATTTGCCTGGAGGATGGACAGACGGAAGCCCTTGGAGTTCCGGCAGAAAGTGGACTCGGCGACGCGCTGCTGCAGCGCATGCTCCCACACCTGACCTGATCTGACCCCTCCATTTATGTTTCCCAATACTCTCTTCCCTGATAAATTGACCACTCAGTGTGAGGCCAGAAAAAAATGCCTACCTCCCACACACTGATGGACAGCCAGGAGGAGGGGACTTATCCCTTTGTTTGTGGAAGTGAAACATGCCATAACATCCTCTTTTTGTCCAAACTCGCCGGGCTCGACAGAGAAGAACAATGGACGGGACACCTTGCCCGAGGTATTCCAAATCAGACAACTCCCACTCCCTCGAGGGCATTACTGAAGACTGCTTACCCCTAATACACATACTTAATACATGATCAGAGTTCCAAAACTACGTCGACACACAAGGTGCCTGTGGCCTTTATACAAGTGCTGCCCTTCCCCAAAAATGTACCATGATATTCTCTCTCCATCTGTCGTTTAATACCCTCAACAATAACTTTTTCATATTCCCTATATGCATGTGAAGTTACCAATTGCAAAAATCAAAAACAATTTTACTTTGAAAATAATATCTTCAAAATATGAGGCAATTCCATGAGACCGAATGACCGCCACTTTCCTCGGACGGATGTAAAGTTGGGTTCCAGTCTGCGAGCATTAGTTGGTTTATCCTCAGGATCTCACGGTTTTATCATGGAGGTGAGTTATCTCCAGCACACTGAACAAACTATGAGCTCTGCTCATGTCAGTTTCAGTCACACCATCGTCCTGGCCAACCAGTTGGGCCAAACGTGATCCTCGACTGACCCCATAACAAGTCGGTAATAAATGGGACCGCTAAAGAAGTTGCAGTGGAGTAATGATCCCACTTTTACTTCCACCATATTTGGTTTCATGGTCTATTAGGAAAGAAGTAATGAAGCGGTATGGGACAGTCAAACAGGATTTTAAAGGTTGCTCGCATTAGGAAAGGTCGAGGTGTGTTATTGGCAAGACTGCAATATCATTTGCTTTTCAGGCAATGTGTCATAACAATGCTGTGCAAATGATCAAATTACCTTCAGTCATTTTAAAGCACAAATCACATCCTGCCCCACGAAAAAATATCAATTTCCCAACATGCAACAAGTTTCCCAATATGCAACAAGAAAATGTCTCGCTAATGCCATTCATTTTGAAATACTTTGTAATTTTAATCTTTATGTTCTGCTGGCATAGGTACCCGGCCTCCTCCCACTCCTTCCGCCTCCACACTCCCACCCCTTCCCCACAACAGGTGGTTGCTCATGTGCTTACAAGCTATGAATTGTGAGGAAATTACTTTGAAATCCCTAGTAAGGTGTATCATGGTCAAAAAACCAGTGATCCCACAAAGTTTCATAGCAATTAACCTTGGGAGCTCAGAGGAGTAGCATCACAAAGAAAGAAACAAACATCTCATTCACTTTTATATAGAAAACTAGTATAAGAGGAAATAAAAAATGATGGGTTGGAATAGTTTTTGTTGAAATATTGAAGGAAGAAGACATGATATTTCAGAGCAAGAAGCATGTATAAATTTGACCCAATTTTCTTTATCTTTTGGGACATTTAATTTCGACGCATGTAAATGAACATTCGTTTTACTCTGCATGCATCACACATCATGTGCAGCAAATTTCACCTCCATACACCTTGCATTTATTGTTATTATTTTTTGAAACGCACCTGTACACCGCCCTTGAGAGCCGGTTTGCAAGTCACCGTCTACATTCCCAATAGAAGAGATGTAATTACTCTTTGATGAAAAATGTTTTTCGATTTTTTTTTTTTTTATTTAATCCTGAAAAATAGACCGGAGTGAACGCACAGTCATGTGAAAAGATTGGCCTTGAAAACCCGACTCAAATCGTCCTTACAAAGGGGGACAACAAAATACACAAACACAACTACACACTGTGTTTTATATAGGTAGATAGCATTGCTCCAAGCTCTTAACGACAAGAAATAACATCCTAAATGAAAGCAGATCACACAGAAAGGTGAAACAATTGAAATCCAGGCTAGACAGCTTAGAGCGAGTGTGCGTACCTCTCAGTCATCCTGCCATGGTGTGGGGATTCATCGCTTTGTAGGCTCTGAAAACATTTTTGAATTCTCTCTCCTTACTCGTAGTTCACTTGTCCCATTGCTTTACTCATTCATAACCCTCGAATTTATTTGGCCTTCCTAACTCTGGGGATGTCCCCACTGAGAACAGAACCGCGGTCACCTTGCCCACTGCCTTCGCTTACTTAATTCTTTTTCTTGCACTTAATGAAATTACACTTTGGGGGAAACAGTAGAAAGAGTTGAGTTTAATTGGCCTTGACAATTTCACATTTTCTTGTGTAAATATGGAGAAGGAGGGTAACACGCCTTGCTTAAAGTTTATCTATACTAATTAATGTCAGTGTGTGTGTGTGTGTGTGTGTGTGTGTGTGTGTGTGTGTGTGTGTGTGTGTGTGTGGTGTGGTTCCTCCATAACTCCAAAACATGAAACCCAGCAGGCTGAAACTTTTTATGCATATTAAGAAAATCCAAGGAAGTGTGGGAGTACAAATTGGGTGTTTGGTTAATTAAAAGCCCCTTTTGAAGATAATTAACGGCATTATTTAATTATATCCTTTATCAGGTGCATCCTCAGTCACTGCTCTCTATGGTGTCTTAAGGCGTTTCCTGGGTAACCTCACTGGGGTCGAAGCCACCATGTTTTTTGGCCTGCTCAACCATGCCTTGACTTGGAACAGGCCGCAACGATTTCTTAACAATAAAGTTAATTTTTTTCACTTTCCTCACTCATATTATCGAATGTGTTTCATCATAGCGAGGATCGTTGTAGTATACTCGTATGATACAATTTTCCACGATCTACTCTCACGGACTAATAAAAGTATATCATCGAAATATGATTTTGGCTTTGAGGATCGGATACTGTCCGGACTAAATAAGTGTCGAAATCTGTTGTGAAATCTGATAATTTAAACAAATAAACGAGTCTTATAACTAAGCCGATCTACCTATTTACTTTAAACAAGCAAGGCTATGTTCCCTCCTTCTCTATACATACAGAAGAAAATGTGAAATTTCTAAAGGATTAAACTTATCTTTTTCTGCTGTTTGGAGAATTATATTGAATGAACAAAAGATTTAGGAATGTGACAGAATTAACAAGCTTCGCTGAGCTATATGATTAAATGCATTCACTCCTTGATATCGTGCCCTGTCGCTCAGAGGGACTGCCTATCCATAGCATCTGCCAGATCTGTGTCTACATTTTTGGAGGTTTCATGAGGTGCTCTGCAAGGAATCAAAGCAAATCTGGTAAAAAAACGGACAGTTTAAAATACAGTTATAACGTTTGCACGGACGGCAAACCGATGTACCACGTGACACGTGCACAGAGAAGTAGGCAACGTGGCGGATTATCTGCAATGTTTATTTCACGGGCGATTAAACTTTGCGATGTCTCCAGGATGGTTCTATGTTAAACAGCATCTCTTTTGTGGATAAAGTCATGATTTGAACAAATTCATTTTATTTCATTAACTGTGTCCGGAAAGAGTTTGGCTCCAGACAGAGTTTGTCTCCGGACACTCTGAGCAGTGTTTATGTCTGGACGGGTGTTTGTCTCCAGACGCGTCTGGGCGGTGTTCGCATCTGGATGCGTCCGGGCGGTGTTCACCTCCGGACGCGTCCAGGCTGTGTTCACTACCAAATGCATCCGGGCGGTGCTCGCCTCCGGACGTGTCCGGGTGGTGTTCGCAAAAAAATTTTTTAACAGCAAAGAAAAAATAAAATTTGGAAGTGATCGAAGCAGACTCAGCCTCCCAGCACACCGCCCTATTGCCCATACACTGCGCGAGTTCAATTTTTTGTCTGATTGAAAAAAATTATAATTTTCCTGTAGGTTTGGATTAACTTGAAGCAATTAACTTTTACTTAATACTTTTTTCTCTCCGAGGAGCGTTTCAAGGTGGGTCAGACAGACACACCACGTTAGCCTATTACTCTGTTCTTCATTGCACGGCCCGCAAGCCACTGGCGGCCTCTGGTGGCCTAAAGTGCGGCCGAAAATAAACAAATGTGAAAACGCCCCATCATAATCCGCCATAAATGTTATCAAATTGACCCATTGGCTTCAATTGAGTGTTCCAACGTAAAGCACAAGAGTCAGATAACTACAACAGGATATGGTCGCAGTATACAAACAATTATGCTTGCAGCCCATTTAACCACAACAAAGAAGAATATGTGGAGGCATGGCCTAGTAGCAGCCATTATGGAGTACTGCAGGTGGTGCGGCGGCTCTCACACTGATGTCTTATCGGCAAAAGTGGCCTCCCTCTAAACCAATCGTGAAGATCACTGGCTTATTATATATGGAGATAGATTGGTAATGTGCTGTCTATGCAACGATGAACATGTATGTCGAGTAAGGCAGGAGCAAGATGTCCATGTTGGAGAAAGGTAGGCCAAGATGCCCTGCAGACAAATAACCTATCGGTTCTCGTTACATGTTTCATATCCTGAACATATGCATCAGCATGCTTTCTGGCTGAATAAATGAAAATGGAAAGTGTTCAGTATACTGTATAAAAGTAGTGAGAAGGATGTATAATATACTGGACACTTACATATCAGAGGGAAGAGGTCTTAACTCACCATATCTGACAGGTGCATCTTACCCCCACCTTCACTCAATTCTGTTACACATTGAGCTTAAGACTCATGCAAGGGCTTGTACATAACTGACATGCAGGACAAAGACAATCGTAGACATCAGTGTGCTTTTGTATGTACAGTATTACTAGGACATTAACATACAATGGACAAAGACACTTGGTATATAGGGATTCGAACGTCGGTTCCCGACAGCCTGAGCCAGAGGTTCAGATGGAAATATTAAACAGGTGAAACCCAGATCTATTTAAATTGGAATTGCTTCTCACCTGATATCACCATAAGCCCTGTGCACCGGGTTTGTAATTAGAGGACACATTTCCTTCGCTTTTATTAAGCCAGTATTGCTTATCAATCGCCATTAGTGTGCCACCTTCAAGTGTACAGTACTGTGGCTCGTTTATGGAACGTCAATATTTTCTATCGATGCAGAAAATGATGAGAAAACTGCATTCAACCCAACTTTAATAATGGAAGGAGCCCATTCTTGTCTACTTTTAACCCAAATATAAAATCAGGGAAATAAATAGAATCAATCTCTTCTGATTTGCTTCCATCAGAATTACCTGTGAGCTGCCTGCACCTTTCAATAAGTTTCTACCCACCAAATAGTCAGCACCTTGTGAGATTCACAGCAAGAATCAACAGAGTGTCTCAAAGTGTCAAAAGGAAACTGAAAAGTCATTCTTACACCTAAACTACTCATACGCCTCATGATTACTCAAAAGGTAACCAAGCGACACAGGTAATTGCTTATATCAGCTCAGAATATTGAGTGAAGTACTTCAGACAGAGTTACAATGTTGATCAGCAACTTTATTTCAATAAAGTTTTCACAAAGTTGATATAATTAATGGAGAATGGTGAAATAACATTTTATATTTCCATTCCAGCAATCGACATGATCTATTGTTACAACTATTACAATTACTACTACTATTGGGATTACGATCAATACTTTAACTGCTCCAAGTAATCCCAGCATCTTGTGCGGTCGGCTGGGATAAGTTTATACCCCAAGTGTTTCACGAAGCGCCTAGCCAGGCCTGACATTCCACTGGAGATGTTTTGGGATGGAATTTCATCTTTACAGGGTGTCATGGATGGAGGGGGAGGAGGGTGGTCGATAAAAACCTCTCCCTGTGACCCCAGACTCCATACTACATTAAAAAAGTATTTGAAGACTATTTTAAAAATCCTATAACTTGGTAAATGGAAGATCAAACCTTCCAGCTTTAACAAGTTTTTTTATATCGTAATATTTATCAAGCAGTAGCTCCATTTCGAGTGCGTGGGATTTATCCAGGTTTCACCAACCATACAGCTGGACATTGTGTTTACAATAAACTAGGACTGGTATTTAGCCGTACTCTCCCAATTAAAAAAAACAAAAAACTCATTAAAAAAAAACAAAAAACAAATTACAAAAGTTTCTTGAGAAATGACAGCTTTTTGTCACTTTCCACTTTTATATATGTGCTGTTTCTCAATAATGATGCAACCACCAGTACTGGAATCCCAATCATATTTACCAGCTGGATGAGCAGCGATGTTCAAAGTGAAAGCTTATTACCATGTTGCGATGCTTGAATAGAAATAAAAATCAATTTTTATTCCCATTCAACATGAAATACACGAACACGTTTGAATGAAGCCCTTTTGCCATGTTATTGGGATATTGATTGAGTTGTTAGCCAAGTCAGATCCCATCGTTGGAGATTAATTGACCATAAAGTGAGTGGTTTGTTGTATGGTAATGAGGATTGAGGTTCGAGATGCATATAGATCGACAAATAAAAATAAACCTTGTTTACATACACCACTCAACACGGGTGGAAAAACACCATTCTACCCCTGATACCCCCCCCCCCCCCCAGGTACGCCCCTCTCCCCAGTAGTGTAAGGTGTGATTCGAGAAGAAATGTAGGCAGGAACCAGGATGTTTTTGGTTTTATAGGTGATTATCAATATCTAATTAAAACTCGAGGTTGGTATACAAGGAGTCCTGAAAGCTTTTGATGATACGATTGATGAAATCAAATTTATGAGCCTGGACTGCAGGCCTGGCTGCAATATTCTTAACAAATTGTAAGGACTTGAGAGAAGCAGGTATACCTGTTCGGAGTGAGGTGCACTAATCCAGGCGTTACGTCATCAGCGCTTTCTTTCTACAAAATCGCAGCTCATGGAAAAACGAAGTGACAGAGGGGCCATAGTTGGACACAATAGGCAAGGGAATGAATGATGGGAAGAGAGAGACGAAAGAGGGAAGGAAACACATTAACCTGCAAGTAATTGGGTTTGGTTATGGAGGGTTAATTGGGTAGAAAAGATCATTAGCAGGGACGAGGGGATGACATGAGATGCAGTGCAGAACCTGCTTGAAGCCTTGGAGGGAAGAGTGAAATTGACGGCTGTTTGACAAATGAGAGAAAAGAGGAGCAAAAGTGTTAAAGGTGGGTGGTAAGGTTGGATTCAGGAAGTTTGACTAGGTTTACATTTACAGATTTACAGATTTTAAAGATATGCAGAATACACCGAAGAAATTGTATCCGTAGCGACACCTAGACTTGAAACAGTGGAAGCAGATGTCAGATAGAAGTCCAGATGTTTCACTGTCTGGGGTTAATGGTTTTTAAATTACTAGTGCATGCCCGTAGGTGCATGCCCGTACGTGCGTGGCCGTACGTGCAAAAAAAAATAATATATATAGTATATATATATAATATATATACTTTAAAACCGCTTGCCAGAAACAACCACACAGGCCGTTCCTTCGCTCTCGCATGCCCGTACGTGCATGGCCGTACGTGCGTGGCCGTACGTACAAAAAAAAAACTTTCAAACAACCACACAGGCCGTTCCTTCGCTCTCGTAAACGACGACTGGATTGGGGCATTGTGTTTATCTATAAATGCGCATAAGAAATCGAGAAAATTATTAGAATACAGTAAGTCATCACTATCCAGAAGTAGTGCGTGCCCGTACGGAATGGTCACATCATTCCACGAATTATCGCTTTCATTGAAGTAACAACCGCTGTGATACTTACACACACAGAGTTCATTAAAATCCAAATTAAAATCAAGTTTACCTCCCTGTCTTTGCTAGCCATGACATTCGCTGCCATTGACCATTGCCACTCCTATGCCATGGTGAGGCGACAGGGTAGGATTTGTAGGAGACCTGAAAGTACAGTGTCATTAGGATTCCATGTTCGAATTGTTTTAGTTTGAAAATAGTTTTAAAAAAAATAGTTTGCAAAGCATACCACCAAATTGAGATGTATTTCGTTGGCAAGCATGTTGAGTAGAGCTGAATTCCTTAACACTTCCAAAGGCCACACCGTTTTGAAAATTGGAAACAAAAAAAAGTTGTGCACTTTTTTTGATAAATTATTTTCGGAACAATTTTTCTTCAATAAATAAATAATAATAATAATTGTCTCCATGTACACACCTTTATCTCGTTAGCACCTCTTCATAAACAACATTGCTGAGGAAACGGCGCTTCTTCTTTGTTTCCTCGTCCAGGGCAAGAATGCAGAGTCTGCTGGATCTGCCAACGTTTTGATAAATATTTAGTTTAATGGCCAATAATTCAATTAGCGCCAACGTATTTTGCCTTTTCGCAATGTCGTCGCAAGGAAAAACACAAAGAGAAGAGAGAGAGAGAGAAAAAAAAAAACGTTCGTGCCAAAAAAAAAAAATTACTTCCTGGTTCGGAGCATACCAGCTCACTCTGATGTTACCGAAATTTATGCACCGTCTAATATGAAAACGATCATAACTTGGGGCAAAAAAAATTACTTCCTGCTTCGGAGCATACCAGCTAACTGATGTTACCGAAATTTATGCACCGTCTTATATGAAAACGATCATAACTTGGGCATTGTGTTTATCTATAAATGCGCATAAGAAATCGAGAAATTATTAGAAAACACGAAGTCATCATTATCCGGAAGTCCGTACGTTGTAACCCGTAATGGGGAACGCGGCTGAGGTTCCCTTCCCCCATCGGCCACGCCCAGCAGCAACGTGTCTTGTCATTGGTTGGTAAATAAATGGCCATAACTTGGGAACCGCTTGTCCGATTAATATCAAACCTTGAAAAGGCACATCCTCAGGTCCCCAGCAATATATCTGGCAAGTTTCAATTAGATCGGACCGGTGGTTGTCGAGAAAACGGTCACACACACACACACAACACAGACACACACACACACACACACACACAACACCACACACACACACACACACACTAGATCACACACACAGAGAGATTGCTGGAATTATAGATAGATATACTTGAACATGAGAACACAAATCACCTTCTTGGCACTTTCAAAACCCTTCCATTTAGTAGTACTTGGACAAAATATTACACCATTTTACGTCATCTCGACCAATGAAATTTGCCGTTCGCTCCCTCAACATTGGGGAATATCGAGATTCAGACAAAATGGCGGTTTGTAGTAAACATAGACGGTGCTTGGAAACGCAAAGCAAGAATTTAAAAGACCCTTTCCATGTCCTTTTTCTCAAGACTTGTGTGGGGTGAGGTGTTCAATGAACTTTCTAGTTAATGAGGATGTGGTCTGCAAAAAAAGTCCTGAATGTTGAGAGACACAAACAGCTGAATGTTTTCAGAACCACTCAGCGGCCATGTAAACTGAAAATTGACTACATCCGAGCAATTTACAACTGGTTTCTCCAGTGGACAGTTCACCACATGGTATATTATTTTTACCTCCGCCACCGAAGGCGAAGGAGGTTATGTTTTCACCCCTTTCTGTCTGTTTGTCTGTTTGTTTGTCTGTCTGTGTGCAAGATATCTCAAAAAGTTGCAGACGGATCCGGATGAAATTTTGTGGACAGGTTGGGTGTGTGACAAGGACGAACTGATTAGATTTTGGTGAAGATCTGGATTCGGATCCGAACCGACGACTGGAATTTTTGTCATTCTTTACCATTGAGAGATAGGGCCAAAAACAATATATATCATGATATCTCAAAAAGTTGTGTACGGATTCGGATGGAACTTGGTGGACATGTTGGGTGTGTGGCAAGGACGAATTGATTCGATTTTGGTGAAGATCCGAATCCGGATCTGGATACGAGAATTATTTAATTTTTTAAGTGATTATTCACCATTGAGAGATAGGGCCAAAAACGATACAGTTCTGTATAGCATGATATTTCAAAAAATATATTGGGAACAATATGTTCTCACGGATCAGGCATTACGTGGTGGAGTCTACCGAACATTATGGACTCTACCGAGCGCTCTTCTCGTTTCAATAAGAGATACTATGCACCTGATTGTCTCAATGATGTAATTAAATAATGGACATGTAATACATCACTCCAGAAACTGCTCCATACACGTCTTCCTCACAAGTTGCGGCAGCGGATACGTTGAACCATGAAGACAAATGCATCTCAAAAGGCGAATGGGTTATAAATGAAGAGTTATGTTGAGAATTTCTGGTTTTATCCCCTCGAAGTTTCTGCTCCGCCATTGACAGAACGATATTGAATCAATATTAGTGAAACCCGATCAATCAGAGGAGCAACATCGTTCATTTGATCAACCCAACTTGGATTGTTCATCCCCAATAAGAATCCTGACATCACGTTGATGCAAACCCATTAAAGAAATTCCATGAGCAGCAGCCATAAGTTATTGGGGTGGAGAAACGAATTTGTCAAAATCGTTAATAGGTTCAAGTGTGATGGATGGTGCACCAATAGAGACCACTCTGAGTCAACCACAGTGAATAACGATGTTATTCATTCACCCTGCCTCAATATCCCAGTTTATCTCTTTATTTCAAAAGCATTTCAAAGATAATCTTACCAAAAGCCTCTTTCCAAACCCACAGTACTCAACAGGAATTACTCGAGTCAGTGATTGCCCCTCGTCCTATTTCTTTGGACATGGAAATCCTCAAATGAAAAGGACTCAATAAAGCTGGCCTTGTCTGTTTGGTTGTTCATTCTGAGCATTTATCCCAATATACTGTAACCCAGGTGAGAATCCATACACTGTGTCAGTTTGTCCTTGGTTCCTGTGAAAAGGAGGAACGTCCGAATCCTCTGTTACGTGTATGAAGACGTATTGACATCTGCGGATAATTGTGATTGAGACGCGGATTAGAGCTTGCTGTTCATGAAGAAGTTGATGAAATGCATTCTGTATATCTAAACTTGTAGGACATCTCTGTCCATCTCAAGCCATTTATGAAGTTTGATTTGACATACATTATTTATTCCAGGGATGCTTATCACTTACATCAGAAGTTGCAAACAATAAACAACATAATCGGTGTCATCTTGTCAAATAAATAAATAAGGTTTACAAATAATTAAATTACACAAAGGGGATCCTGGTCTTGTTGTCCAGAACAAAATGAAAACATTTATTTTATCTTCTCTTGAAGAAGTTCAGTCATTCAAACTCCTGGGTCTCACTATCAGGCATGATCTCTCTTGGACAAACCATAGGTCAACGTTGTGCTCCAGTCCCAGCCACTGGGCATCCTCCATCGTACAAAGTCCTTCCTTAACACACCTGAACTCCGAATTACCTACAAGACTTTCATCTGCAGCTCGATTGAGTACTGCTCCCCCCCTCTGGGCTGGTCCCCCTGCCTCACATCTTGCTCAGCTTGATGCTGTGGAAACGAAAAACTTCAAGGTGATTGGAATCCCCCTCGATGAAGCTCGGCCCGTCACTTCGCCATCACAGACAGGTCAGTGGTCTCTGGCTTCTGCCACCTCCATTCTGGTCTTACACCCTCTGCTCTTTCCATGCTTTGTCCCCAAAAGTTTCTGAAGGCCTCACATGGTACAGCATAAACCCCTTCTGGTGAAACTAAAGAAGTCCAGGATCACTGTTCACTTTCACTCATTTGTTCCTCTTTTTCCCACCCATGGAACCAACCTTCACATCCTCTTCAATCTCTTTCTTCCCTCCAGGTCTTCAAGACAGCTGTTCACTGCATCTCAGATTGTCCTCAATCCAAAACCATGTTATCATCTTTTCTACCTCCATCAAAGCCCACCTCTTTCCAAATTTGCAGGTATTCCTTCCTGAGAGTGTGCTTCTGTAGCTATATTGTCCACCTCATGTGACTTCCCCTCTCCCTCATTCTTACCCACATCCCCTGTTTGTCTCTGTCCATCTATTAGGTCTCTCGGCCCTGATGTTGGTGTTTCCCCTTCTCTTTCTGCTGCTCCATTTGTTTTGTTGCTTCCTGATTTGTTCTGCATTCTTGCTCTTCCACTAGTCTTGACCTTATTGAGAAATAATAATTTTGTAAATATGACGTCATTGTACACAGTATTTGTAATCCTTTAATTTCTCCAGATGTGATGTTTATAGTCCCGGCGGCGGAGGTGCGCTTGTATCAAAAACCCTACATTTCTCACTCTCCATGTACTGCTCTTACACCTGCCAAACCTCGGGAGATCTTCTGGCTGCGACTTCCCCTCCATTCTCACCTTAATGTTGGTCTGTGTGTTGCACCGTCTTCCCAACAGTGACGTCAACATCCACAAATCTCTTTCAGACGACATGGACCAACTTTTAATCACTCATCCCAACTTTCTCTTCCTCATATGTGGTCACTTCAATGATTACCATGCTAATTGGCTGGGTGCTATACCTCTCTCACCAGCCATGGCACTTCCGCAAAGGACTTCTGTGACTCCATGGGACTGACTATCTGTGAACTTTCCCACCTGGATTTCTCCCAATGAGTGGAAAATCTTCCCTTCTGGACTTAGTGATGACCAACTTCCCCACCAATCGTACTCTGCCCCAATTGCCTCAGCTGATCATGTGTTTGTGAAGGTCAACATCTCTGGCTATTCTAAAAGAGCAGCATCAGTGCCGGCGAGTCTGGCAGTTCGCTCAGGCACACTGGCAGGGACTGCAAGCAGCCATCACACTTCAAGACTGCTCTCCTACATCTACCAACCCTGATACTAATTCAGCCTGGGAAATCATCCGCAGAAACCTGCTCTGTCTTATGCGCAGATTCATCACATCTCGTCTTCAGTTATCTTACCCATCGTCTTGCTCTTGGTAATCTGAATCCTTTGGCGAGGCAGTTACTTTAAAACAACTTACCTTCTCCTCCTGGAAAGCAAATCCAACCGAGGGCAACCTCAGATCATTCCACAAAGCCCGCAACAAGTGTGTGTCAACTGTCTACCCTCAGAAGAGACAGAAAACAACGTCTGTCTAATCTCAAGAAATGAGCTTTCAAATTTATTTCCCTCTTCTAAAACATGGTGGTGCTTTGTCAAGTCTGTCTCTGGTGTATGCTCCCCTTCCATCGCTCCCTCACTTCAAATGGCACCACGACTGACTCGACTTGTGAGAAGGCCAAATACCAAGACAGCTGTTCACCACCGTCTCAAGTCATTCCCTATCCAAAATCATGATCTTTTCTACACCCGTTAAACCACCCTGCGCCTCTCCCAAAATTTTGCTTATGTATCCATATGGTCCACCCTTTGCGTTCTCCCTTACACCTCGTTGTTATCTGCATCCCTCGTTTGTCCGTCTCCATCTACTTTCTCCCTCTGCCCAGCAATTGGTGTGTTTTACCTTTCTACTGCTGTTCCCTGTCTTGTTGTGTCCTGATTTGTTCTGTGTCATCGCTCTTCCATGAGCCTTGACCATGCAAAAGAAATAAATAAATAAATTGTAAGAAACAACTGTTATCAAAATATAATCCGCAACGCACGCACGCACGCACGCACGCACGCACGCACGCACGCCACACACACACACACACACCACAACACACACACACACACACACACACACACACACACACACACGTCCATGTTGAATCAGATTGAATAATGCATGTGGAATATCCTAGAAGGCCTCGTCCAGACATCAATTGCCTTTGATCGTTTTTACCCTGATGAAGGGCTCATGTTCGAAACGTATGCCACAACTAATTTCCCACGGTGGGAAACATAATATTGTGAACCTTCCCTTCACCAAATTCATTGTACATTTCAGTGTATCGTTTGATTCGTTGCTTGCTATAAAAACAAAAAGTAAACTGAGAGTCCGAGAGGAAAGTGCAAACGCAACACACGAAACCTTGAAACCTTCACGTGGAGGTTCGAATCTGGTCCCAGCTATAAACTGTTATCTTGGTGTTTCACAGGCAGGGAATTGCGTCACAAAGTGTGCCATCCCTCAGATGCACGTTAAGCTGGATGTTTCGTGTGCTAGCATTTAATGAAGGACAGGAAAGATCCCACCGTGTTTTTCACAAAGAGTGGGTGAGTTATCTCAGGCACCCTGAACAAATCAGAAATTCCTGCACAAATCAGGCTTCCCCGTCAATTTCCGGCATGGCCAACGGTTCATGAAAGATTTGACCAAAAACATTTCCCAGCTGACCCACAAGAATAAGGACAACAATTGGGGCACAATGATAGTAGTAGTAGTAGTGTGGTTGTGTGGGTGGTGGTGGTAGTGTAGTAATAGTAGTAGTCTTGTAATCTATATTAATTCCAGCAATCCTGTGTGTCTGTGCTGTCTGTGTGTCTGTGACTGCTGTTTCTCGACAACCGCGTCCGATCGAATTGAAACTTGCCAGGTATATTGCTGGGGCCCTGAGTATGTGCTTCTCAAGGATTGATATTAATCGGACAAGTGGTTCCCAAGTTATGGCCATTTATTTACCAAACCAATGACAGGACACGGTGCTATGACATCACAATGACGTCACAAATTCTTCTTCTTTTTTCTTTTTTTTGCACGTACGGCCACGCATGTACTGCTCTAGTAAGGAGAATGAATGCAGAGGTCTTGCGCTCAAGCACAAGAAACCTCAGGCAGTCAGAACCTGTCCGTTTAGTTTCACTAAAAAAATATTTCTCATCCACTGCAAGTCCAGTCAGAACTGCAGTGGACAAAGTGGAACATTTTAAGAGATAAAGTACCATCAAGATAGATGTACGTGGAGTTCGAAACAGAAAATACAAGAGGATGGGATTAAAAATAT
>CM068959.1:4789516-4800408 GCA_035128595.1 Eptatretus atami | reverse complement strand
ACAGTTGCCTCTCTTTCTGTCTCGCCAGAGTTCGATTCCTGATCCAGCAATGAACTGTCTGTCACCCTGGTCGCACGCATGTTTTTGCTTCATGTACGTACATCGGGTTATTTAAAACATCACATCGGAAGGGGACATGTATTGCAAAGAAATTCTTGCTGTTGTTTAAATTTAATTATATACGGTACTTAAACACTGCAGAACACAAATCGCCTTTTGGCCCTTTCAAATCCCTCCCGTTAAGCAGTACTTGGACAAAATATTACGGCATTTAAAATGGATCACGAAATGGGAACTTTAAATTACCTCTGCCGCACAAGCTGGACAGAGGTTATGTTTTCACCCTATCTGTCTCTCTGTCTGTTTGTTTGTCTGCGAACAGGATATCTCAAAAGGTTATGGACGGATTCGGCCGAAATTTGGTGGACAGGTTGGGTGTGTGACAAGGACTAATTGATTTGGTTTTGGTGAAGATCCAAATTCAGATCTGCCTTTTCAGTGGAATACAAAACGTGAACTGTTCAGCCTGGCGGAGGTATGTGCTCTATCGAGTTCCGTTCTAATTGCTTGAGATGTGGTTTGTGTTGTACTGTTTTATTTATTTCTGATGTTTTACGCATTCTTAAAGTATATTTAAGTACAATTTTATTTGGTTAAATTTTATGGAACTTTTACCTTCTTTTGACATGTAAATTTTCCGTTTGTTTTTAAAGTGGAAAACAAATTGTAATTTAAATCTGTACAAATAAGCTGTGTAAGTTTTCAATTTGATATCTTGAAAAAAATATTGTGGTATGGCAACAACAAATTCACAAAAAGTCTCATTTGATGATAATGGGGGTGAAATTGTTGGCATGGAAACCATTTACATGTCAAAACAGCTAAGTCGATTGTTAGATAGTGCCCCCAATGAGGTTGGCACTCGCCTAGATAGTGAATACACACTTTCAGATGGATTATGTCCATGGGTGTGTGTATACAACGTGGGTGTGTGTGTGTATACAACGTGGGTGTGTGTGTATACAACGTGGGTGTGTGTGTGTAAGCTATACAACACACACACACACACACACATACACACACACACACACTCTTTTCCCACCTTTACCAACAACAGTTTCTTGCTCCCAACTTGATCGACATTAAAAATTAAAGTATGTAGTCATTAACCGAAAAATAAATAAACGAGAATGAGCAATCAAAGATTGCAGACCCTCACAAGGATATGCTTTGTGTGGTTTTATAGTATGTATTTTATCGACGTACTTGCATTCTAATTGCACACACTTTCTCGAGCTACTCAGCTGAAAAATAGATGTGTACTACTGGCAACCACGAGTACATTCTGTGTGGACAAACAGACAGAAATAAGCAGACAAACAAACCCAAAATGCAATGTTCTCTCCTTTGGTGTGGGTAACAAACAAGAAAAAGTACTTGATTGCAGTGCGTCGGCCTAATGATAACCTTGGAGGGACATGAGCTATTGAGTGATAGTGAATCAAAATGGGTCGGCCATCTGGTGTCATCCAATTATATTAAAAAAAAGAAAGAGCAATCAGAGATGGCAGACCCTCACCAGGACTTGTTTTGTATGGAAAATAAAGGGGTCAAAATGGTCTAAATGGTCTTAAAAGGTCAAAAGAGTGTAATTTAAGACCTAAAGGGTTGGAATTGTGTGAAAGGGTCCATAGGTCTTAAATTGCTAAAATGGGTCTGAAGGTCAAATTGATATTAAATGGTCTGAAAGGAGTGAAGGTCTAAAGATGTACAGGGTAGAAAGGATCTAAAAGTCTTTGGGGTTATAAAGGGTACAAGAGGATCAAAAGGGTCTTTGAGATCTAAAAGGTGTTAGGGATCTTAAAAGGTCTTAGAGGTCTAAAAGGTCTTTTGGGTCAGGCTTGGGGTCGTTTGCATCCTTGAGGTCTTATGGGTCATTGGGGTCTTTCGAGTATTTTGGGTCCTTTTGGGTCTTCGAAGTATTTTGGGTCTTTTGGGTCCTTGGGGTCTTTTGGGTTTTCGGGGTCATTCACGGTCTTTGGGTTCTTCAGGGCCTTCATGGTCTTAATGGGTCTGGGGTTGTAAAGTATCTACATGGTTTTAGGGGTCTTGTAGGGTTTTGGGGTTCTTAAGGGTCAACTCTACTTAATACACATATTCACATTTTGTGTGGACAAACAGACAAACAAACAAGAAAGACGTCATGCAGATTTTGCAAGTATTCCACCTCGTTTTGTCATAACTCGTCCACAACTTTTTGAGATCTCATGCGTTTCAAAGTTTTTGGTGCCATCACTCAGTGGTCTCCCATCTTTTTGAGATCTCATGCGATACATGTGGATAAGTTGGTGAGGTGACAAGAAGAAGCCGATTCGATTTTGGTCGAGGTGCGGATTCAGATCCGACCTATCAGTGGCATACAAAAAGTGAACTATTCAGCCTGGCGGTGGTATGTGTTCTACCGAGTGCCATTCCGTTTTGCCAAGTGTCACTCTCTGAGTGATTTTTCATGTTTGTTTGTTTGTTTGTTACTTGTGTAAATCGAAAAATTTTCAAGTATAATGGTTGGTCTTGTGTGTTATTCTGTATATCTGTTTGTCTGTTAGTATGTCAATCGCCTACAGGTCACAATTTTAAACCGATCTTCACGAAACTTCATCACATAGTAGAGTTTGTCATAAGCAAGAAGCCTCTTGTCTTTGAGGTCTCAAGGTCAAAAGGTCAATCTAGGCCAAAGGTCAACAAATTTACCGAATTTCTAAAATCCTCAATTTTCATCTGATTAACTAGAAATATAAACAGGATTTGCACATCAGGTCACTGAATTCAACCACCAAATATTTTTGAGGTCAACAGAGGCCAAAGGTCAACAACTTAGGTGGAATTGCTAAAATCCTCAATTTTCATCCGATTGACTTGAAATGTGAAGATGATTTGCATATCAGGTCACTGAATTCAATGAACAAGTATTTTTCAGGTCAACATAGGCCAAGTTTCTAAAATTGTCAATTTTCATCCGATTGACTTGAAATTTGAAGAGGAGTTGTATATCTGATCAGTGAATTCAACCTCCAATTATTTTTAAGGTCAAATTTGTTTTATGCATTTCGCAAGTATCGTGCTATGCACAAACTCTTTGTTTGTTTGTCTGTTTGTGAACAAAATATCTTTAAAAGTTGCGGACGGATTCGGATGAAATTTGGTGGAGAGCTTGGGTATGTGACATCAACAAAATTGTTAGATTTTGGTGAAGATCCGAATCCGGATCTGTATCCGCAAATTTTTTTCAGTGATTTCTCTCCTTTGAGAGATGGGGCTAAAAATGACATATTGCAGGATATCTCAAAAAAACAAGTTGTGGACAGATTTCAGACAAAACTTAGTGAGCAGGTTGGGTATGCAACAAGGAAGAATAGATTCGATTTTGGTGAACATCCAAATCCGGATCTATCTCTGAGAATTTTTTTAAGTGATTCTTCACCATTGAGTGATAGGGCTAAAACGATATACAACATGATATTTCAAAAAAATATGGACGGATTCGGTCGAAAGTTGGTGGACGAGTCGGTTCGGTGACCATTAACCAAAAAAAAAGCCGATTAAATTTTAGTTCAGGTTCAAATCCAGTTCCTGCCTATCAGTGCGATACAAAACGTAAACTAATCAGCCTGGTGGAGGTATGCACTTTACCGAGTGCCCTTCTAGTTGGTTCTTTGTCAAATCGTTTTCTACTCCAACTGTTTCGCTTGTCTTTCCCTCGAGCACCTTTAATGGCCTTCTTGGATTATATGTCCATCCAGCATGTGGAGTTATGTAATCAGTCGCATCAGGCTGAGAGATAGTAACACAGTGTATGTCACATCCTGTGGTTTATTAAAGTTAGGGTGACTTTGTGTGGTGCTGCCTTCTCATAAGTAACAATTTGGTACCAATTTAAGTCAAAGCAGCAGGTATTACATTTCACACAAATCGACATGAGCAGTCGGTTCATAAAATAAAACAATTGATGTTCATTCCCCATTATATGGCAGATTAAAAGTTAAATACCTGGAATCTGGTGAACTAACCAAGTGGTAAACAATTCCCGACATCAGTGGTTCTGAACCTTGGGTGTGAAACGTCATTTCATGCCATGCCACAAACATGCCGGCCAGTTCAATTTCAAGCGTTACTAAAGGAGTGCTAAGAATGTTCTTCGAAGTCTTTAATTCCAAGACCGGGCCTAAGTCATTGATTTTTGACAAGTGGTGGGAGAAAATGTTCTGAGAACCGAAGGGGTGCAAGCACCAAAAAAGGTTAAGGACCACTGTCCTACATCAACCATTGAATGCTTTGGGGCTTAGATTATACATTAAGAAAAAAACCCAAAATGTATATCATGGCATGTAAAAGAGTGGGCTACATCTACTGGCCATTGCTTGCATTGACCAGTGGACACAAATTTCCCTGCATCAGGTGTCCGGTCCATGTGAGACATAAAATTGTATGATCCTCCAGGTCAGTAAAATACACCTGGATTCACTTTACTAAGGATTCTGCCACCTTGCAATCCTTTTCCAACTGATGTTATAATTCACACCCGACAAGAGCTTCATCTACAGCTCAATGGAGTACTGCTCTTCCGTATAGGCTGGGGCCCCAGCATCACATCTGTCTCTCTTAGATCGTGTGAAATCTAAAACAACATAATTGCAAGCTCCCATCATGAGGCTGAAGCACAAGGCCTGAGTTTTTTTTTTAGCTTATCTGGAATTTAAATTCCAGAAAAGGTTTTGTCCTCGCACACCGTCCGTCCGTCTCCTATTTCGACTTTTCCGGCCGAACCACTGGGCCGATCCGGCTGAAATTTTACAGCAACGTTCCTCTCCTGACTGGGAACAGGAATTGCAAAGCTCGTTCCGGTCACATGACTTTAAGTAGGTAAAAATGGTCGACTTAGTAAATTTCAAAAAACTTCTCCAGACCCACCAGTCAGAAAGCTATCCAAATTGGGTTACAACATTAGGATAGGGTCGTGATATTAAATTGTGGAGGTCATGCCGATCTCATGACTGGAAGTGTGTCAAAATGGCGGGCTAAGTAAATGTTTGTGAAAATCGCGTAAATTTCTTCAAAATCCTTCCTCTCCAGACCCACCAGTCAGAATGCTCCCAACTTTGAGTTACAGCATTAGGCCAGTGCCCAGATAAGCTACAGGTCCAGTGGTCCTATTTTGATTTTATTTTATGAGTCCCCTACCGGTTTCACTGGAGGGGACTATAGGTTTGCTCTCTGTCTGTCCATCCGTCAGTCCCACCTGTGGTTTTTCCAACTTTTTTTTCCCATACCCTTTAACATATTCAACTGAAACTTTGTATGTGGTTTTATGATGATAAATTACAGAACAAGTTGGAGTTTCAGGGTGTTTAGTCTATTTTTCACAATTATGCCCTTTTTGGACTTAGAAAATATCACATCAGTAGGGGGCATGTATTGCAAAGCAATTCTCGCTCTTGTTTTTTTTTTAATGCATGGTCAAGGCCAATGGAAGAGCTAGGACACAGAACAGATCAGGATACAACATAACAAAGGGAACAGCAGAAGAAATACCAACAGCAGGGTGAAGGGAGAAAGTAGATGGAGACAGACAAATGAGGGATGCAGGTAACGATGAGGGGTAGGGGAGAACACAAGGGGTGGACAAGATGTATACTTAAGCAAAAAATTGGGAGGGTAGGGGTGGTATAACAGGTGCAGAAAAGATCATGGTTTTGGATGGGGGATTACCTGAGATGGTGGTGAACATCTGTCTTGAAGACCTGGAGGGAAGAATGAGATCGAAGAGAGTGTAAAAATTGGTTCCACGGACAGGAAAAAAGACGACTATGTGAGTGGAGGTGAGCAGTGGTTCTGGATTTCGACAGTTTCAATAGGAGAGGGGTTGCTGGTGGACCACGTGTATCCTGCAGATACCTGAGGAGGGGGGGGGGAGTCAAGCAAGGAGAGGGCAAAGGTTGCACAACCAGATATGAGGTGGGAGAAAACAGACAGAACACCAACATGTCGGCGATGTCGAAGTGATAGGCCCGTAGACTCAGCTTCATCGCGAGAGATTCCAATGATCTTGAAAGTTTTGATTTCCACGGCATCAAGCTGAGCAAGATATGAGGCAGGGGAGTCAGCCCAGGGCAGTATTCCATCAAGCTGCAGATGAAAGCCTTGGAGGTGGATAGGAGCTCAGGTGTACCAAGGAAAGACTTTGCATGATGGAGGATGCCCAGTCGGCATATGGCTTTGGAGGCCAACTTTGAAATGTGGCTTGCCCAAGAGAGATCATAGCTGAGAGTGAGACCCAAGAGGTTCAGTGACTGAAGCTCTTTGAGAGGGTTGTTGAGAGAGTAGATAGGAGGGTTTGCGGTACGGTCTTTTTGGGAAAAGAGAGAGAGAGAGTGTGTGGGATTTCTCAGGATTGAAAAACATATTCCAAGCATTTGACCAGTTTGTGATATTTTTCAAGGTCTGAGGAGAGGAAAGAGGCTGCTGCTTGTCTGTCAGAATGATGGGGGATGTTACAGCAGAGTGGGGAGTCATCAGCAAAGAGATAAAGGTGATATTCCACAGAGTCAGTGAGATCATTGATGGAAATTAGGAATAGGATGGGGCCAAGAACACTGCCTTGGGATACTCCAGCCTTGACAGGGAAAGGAGAAGAAAGGGTTCCATTTAGAGCAACACATTAATGACAAGAGTGAGGGAAGTACTCCAAGAAGGTAATTGGCCTTGGATTCCATAGGCAGACCGTTTGGAAAGCAAGACGGGATGCTAGACTGTATTGCAAGCTCGAAACATGTCCAGAGAGACAGCCCTGATCTCTTGTCTGATATTGAGGGCCTCCATCCATTGTTGGGAGAGTGGAAGTACTATGTCCAAGGGAGAGTGACCAGTTCTGAATCCCAATTGATGATCTGAAATGAGGCTGTTGGAAAAAAGGAATTATTTTATGTCAACTGCAATGATGGATTCCATGACCTTGCTGATGCCAGATGCCTGACCTTGCTGAAGCAGATGGAAGATGACCGATGATAAATGACAGGGTGAGAAGGGCAGAGAGAGAGAGAGGAAGTGCAATAGCAGCAGAGCAGGTGTTTAGGACGTGTAAGCTGATGCCGTCCAGTCCAGTTGCAGAGTCAGAGTTGAGGGTTGCCAGAAACCTCTACCTTCTCAGGTGCAAAAGACACAGGATTCAGGAGCAGTTGGGTATGACTGGGTCGGGTGTGTACAGAGGGAGAGAGGTTTCGGACACAAGATATTGAAGCAAACACAGAATTGAGGCATTTGGTCTTCTTACGAGCAGAGTCGGCTGTGGTGCCATTTTAAGAGAGTGAAGGGATGGAAGGGGAGCATACTCCAGAGACAGACTTGACAAGGCACCACTAGGTTTTAGAGTTTGAAAGTTTGAAAGTTCATTCTTGAGATTAGACAGATGTTGTTTTCTGTCTCTCCTGACGGTATACATACACTTGTTGCAGACTTTGTAGAATGATCTGAGGTTGCCTTCGGTTGGATTTGCCTTCCATGAAGAGAATGCAAGTTGTTTTAAGGCAACTGCCTCACCACAGGATTCAGTGTGCCATAGGTGGGAAGAGAGGTAGGGTAATTGGAAGATGAGATGGGATGAATCCGCGTATAAGACAGAGCAGGTTTCTGTGGAAGAATTCCCATGGTGAATTGATATCAGGGGCAGGAGATATGGGAGACCAGTCCTGGAGAGATGGTTGCTTAGAGCCTTCACCAGTTTGCCTCAGTCAACTTACCAGACTCACCGGTGCTGAGGCTGTTGTCTGATAATGGTCAGATAAATGTTGATCTTCACAAGCGCAGGATCAGATGAGCCAATTGGGGGCAGAAGACGAGTAAGATACATTGGTGAGGAAGTTAGTCATCACCAAATCAAGAAGGGAGGATTTACCATTGGGAGAAATCCAGGTGGGAACATTCACGGATTGAGTCAGTCCCGTGGAGTCACAGACGTCCTTTGCAGAGTGCCATGGCTGGTGAGAGAGTTACCAATACCCAACCAATTAGCAGGGTGATAACTGAAATCACCACATATGAGGAAGAGAGAGTTGAAATGAGTGATTGAATGAGTGACGAGTGATTCCTGATGGAGTAAAAAGCAGAGTAAGGCATCTTAAAATATATTTTGGGAGGGTTTAAAAAAAATTGATGAGGTTTTGAAGAAGAAAAACGTTTTATTCAGTTTGGGGATATTGCAGAGAAGGAATACGAAAATGAATAACTGAGCACTGAGATTTGGAGTTTTTATTTTTTTTTAAACGATGTTGTTGTTGTTGGTTTAGTGGGGTACCAGAGTGAAAATATCGTTACACGGTGGACAAAAGCACAATTTTTTTCACCAGAGCATCTCCATGGTATACCTTGTATAAAAAGGTAAGCTCCAAAAAAAATGATGATGGGAAGTGAAAAAATCTGACGTCATTATGACGTCATCAGCTAATTATTATGTAATCATATATAAAAAAAATCAGTGACTTAGAACTAAGCTGTTAAGTGCATTTTGACATCAAAATATATGTTTCCGAGGTCAAGGAATTCAATGCAATTGTTATTTTTCATCTTAGACAATGTTTAAAAGATTTATGACATCATTCTGACGTCATCCAGCAACAACAACAACAAAAATAGCTCCGCAAAGCGGGCGTAACCCCTCAGCCCATGCATTGTAAAAGGAAGCAGTGATATTCAAACGAATGATGGCAGTCAGTTAGAGCACGTTGGACGTCATATCGAAAATCAATCAGACTTCAAGATGGCTACCGTGGCGGCTAGTGAAAATCGCAGCGCGCCCATTTTCGAAAGGAACCTTCCTCTACTCAACTCCAACACACACCCTGCAAAAATGCATTTAATCGGACAAGGCGTTCTCCTCAAAATCGACGAAACCAATTTCAAGATGGCTGCCATGGAGGCACATTGAAAATCGCAGCGCACCCATTTTCGAAAGGAACCTTCCTCTACTCAACTCCAACACACACCCTGCAAAAATGCATTTAATCGGACAAGGCATTCTCCTCGAAATCGACGGAAACCAATTTCAAGATGGCTGCCATGGAGGCCACATTGAAAATCGCAGCGCGCTCATTTTCGAAAGGAACCTTCCTCTACTCAACCCAACATAACGCTGGCAAAAAATGTATTTAATCGGACAAGGCGTTCTCCTCGAAATTGATGGAAACCAAAAGTTGACAGACGCCCGGACAAACGCCCGGACGCCCGCCGGACAACGCCTGTGACGACAATACCCCTTTTTCAGCCCAATACGGGCTGAGGGGTAAAAAACCAGAGTTGGTGTCAATAAGCCACCAATGCTCGCCTGTTTATACATTTACGTTTTTAAAAAGACTCGTCTAATAATTAATATTTTTTATAAAGCATTGCAGTGAAGTCTGATCCAAATAATTTTAAAGCAATATATGTATTTGTATATTGTAATCAGTAACAAGAGCGCAAGTGAGCACAATATACGCCCGAACAAGAAGGTATATACAGAATTGTGCTACTACATGGAAAACAGCATCCTGGTTGCCATGGCAACCACTTTAGATGACGAACGTATGTCACGACACACCGTCTCCACAGTCTGTACCTATGTACCAAATATGAAACGTGAACGTTGAAAACTTTGGGAGTTAGAGTGCGAACGGAACGGATGTAAAACAGCATCCCGGTTGCCATGGCAACCACTTTAGATGACGAACGTAGGTCACGACACACCGTCTCCACAGTCTGTACCTATGTACCAAATATGAACGTGAATGAACTTGGATTAGATCAACAGGACAGATGAAACAGCATCCTGGTTGCCATGGCAACACTTTAGATGACGTAGTCGCGACACACCGTCTCACAGTCTGTACTATGTACAAATATGAAACGTGAAAGTGAAAACTTTGGGAGTTAGAGTGCGGACAGGAATGGACGGACGGACGGCACGGACGGACGGACAGACAGACAGACAGACGAGACGAGACGGACGGACGAGCGGACGGACGGACGGACGACCGGTATCACATAATACGCCCCGATATATAATATATATTATATATATATATATATATATATATATATAATATATATATATAATATGGGCGTATAAAAGTAGTGTGGTAGATAAAAACATAGAAAGGAAAAAATAACTTGCACCAAAAACTTTAACATTTTCCACGGTCACGCTGACGCTGACGCTCACGCGCTTCAGCAAGCGCACGCTGACGCTCACGCCGGGGGTATCGCTATAGCTCTCTGTTCTTCGAACAGGCGAGCTAAAAACTCGTATTGGATCCGTCGACACACAAATTCGTTCGATTAGTTAACATACACATAATATCGTGACTTTAGTTCATAATAATCTTCCCGTTGAGTTACAGAAGTTAAAACAGCACTAGAGCATTTTTTTTCAAGTAATTTAGACTGAGCTATTATTAGTTACATTTCATCATTATGTCTCGGCACAGTACTTCACAACCTTATTTTATACATTAATTTGCTCTAATATCTTGTTAGTCTATTGTGACGTCATTATGACGTCATTAAATACACTTCCTGTCATCAGATTTTTTGGAGCTTACCCTCTTTTTGATCCTTATACATGGGCAAAGCTTTGGTAAAAAAAAATTGTGCTTCTGTCCACCGTGTAACGGTCCTTGGCATTTTTGTTAATAAGGAACCTCCCTAGTTGTTGAGTTTTTTTCCAAGTGTTTTTTCTTGTTTGTTTTTTTCCGAGTGAAGAAGGAGATATTTTGTTTGAATTTTTGAGGGAGGAAGGTAAATAGATTAAGCTCATGAGGGATCCGAAGTAACAATAACTGGAATAAAATAAGCGAAAATGAAGC
>CM068959.1:4769691-4788502 GCA_035128595.1 Eptatretus atami | reverse complement strand
CTCCACTTCCCTCTTTCTCCCCCTCTCTCTCTCCCTCTCTCTCTCCGCCTTTCAACACGTCACCGCACTCTTCCACGAACCTCGATCTTGTACAGAATAAATTGTTTTTATAATGTATGATGACTGGCAGGGCACTCTGCGAACAGACTCCTGTGTTTCTCAATTTGACTTTCAAATCTCATTTTGTCCTCAAAGGAAAAGATGTAATTGACTTTCTACATCACCCAGCGGCCTTGTGCCGATCATTTGCTATCACAGGTAAAATAAATTGAAAGAAGGGTCGGTATAATTCCTCTAGTGTTGTAGTTTTGGTGTAATTTGCAAGATTAATACAAAATAGTGTCCCCGAACAAGCCGAGGTGCTCGTTACGTTTAACGACAAGTCACACACAAGTAAATGTGCATTCATTCTTTGCATGTATATAAGCATTATGATGCCAGGTACTTCAGCATGTGACAATGTTGATCATAAACATATCAGATTTGGTTTTTATTTACCCAGCTGGCTCACTAATAACCTTTGGGGGGGGCTGCCCAACTTGGCATACATTTGATGCCATCCAAACCTGGTAGCTGACTTTTCATTCCTATTTGAAACTTTGGGTGGGCAATAAAGTGCAATCAGGAAAGGCCGTGCCCCCTAAATACCACCCCCACAATCCTAATCAGAATAAAAAAGACAATGACCATCGTGACTAATGAACACACCACAACTATGACCCTCTCAAACCATGTCAATAGAAACAAACATTCCCAAGCCAACAACTGGACAAACGCGTCACCTGTCTCACAAGATCGCAATGTTACAAAATAAAATAAAATAAAAATTCACTAAAACATCCTTTTACGAAGCCTGTTTGAAAATAAATTTAATCAGTGACATCATTCGATTTTCAATCAAGCTTTTCTCAATGTGAACACTCCTATTCTTCGTCCCACAATGGCCTGCCTGGATAAGTTTGTGATGTTGGTGTTGAAGGGACCAAAAGATTCTCTCAAATCCTTCGTCTCATGACCAGAAAGTCAGGAGGAGAGCGAGAAAAGAAGGGTGTTGAAGAATGGAGATGAGTGTTGAGTTTAGACTTGGAGTGGGGGAGCAAGTAAAGGGTTTCTGGTGGAGCGGTGAAACCTGTTCGTGTCAGGATTGGTAGAGAGGTGAGAGGGAGAACCGGAATAGAGCCGGTAAAGAACTTGCAAGGAACTAACCTGCCAATGCTGAGCTTCCTGACAGGAGATCCCACTGACACGGAGGGCCTTAGATTCCAAGCCTTCAAGGTGGAAAGGGGGGGGCGGGGGGGGGGTGGTAGAGCAAGATTGGAAGCAGCAGCACCAGTCCAACAGCTGACAGATATACTGTATATTCCATGCTACTGCAGATGGAGGATTTGTACACCGTTATAAACTGAGGATGCGAGAGGAGGACTTCACCTTGCGGAGAATTCCAAAGCAACAGCTGGCTTTGGAGCTTGGAGTTATCTGTCCAAGACAAGTTACAGCTGATAGTAAAGCCATGAGCTCCTTCCTGAGAATGTATCTCTCAGAAAAAAATTGGAGGGCAGAGTGTGGGGAGGGGGTTTGCCTGCCAGTCCTGATGGAGGGACAAAGGGAGAAGATGCATCTTTCTTTCCATGAAGGAAATATTCTTGGGAAATGAGCAGTTGCTTATTTTATCCAGATCGCGAGATACGGATAATGCTGCACTCTCCGGTGGTGGTGCATAACTATCCTGCATGGAGTGCAGTCATCCGCAAAGTGATGTAATGGATTTTTCAGTGACTAAGATATGTCATTGGTGGACGTGAAGAAACAGGATTCATCCAAGAACACTCCTTGAGGAACACGGGCCTCTATAGACACGTCATGGGTTCATATTCTGTCCAAAGCAACCCGCTGCTTGTGAGCACACAGGTCAGTCTCGTGTGAAACTCTAGATACTATTAGCTGACAGTTTAGAAATCAAGGTGCGGTGTCAAACAGTGCTGAATGGATGGGAGATGTCCAGCGAGATTGCCCTGACCACCTGTTTGAGATTAAGGGGATCCATCCTTTGCTGACAGAGAAGCACCAGCATGTCCACGGTGGAATGAGCTGGGCTGAATCAAAAAATAATGGTTGCAGATCAGAAAGTTAGAGAAAATCCGAGACTTGAGGTCCACTGCAACTTATTGATTCCATTTATTTGCCGATGATGGTGATAGGACTGACTGGCCTATCGTCAAGAGGGTCGGTTTTGGCGCCGTTCTTACAAACCGAAGCAATGTCGGCGATTTTTCATGATGCAGGCAAGTATCCCTCAGAAAATGACCCGGACGAGAGCAGAGAAAGTTGGTTAGACAAGGCAGGCGGACAGTTTGAGTACGAGGGCACTGATACCGTCATGACCAGTAAAGGTGGAGGAGTCAAGAGGAGTTTGGAATGTCTCCACCTTGACAGGATTTACTCACGTGGTAAGGTTGGGATGCACAGACCATCTCAACACACAACACAAAAGGAAGCATCTTAGTTCATCCACAATGTAACCCCAAACCTTTATTTCTCTTACTTGTATCTATCTACCCCCCCTCCCCCAACTCCTCCCACCCTTTTCCCTATGCACAGCACCACACCTCATGCTCTTGGAATTGTTCCCAATATATGTCCAACTCTCATGATTTTCAGACCAGTCATTCAGGGTGACTGCAGCACCATAAGATGAACCCACAGACCTGCTGTAACCCTCACTATAGTCCCAAATGTATCCAGTTCCTCTTCAGTGTGTTTTCATGAATTAACCTCCAGTGCTTTGTTGTTAACCTCTCTCAGACTTGATATTTTCACAAAGAAAGCTATAAACACCAAACTAAAGCAGGTATTTTGGATTTCTGAATTTAAACTGGCATCTATTTCAAAGATCTTATGTTTTCATCGACTTGGAAAAGACAAAAAGCTGTCCAAGTGTCGATGGACATTCTTGTGCACCTGCTGGTAGCCCGAGATGTAAAAACAAAATTATTGTTTTCTTCTAAAACTAACTGCAATAACAAGAAGGGCGCTCGGTAGAGCGCGTACCACCGCCCCATAATGCCTGATCGACGATAACATATTGGGTCCAATAGATGTTTGAGATGTCATGCTCTATATCGTTTTTGACCCTATCTCTCAATGGTGAAGAATCACTTAAAAAATTCGAGTAGTCGGATCCAGATCTTCACAAAATGTAATTAGTTCGTCCTTGTCAGACCTCAAACCTGTCCACAAAATTTCATCCAGATCCGTCCACAACTATTTGAGATATCCTGCACACAAACAGACAAACAGACAGAAAGGGGTGAAAACATAACCTCATTCGCCTTCGGTGGTGGAGGTAAAAAGGGTATACAAGGCAATCATCAAGAATGTCATGGAATGTTGCTCCGATCTATGGGACAAGTTAACCACATTAGATCTCACCTTCCCCAAGATATGATTGAGTCCAAGGCCTTCAAACTCATCGGTACCTCTCGGCAGAAGACCAACACACAACATCCTGAAGTGTCACCGCAGATGGTGTGGTGAATCTGGTGGCCTCATGGTTCTTTGTCGTTTTTCTTCTGGTTTTGCTCCTTGTGCCCGATCTGCCTGATACACCTCTCCCCAGGTGTCTCAGTTCCTGACACACCACTTCCAGCCCCACAGATTTGCACACTTTCATCCATGAAGCCATTCCTCGGTTTCATGCCTATGTCAAAGCTTTCTGCTCACGTCTATTCCTTAGTCACCTCTTTCGCTTTGTGATACTGTCTCACAGAGTTTGTCCCTTCGGTCCATTCCTTCAACATGAAGCAAATCATCAACTTGTTGTTCTCGCTAGAGGAGAAGGAATTGCATTTGGGACTGTTTGTTTGTTTGTTCCTGAATGTAATATGACAACATAGGCTGAAAGCGCCACCTGGTGGTAGCCAGTGCATATTTTCCTTTTCAACAGAGTACCTCGATAAAGTATGTACAATTAGAATGTGAGTACGACTACAAAGTACGGAATAACAGAATGTGAGTACGACTATAAAGTACAGAATAACAGAATGTGAGTACGACTACAAAGTACGGAATAACAGAATGTGAGTACGACTATAAAGTACGGAATAACAGAATGTGAGTACGACTACAAAGTACGGAATAACAGAATGTGAGTACGACTATAAAGTACGGAATAACAGAATGTGAGTACGACTACAAAGTACGGAATAACAGAATTTGAGTACGACTATAAAGTACGGAATATTAGAATGTGAGTATATCTATAAAGTATGTGTATTAAAAACAAGAGTGCATCTACAACGTACATACTATATAAATACGTTACTTCACTAAGATACGTGCATCTATATAATACATACATACAGTGCCTATAGAAAGTCTACATCCCCTTTCAAAATTTTCACCTTTTGTTGCCTTGTATCCTGGAACTAAATTGCATTCAATCAGACTTTTCCCACCTTTATTTACACATCGTAACCCACAACTTCCAAGTGAAAAACAAAGAGTACAAATTTCAGAAAATTACAAAACTAGAATATTGTCGCGACGCTGGCGGTCCAGGTTAATCCTCCCGACCCAAATTGTGGTGACGGGCAGTTAACACCGCCAGCTCGGATGGTCGAGCAGTCTTTTTCTTATTAGGAGGCGGACATGTTGATCCTCGGAGATTATCACGCATGCTCGAAGGGCATGGAGCAATGGCGGTGCGACGGGGGCACAGAAATGGATGCAAAGGGGGTTTTCTTACTCAAACCCCATGACAGTCACACCAACACAGCCACTTAACATGAACACATTTCATGAAAACAGACAAATATTTACAAAGGACAATAATCAGAGTGAAATAATATGTGAGGTAAACTAATCCTAACGTCTAAATCGAGGCACCTCCACACACAGACAAGGGGAAACAAAATTAAAGAAAATCCCTCCTTTATTCTGGCACTTAGCTTTGTCCAGAGATGGTGTTTGTGAAACGTGGAATCAAGGCACCTCTATTTGCACGTGTAGATGTGCGCAAGATGGCGCCAAGTCGCTCTCTCGCAGCGGGACAAATGTATGTCAGGCAATTTGTGAGAGGTATTCAACACCAAGGCTCAGAGACCCCATGCAGCTGCTTCGTGCATCGATCGTCCTCACCGACCCGCTATTTGACATACACGAGGTTCGGGGTCTGTTCCTCATGACCCAACCAAGAGCCAAAGGCCAGCGTCTTGCTTCACCGCACAAACCAAATCGCCTCAACACGAATACAAGAATCATGCAGTCTTCTTCATGCGTCGAAGGAAAGCCAGCCGTAAAGCCCTGTTCTTACAGGCCATCTCCTAGCTACATTCTCTCGACCGCGTGCGCCCCTCACTCCGCACTCAACCGTTCCTCCTCCAAACTTGTGCGTGCGCTCTCCCGATATCTCAACTCTGACTGTCTGACATCACCGAACCACCGTTTCCTCATACGGGGCGTGGCTTGCTCGCATGAAACCCGGGAAGGCGGGACCTCTGCCCTCTTGGCAAGTTTGGCTAGTTTGTGACGTCACACCCATCATCAGCCTCGGGGGCGAGACTTTTCCCGCCGTCACCCTTGGAGGAGGGGCTTCTGCCTGCTTGGCACGTTTGGCTCGCTTGTAAATGCAAAAACATAGGAATAGGTGACGGGGGGGAGGGGGGCAATCACATACTGGGGGAACTTATTCTTAATCCCTATCTCATTAACACCTCACCACCGCCTGTGTGGTGACACGCAACACTTATGCTCACAGTTTCCCTGCTTAATTTCATTGAAATGTCTCCGACACGTCCACAGAAAATACAACTCTATTCAATCCTAACTTCCCTATTAAATTCCTCCATCTACCCCCAGAACCATACTAATATCTTGGTTGGGTAAGTGTCCACCCCTCTTAAATTAGCAATTGAAATTTAGCTCAGGTGAAACCAATCACCTTCAAAACCACAAACCAAGTTAATTGGCCTCCACCTGTGTTAAATTGTTGCGATTCTGATTATTTCAGAATAAAATCAGCTGTTCCTGCACGTTTCCTCTCCTGGGTAGTGCATTTCACAGCAACACTCAACCATGAGAACCAAGGAGCTTCCACAAGACCTCCGGGACAAAGTTGTGGAAAGGCAGAGATCAGGTGATGGATATAAAAATATTTCAAAGGCCTTGAATATCCCTTGGAGCACAGTCATGACGATCATTAAGAGGTGGAAGGCATATGGTACCACCGAGACCCTGCCCAGATCAGGCTGTTCCTCAAAAATGGATGAACAAACAAGGAGACTGATCAGGGAGGCCACCAAGAGGCCAATGGCAACTTTGAAAGAGCTACAGGCCTTTATGGCAAAGACTGGTCACTGGGTGCATGTGACAACAATATCCAAAGCACTCTACAAGTCTGGCCTGGATGGTAGGGTGACAAGAAGGAAGCCATTACTCAAAATAAATCCACCTTGAGTCCGGTTTGAGGTGTGCAAAAAACCACTCCAAAGATTCTGAAGCCATGTGGCAAAAAGTTTTGGGGTCTGACGAAACCAACATGGAACTTTTTGGCCTAAATGCAAAACGTTGGGCTTGGCACAAATGCAACACAGCACATCACCCAAAGAACACCATCCCGACTGTGAAGCAAGGTGGGGGCAGCATCATGTTATGGGGATGTTTCGCATCAGCAGGGACTGGGGCACTTCAGCTTTCAGGATAGAAGGGAAAACGGATGGAGCAAAATACAGAAACATCCCAGAGGAAAACCTGCTGGCCTCTGCAAGAAAGCTGAAATTGGGACGGAAGTTCACCTTTCAGCATGACGATGACCCGAAGCACACAGCAAAAGCTACACTGGAGTGGCTAAGGAAAAAAAAGATAAATGTCCTGAGTGACCCAGTCAGAGCACCGACCTCAATCCAATCGATAATCTGTGGCATGACTTGAAGATTGTTGTCCATCAACACTCGCAACGCAACTTGACTGAGCTTGAACAGTTTTGTGCAGAATGGTCAAATATTTCCCAATGAAGTTGTGCAAAGTTGGTGGAGACCTATCCCAACAGACTCACAGCTGTAATTGCTGTCAAGGATGCTTCCACAAGGTCCTAACTCAGGGAGGTGGACACTTATCCAACCAAGATATTCTGGTTTTGTATTGTCAATTACTTTTCTGAAATTTGTAGAATTTGTTTTTCACTTGGAAGTTGAGAGTTGTGATGTGGAAATAAAGGTTGAAAAAGTCTGATTTAATAAAATTTAATTCCAGGCTATTAGGCAATAAAAGGTGAAAATTTGAAAGGGGGGTGTTTTAAATAGGGACTGTATGTCTATAAAATACACATGATTAGAACATGAAGTATATATGTATATATATACTAATAAAAGGTGTGTGTTGTGTGTGTGTGTGTGTTGTGTGTGTGTGTGTGTGTGTGTGTGTGTGTGTGTGTGTGTGTGTGTGTGTGTGTGTGTGTGTGTGTGTCGTTCATTGTATCTTCATGTGCGGGTTTCAGAATGTGGAATTTAGCTTGGTGTTGGCTTCGTAGTGAGGGTGGCTGCCTTGGGACCCTCGGGTGCTGAGTTCAATCCCCGTTAGCCACTGAATTAACACCAGGTGAGGTTGATTCAGCCTGTCATCCTTCTGAGGTCGGCAAAATGAGTACCAATGTGTTGGCACTAGGGACACAGCATCAGCGAATAGCCACATCCCTAACCAGTGATGCAACCAGCAGCCAGAAGGCTGCTCTTGAAAGAAGAAGAATGTGGAATGGAGTCTCCCAGGGCAGGCTCAAATCATCCACCTTCATTTCAGTAAGGGGTCACGATTCTGGACCAAGCTGTGAGTTTTCTGTTCTTAAAGTTTTGTGCCGAGTCTCTCTTCAGGATCATCACGAGCCCCGACAGCTTCCAACTGTAGTTTGTTTGTAATAATATTCCCAGGGATGGTTTTAAATCTCTGGAAGGTTCTTTGTCATCATTCCCATACGTCCATCTATCACTGGAACAACTTTGGCATTCTTCAGCTTCCAGGATCTTTTCACTTCATTCTTGAGGTCTTGGTGTTTGGTCATTTTCTTCATTTGTGCATCGTTAGTCCAAAATCACCGGTATTAACACCTCACTGAGCAATGCGTTCTCCTCTCTTTTTTGAAGCCAAGTATGATATCTGGTCGCAATGCTTTGTTTTCGATGTTCACTCTAAGTGGGATCATTAGCTCTTACGTGAGTGGTACTTCAATGGTACTTTTCTCGAACTGGGATATCAAAGTTTTTGCACATGTACCTGTGGTTAACATTACAAACTATGTTGTGTCATTGTGTGTACATCTGTTCTGACATGAGATTAAAAAAAATTATTTTGTGTTCGGTCATTAAGCATAACATATCACTCTCTTTGCTTACACACATTGCTTTGCTTTGTACATTTTTTTCTTTTTCCTCTCCCCCCCCCCACTCTCTGTCTGTCCCCTCCTAACCCCCCCCCCCTCCAAATAAAATGCAACACTCTCCACCCACACCTCTGTCGCTGTCTTTCTCTCTCTCTCTCTCTCTCTCTCTCTCTCTCTCTCTCTCTCTCTCTCTCCCTCTCCCCTCACCACTTTGCATAGCTGTTGCTCACTTGGCACGCACATGCAATCGCAGGGTGCTGTTGCTCAGTCTCTGGCGGAACGTGTGGAGCTTTGTGTTGCTTCTCCTTTCTCTCTTCTTATCGTCTAATGTTTTGTTTTTCGTTTCTCTTTACCCCCTTTTCCTTGGTCTGTCTCATCTATTTGAGCGAGAGAGAGAGGGGAAAGAGACAGCGTGGCGTGTTTGGGGCTAGCTACTTCAGGTGGTTAGTGTCAGTGGAACGGTGGGTTTCCCCTAGTTATTATTAAGGTTTTTCCCCTCTTCTTTCTGTTCTTTACTTGGCTTATAACCATTACACTTCTCTGTTTTTTTTCTCTTCATTAGTAAAATGGCGAGTTAAGATCGGCGAGGTGCTGCCGCTCACACACACCAACGAGGTGTTAACAGACAAGCACGGCCTGTGCTTCGTGCCGCCGGAAGGTGTTTCGCTGGAGGAAGCTCTCCTCGCGATTGGCGAACTTATCGGTTGTGAGAACATTCGGGCGGCCTCTCGAATGAATCACAAGATCGTTGTTTTCATCTCGAAAGTCCAACTCGCATACGTTGTTGTGCAGAATGGACTCGTTCTGGGTGATGACAGTATGTTCCCGTTTCATCGTGCGACACTCCGGCATCAAAGATTTTGTTGTCCAACGTTTTACCGACGCTGTCTGAGGAAGAGATTCTTCAAAAACTCGGTCAGTACGGTACCATGGTATCGAGAATTATTAAATCTTCCATGCGCACCGTGGATGGAAAGCTTAAACACATCAAAACATTTAGACGGGTTTGCTATGTTGTTTTAACAGATGGTGCGACGCAGTTAAATGTCTCTCTCGTGTTTAAAACAGAAAAACGTGAGCATAGGATTTTTGTGTGCTCATGTGCTATGAGTGCGGAGCGTAACGGCCACACAAGGCAATATTGTCCTTATGGGAGGAAAACATACACTACGGTAACCAGAGCAGGCCCTCCTGAAACACGAGTCACGTGCAGAGCAGGAGTCTGTGCCGAACGCCAGGGTACAATTAAGAATGGTGCTGATAAAGTTCATATATACAGTATGAACAATGAGATAACAAGTATAGCAGTTAAGCGCGTCAACGATGAGTCAGCCGATGTACCTGTGGGTTGTGTAAATGACTCAGAAGAGGAGTCACAGTCTGCAGAGAGAATGATTGTGGACATAGGTTTACAGAAGCCTTTGAAAAGGTCCTTTTTAAATACTGAAAAGGAGGAAAGGGCAGCAAGGTGTTAGTGGTACAAATAGAAAACACTCCAATGATGTTGATCGCGAGCAAAGTGGTGAGAGTAGGGCTGAATACATGCCACCTGCTCATTATGAAAACAAAAAGATTGCTGTAAGCAGAGATCAAACTTGCAAAAGTAAATTAACCATTGACGGTGATATTAATGGTGATGTCTTGAGGAGAAACGAGGATGAGGAGCCAAAGGTAGACCGTGATAGAGCAGGTAGCACAGAAGCAAAGCTAGCTGCTGAAGCACAATCAAGTGACCACGATGAACCAGATGTATGGCTGATGACCTTCCTTCTCCTTTGCGAGAAGCTTTGAAGTGCATCTCAAGAGAAAGAGGAGTACTCTGAAGTGGTGAAAGAAAATATTGGGAGGTTTCTGAAAGAAACCTTTAGACAAGGCAACATGTGAATAAAAGATCATTCCCAATATCTCCTTCATTTAGCTGCAAAGCCTTGCTGCAAGGAAGACCTCAAGAACCTGAATTTCGCGCTAAGGAAAGCTGTTACAAGGTAAGCAAGGAAACTAAAATGAGGAAAGTGACTTCATTCACAAGATAATCAATAATGAACTTAACATTATATCTCTGAATATAAATGGAGGTCATTCCACGTTACAGAAAGTACACACACCTTCAAGCAATAGAGAAAGCAAAAGCTGATATTATTTTATGACAAGAAACCCACGCTATGAATACTCAGGTAGCTGATTGGGTGAAACTATTCAGGGAGGGTGGTGGTTAAGCGGGTTTCCTACACCTCGAGCCGGCGTTGCCATCTGCCTAAGTCACAGGTTGTGTGCTCACCAGGTTTCCTTCAAGGAAATCTATAAAGGGCATTTGATATCAGTAGTTTATTTACAACCCTCAAAAGATTGTTATCCTAAATGTATATGCACCATTTGATCCCGTGGAGAGGAAATCTTCTTTCAACATTACAAGACGATGTAAAACTTTGGATGCAACTTCTTTTTATTTGTATTGCGGGAGATTTTAACTGTAAATTTGTCCTTCAATTGATAGGATTGGCCATGAACTGCATGTTGCCTCCACAAAAGTGTCAGAAGACACCATCAAAATTCACGGTTTGAGGATGTGTGGAGGTCACAACATCCACTTTTGCGTTTTACACATGTGTAGATGTAATGATGGTATGATGTCAATGGACAAGACTTGACAGATTTCACGTAAATAAGGCTAATGGTAAATGTTGTGTCTTCGACTCTAATTGTGGCCGACTGGGTTTAGTGACCACAGTCTAATCTGAATGTCTTTCAAATTTACCTTTCCACCCTGTGGTAAGTGCTTATTGGTCTCTCAATACTCGTCTCTTACAGACAAGGGTTTCAATGATGCCTTTCGAGTCGTGTGGGAGAAAATTCATTCTTCTCGATCTCATTTTGATCATCTCTGGTTGTGGTGGGATATTGCAAAAACCCAAATAAAAACTTTTTGCCAACAATATAGTTTACACAGCACCAAAAGGCAGTCAATATCAATTGATCGGTTAAAACGGGAAATAGTATTCCGAGAACAGAACAATGATGAGGATGGGAAAGACACACGTGACCAATTAATATGGGATAAGAAAGCATTGCTCGAGGAGATGGTACGGCAACAAGCAATAGGTACTTGATAAGAATGAGAATGAGCTATTTAACATTGGATTTGCCAAACAAGGAGTTCTATAAATTAGAGACCTCCCTTAAAAGGTCACAACAAATTCACAGTTTACTCACTCCCAATGGGTCCCTGGTAACCTCTCAGCAAGCGATCAGGCGTACACCGAGGGATTTCTATTCTAACTTGCATTCATCTCCCTGTTTTTTTTTTTTTTACTGTTTTTTTGGATTACTGTTTCTTGATAAAGCTAAGGCCTTTGATCATGTTGATCACAATACCTCTTTTCTGTTTTGAAGGGGATGGGCTTTGGTGAAACTTTCATCTCTTGTGTAAAACTCCTATATGCCAATACTCATTGTGTGTTGAAAGTTAACAAGAGGTTATGTTCTTCCTTTCCCTTTCAATGGGATATACAGGCAAGGTTGCGCTCTTTCTGGTCTTTCATATATATAATTGCCCTTGGAGCCACTCCTGCTATCCATCGGACAGCAAATACCTCAGGGAATGAGAAGTATAGAAGGAGCAGAATTTGTGTAGTCGGCTTACCGCTGATGATGTCTGTGTTTTAATTAAAAATACAAACAATGTCTCTGCTTTACAGCGTTATCTGGGGATTTATCTGCGGCCTCCTCTGGTGGGATAAATTGGATATAAAGTACAGCATTATGGTGCGGAAAAAGTGACCTCTCCTGTACATTACCACCATCACTCCCACAGAACTCAGTCTGGAGGACGGACGGAGTTAAATGTCTGCAGTGTACCTTGGTAATCATGAGATGAGAGATGAAAATTGGAAGGAGTTTTGGAAACAAATTAAGTACAGACTGAAAACATGGGAAGGACTGTTGAAAGTCCCTTTCATATAAAGGTCATACTCTTGTGATTAATAATTTGATTGCAATGAAATTGTGGCACAGAATCACTGTTCTGCAGCCATCAAATCAACTAATTATGGCTATTCAGCGAATGCTGGTAAATTTATTTGGAGTGGATACCATTGGCTACGAACTGGATACTGTACTATCCCGAAAGGAGGTGGCCAAGGTGTTATCACCATCTTTGGTCGGATTGTGGCCTTTTGATTGCAGCCTCTACAGAAACTGCCGTTCACTGAAAAACTACCATGGCAACCTTTTGCATTTTTCTCTTGCAAAAAGCTTGGTAAAACTTGAGATATGATCGGCATCTTTTTTGATGATCTCGAGCACATAAACTTTGTCCTCTCTTTCTAAGTTCTATCGTAGTTTATTGGACATCTGGAAAGGGTTTGACATATATATTCACAATTTGATTTTTTTGTTTGTTACTTACGAAATCTAAGATTTCGTAAGTATATTGATGACTTCCGTCCTCTGTTTGTGTGTTTGTGTGTTTGTTTGTAGGCACGATACTCGAGAAGGAAGAAGGCACCAAAGTCAAATACACCACTTGATCAGGAGGGTGATGGCTAGCGCTGATTAGATTTTGGTCAAAATCGTCAAGGTCAAGGTCAACAAGTCTGAGTAGATCAGTGACGGATGATGGCTATATAGATTGGTCAATGTCAAGGAGGTGAGTCAAACTTCGATTTTTGATGGTTTGGTACAGAATCATCGTAGAAACTTCTGGTTTGCGTCGCTACCTTCTCTAGAGACAGCTTTTATTAGGCAAGGTCAGAGGTCAAGTTGACGATTTTGTAAGTACCAGTATATGACTGCTTGTTTTGTTACTTACGAAATCTAAAGCTTCCGTTTGAAGAATAAAGAGTATTGATGATCTTCCGTCATCTGTTTGTTTTGTTTGTTGTGTGTGTGTGTGTGTGTTGTGTGTGTGTGTGTGTGTTTGTTTGTAGGCACGATAACTCGAGAACGGAAGAAGTTAACCAATGTCAAATTACACCAGTGATTTCAGGAGGGTGATGGCTAGTGTGATTAGATTTTTGCTCAAAAACGGTCAAAGGTCAAGTCACAGTGAGGTCAAACATTCGATTTTTGATGGTTTGGTACAGAATCATCGTAGAGAACTTCTGGTTTGCGTCGTACCTTCTCTAGAGACAGCTTTTATTAGACAAGGTCAGAGGTCAAGTTGACGATTTCGTAAGTACAGTCTATGACTGCTTGTTTGTTTGTGTGTGTGTGTGTGTTTGTGTGTTTGTGTTGTTTGTTTTGTAGGCAAGATAACTCGAGAACGGAAGAAGCTACCAATGTCAAATTACACCACGTGATTTCAGGAGGGTGATGGCTAGCGCTGATTAGATTTTGGTCAAAATCGGTCAAAGGTCCATGTCCAGTGAGGTCAAACATAAATTCATAAATTCATGTGGAGAAATGGAGTATTTTTGCTTCGGTCGACGTTACGAGTTCGTTTTACTTCGATTTTAATTTTGGCTTCCGGCTTTTGCGATCGCTTAGGACCGCTTAAAACTCGCTTGTCGAAATTCTGGTAAAATCGATGTTTTGGAGACGTTTTAAGATTGTAATAAAAATATTCCTCGCCGCGTCACGCTCGTCACGTGGTCAGCACGCTCAGCAGAGGCGTCGTTGAGTCCGTAAAGGTATTGCGTATGCGCGTTGACAGGTGTTTTCGATAAAGATGGTGTTTAAAAGTCCATTTTTATCCCAATAAAGGTTATCGTCGCATGCCTGACTCGCTAAGCCATCGATTATTAAAGATTGTTGTCGATGGCCGATATTACGGTTTTTGTGACTTTAATCAAAATAATATTAAATAATTGCGTGGGAGAAATGGAGATTTTTGCTTCGGTCGCGTTACGATTTTTGATGTTTGTACAGAATCGTCTAGAAACTTCTGGTTTGCGTCGCTACCTCTCTAGAGACAGTTTTTATTAGAACAAGGTCAGAGGTCAAGTTGACGATTTCGTAAGTACCCAGTCTATGACTGCTTGTTTGTTTTTGTTTGTTTGTCTGCAGCATCCAGCTAATCTCCTGACGGATTAAAAGATAGGAGGAAAGCCTCTGAAACAGAAAGTTTTTTTTTTATTTCAGGAACGGGCACTGGAAGGTTATAGGCTAGGTGGCAAGTGCGCCTTGGCCGGGAGAACGGGGGTGGGGGGTGATTTTCCGCTTTCACAAACCCCTTGGGCTCTGCACGAGTTTAATCTCCTGAATGGTAAAAATCGGATGGAAACCTCTGACACAAAAAATGTCGGGACGGGCACTGGAAGGTTATAGGCTCGGTGGAAGGCCGCTTGGCCGTGGGGGGGGGGGGGGTGTTTCCCTCACCAACCCTTACGCTATGACTGCGTGGCCCAATGGGAACTGATACTGGCTCACGCAGACCTATGTACAGAGATTAAATTAAATTCAAGAACCCGGGCAACGCTGGATGCATTCACCAGTACATATATATATATATATATATATATATATCATATATATATATATATAACATACATACATATACGTCGAGCGTCGCTCACCCTTCACTGAGGCATGAGGACGTCAATATGCTTGAGAGAGAAAATGTTATTAAGATCATTTACATGCGGCCGCACGGAAGAACAGGAAACCAGGAACTCCAATTGGCAATTGAGGAACCTCGAAGAATGCTCTGCTTTAATAGCGAGTCAACTCCTAATCCAGGCAGTATAGCTTTAACCTCCGCATGATGGAGCACGGAGGTTGCTGTTTTCACCCGTCTGTTATTTACGAATCTAAAGATTTCGTAGAATATTGATGACTTCCGTCCTCTGTTTGTGTGTGTTTGTTTGTTTTGTGTGTTTGTTTGTGTGTTTTTGTGGTGTTGTTTGTAGGGCACGATAACTCAGAACGGGTCGAGAAAGCTACCATGTCAAATTAACACCAACGTGATTCAGGAGGGTGATGGCTAGCGCTGGAATTAATTTTTGGTCACAAATCGGTCAAAGGTCCAAGGTCACAGTGAGGTCAAACAATAATTCGTAACAATCATGTGGAGAAATGGAGTATTAATTTGCTTCGCTCGCGACGTACGAGTTCGTTTTAACTTCGATTTTAATTTTGTCTTCGGTTTTTTTGCGATCGCTTAAGAACGCTTAAACACCTCGTTGTCGGAAATTCTGGTAAAAAAATCGGTATGTTTTGGAGACGTTTTAAAGATTGTTTAAAAATATTTCACTCAAACGCGTCAACGGGTCGTCCCAATGATGCAGTGCGCTCGAGTAAGACGCGTCCTTTGAGTCACGTTAAGTTTGCGTGTGCGTGCTGACGGTGTTTTTCTCCGATTAAAAGATGGTGTTAAAAGTCATTTTTTATCACAATAAGGTTATCGTGCGCATGCCTGACTCGCTGAGGACCGTCGGATTATGTAAAGATTTGTTGTGTAAGATGGCCGAACTATTACGGTTTTGTGACTTTGATAAAATAATATTGAATAATTTGCGTGGAGAAATGGAGATTTTTGCTTCGCGTGACGTTACGAGTTCGTTTTAACTCGATTTTAATTTTGTCTCGGTTTTTGCGAAATCGCTTAGGCACGCTTAAAACCCGGTTTGTCGAAATTCTGGTAAAAATCGGATGTTTTGGAGACGTTTAAGAATTGGTATAAAAAATTTTATTTCACTCGCCGTCACGGGTCGTCACGTGGTGCAGTGTGCTCGAAGCCAGAAGGCGGCGTTGAACTCACGATATGGTTTTTTGCGTGTGCGCGCTGACGGTGTTTTCGAATAAAGATGTGTTTAAAAAGTCATTATTTTTATCCCAATAAGTTATCGTCGATGCTGAACCTCGGGCTGAGCGTCGATTATGGTAAAGATTGTTGGTGGATGGCCGATATTAGCGGTTTTGTGATTTGAATAAATAATATAAAAATAATTGCGTGGAGAATGGAGAATTTTTTTGCTTCGGTCGCACGTTACGATTTTTGATGGTTTGGTACGAATCATCGTAGAACCTTCTGGTTTGCGTCGCTACTTCTCTTAGAGACAGCTTTTTATTAGACAAGGTCAGAGGTCAAGTTGACGAATTTCGTAAGTACCAGTCCTATGACTGCTTGTTTGTTTGTTTGTAGGCACGATAACTCGAGAACGGAAGAAGCTACCAATGTCAAATTAACACGCACGTGATTCAGGATGGGGTGATGGCTAGTGCTGAATTAGATTTGGTCAAAATCGGTCAAAGTAAGGTCACTAGTGAGGTCAAACCTAATTCCAGTAAATTTCACGTGGAGAAATGGAGTATTTTTGCTTCGCATCGAACATTACGAGTTCGTTTTAAACTTTCGATTTTAATTTTTGTCTTTCGTTTTTGCGATCGCTTAGGTGATTCGCTTAAAACTCGGTTGTCAAATTCTGGTAAAAATCGATGTTTTGGAGAACGTTTTACATTGTATAAAAAATATTTCACGTCGCGCGTCACGGTCTTCCCATGATGCAGTGCGCTCGAGCAGACGCGTCGTTGAGTCACGTAAGGTATAATTGCGTGGAGAAATGGAGATTTTTGCTTCGCTCGACGTTAAGAGTTCCGTTTTACTTCGATTTTATATTTTTTGTCTCGGTTTTTTGCGATGCGCTTAAGGCCCAGTCACACCTTGACGTTTTACCAGCTATGCCGATTTTTGAAAAAATTTGTCTAAAACGAGCTGGCACACGTCGAATACGTTATGGGTAAGTTTTTGGAAAACATTAAGAGCACGCTGAAACATGCCATAACGTCGTTAGTACGGCTGGCTTTCATCGTTGTACCTTTTGCCGTTGTCCTCTAAACTTTTAGCATGCTTGAAATTTTACGAACGTATGCCAGCTATAATGCCTCAACAGTCTATCGTTTCCGTTACGCTGGCTATAAGTTCGTAGCAGCGTTATGCGATCGTGCACACATGACACACGTTACTTGTAAGTTATCATAATCGAAACACGTCGAGGTAAATGATTGCGTAACCCCCGAAACTTAATTTATAATCCCTCCCTATGAGTATAACCGTGTTTGTAGGCACGTTACAAACAACGATCGTTGCACACACGTCGAGGCAGCACGTTATGCGCTGTTGACACACGTCGAGGCACGTTATTGTAAGTTACTCAATAAAGTCGAACATTCGATTGTAAACGTCGAGGTAAATGCTTAGCGTACCTGACCAAACTTTTTCTAACACTTGAGTAACTGGCTTTGAACCTATGTGTAAACGTACCTCCAACGCAATATTGACGTACAGTATGTGAACGTATTTGATTGACATCTTCCGGAACGCCACAGAACTTACTGAACGTGTTCTAATTTACAGCTACCTGTATAATGGCGTAATTGGCAGCGTTTTAAAAAAAACAAAAAAAAACAAATAACTTCGATATTCGTCAGCGTGCCGTTACGTCACGTCAATTGCCTCTTCAGTTAGCTCGTCTTATTCTTAGTTCCTCCTCTGTGAATATTTTCTGTTTGAGGAATATTGTCACGTCGACGTCGAAACTTGAGAAGCAAAAATGTCCGAATATATTTTAAAACTCGATGATAGACCTTTAAAAAAAATAAAAAAAATAACAAACAACAACAACAACAACTTCAGATTTGTCACGTGCCTTCACTGTGCGAAAATATCTGTTGAACAGATAAGGAAGGACGCTGAAGCCAAGGAGAAAAAAGAAATGTGCCATGACGGAGAAAATAAGTTCGGGTATGCTTACACATTACCTCGACGTGTTTCGCTTACGAGTAACTTACAAGGAACTGTGTAGACTGTGTCAAACGATCGCTATCGTGCCTACAACTTATTCCCAGGCGTAGCGGAACGTGTGAGCCATACGGCGAAGTAAGTCCGTAAAATTTCAGCATGCTTGGAAATTTCACGACGTACGAAGACGTACGCACGAATATGACAGCGTACTTCATGCGTTTTTTATTCAGGTGCTCTTTAACGTATACACAACTTCCCAACGGTATTCGAGCATGTGGCCAGGTTTAGACACATTTTTCATAGGTCGGCATACGTGGCAAATCGTCAGGTGTGACTGCGAATGTTGACACTTCCAATTCTCAGGCGGTTATGTTAAATTCGGCGTGCGGCAGGGTTTTTTTAACAGCCTACGCCACCGAGTTATCCGGCGATACGTGCAGCGCGCTATTGCTAAGTTAAACCATCGTTGGGCATAGGTTGTGAACGCCGAAAAACAGGCTAAGCCATTCGTTGGTATAAGTATCTATAAGACAACGAAAACGTTCTGTGCCCGTTACTAATATGTTATGCATATGACCAGACTCGTATGAATACGTCCGAAATCTTTAATAAAAAAATCAATAAGTTCAGCGTAAGCCAGCGTTTTACATCATTTTCATACGTTGCGCAGTTGCTGGCTAAAACGTTAAGGTGTGACTGGGCCTTTAGGACGCTTAAACTCGGTTGTCGAAATTGCTGGTAAATCGATGTTTTGGAGAACGTTT
>CM068959.1:4742716-4769666 GCA_035128595.1 Eptatretus atami | reverse complement strand
TTCATTGGTATCTTCATGTGCGGGTTTCAGAATGTGGAATTTAGCTTGGTGTTGGCTTCGTAGTGAGGGTGGCTGCCTTGGGACCCTCGGGTGCTGAGTTCAATCCCCGTTAGCCACTGAATTAACACCAGGTGAGGTTGATTCAGCCTGTCATCCTTCTGAGGTCGGCAAAATGAGTACCAATGTGTTGGCACTAGGGACACAGCATCAGCGGAATAGCCACATCCCTAACCAGTGATGCAACCAGCAGCCAGAAGGCTGCTCTTGAAAGAAGAAGAATGTGGAATGGAGTCCTCCCAGGGCAGGCTCAAATCATCCACCTTCATTTCAGTAAGGGGTCACGATTCATGGACCAAGCTGTGAGTTTTCTGTTCTTAAAGTTTTGTGCCGAGTCTCTCTTCAGGATCATCACTGAGCCCCGGACAGCTTCCAACTGTAGTTTGTTTGTAATAATATTCCCAGGGATGGTTTTAAATATCTCTGGAAGGTTCTTTGTCATCATTCCCATACGTCCATCTATCACTGGAACAACGTTTGGCATTCTTCAGCTTCCAGGATCTTTTCACTTCATTCTTGAGGTCTTGGTGTTTGGTCATTTTCTTCATTTGTGCATCGTTAGTCCAAAATCACCGGTATTAACACCTCACTGAGCAATGCGTTCTCCTTCTTTTTTGAAGCCAAGTATGATATCTGGTCGCAATGCTTTGTTTTCGATGTTCACTCTAAGTGGGATCATTACGCTCTTACGTGAGTGGTACTTCAATGGTACTTTTCTCGAACTGGGATATCAAAGTTTCTGCACATGTACCTGTGGTTAACATTACAAACTATGTTGTGTCATTGTGTGTACATCTGTTCTGACATGAGATTAAAAAAAATTAATTTGTGTTCGGTCATTAAGCATAACATATCACTCTCTTTGCTCACACCAACTGCTTTGCTTTGTACATTTTTTTTCTTTTTCCTCCTCCCCCCACTCTCTGTCTGTCCCCTCCTAACCCCCCCCCCCCTCCAAATAAAATGCAACACTCTCCACCCACACCTCTGTCGCTGTCTCTTCTCTCTCTCTCTCTCTCTCTCTCTCTCTCTCTCTCTCTCTCTCTCTCTCCCCTCCCACTTTGCATAGCTGTTGCTCACTTGGCACGCACATGCAATCGCAGGGTGCTGTTGCTCAGTCTCTGGCGGAACGTGTGGAGCTTTGTGTTGCTTCTCCTTTCTCTCTTCTTATCGTCTAATGTTTTGTTTTTCGTTTCTCTTTACCCCCTTTCTCCTTGGTCTGTCTCATCTATTTGAGCGAGAGAGAGAGGAGGGAAAGAGACAGCGTGGCGTGTTTGGGGCTAGCTACTTCAGGTGGTTAGTGTCAGTGGAACGGTGGGTTTCCCGCCTAGTTTTTATTAAGGTTTTTCCCCTCTCTTTCTGTTCTTTACTTGGCTTATAACCATTACACTTCTCTGTTTTTTTCTCTTCATTAGTAAAATGGCGAGTTAAGATCGGCGAGGTGCTGCCGCTCACAACACCAAACGAGTGTTAACAGACAAGCACGGCCTGTGCTTCGTGCCGCCGGAAGGTGTTTCGCTGGAGGAAGCTCTCCTCGCGATTGGCGAACTTGATCGGTTGTGAGAACATTCGGGCGGCCTCTCGAATGAATCACAAGATCGTTGTTTCTCATCTCGAAAGTCCAACTCGCATACATTGTTGTGCAGAATGGACTCGTTCTGGGTGATGACCAGTATGTTCCCGTTTCATCGTGCGACACTCCGGCATCAAAGATTTTGTTGTCACACGTTTTACCGACGCTGTCTGAGGAAGAGATTCTTCAAAAACTCGGTCAGTACGGTACCATGGTATCGAGAATTATAAAATCTTCCATGCGCACCGTGGATGAAAGCTTAAACACATCAAAACATTTAGACGGGTTTGCTATGTTGTTTTAACAGATGGTGCGACGCAGTTAAATGTCTCTCTCGTGTTTAAAACAGAAAAACGTGAGCATAGGATTTTTGTGTGCTCATGTGCTATGAGTGCGGAGCGTACGGCCACACAAGGCAATATTGTCCTTATGGGAGGAAAACATACACTACGGTAACCAGAGCAGGCCCTCCTGACGTTACAGAGAACGTTGAAACGAGTCACGTGCAGAGCAGGAGTCTGTGCCGAACGCCAGGGTACAATTAAGAATGGTGCTGAAAAGTTCATAATACAGTATGAACAATGAATAACAAGTATAGCAGTTAAGCGGTCAACGATGAGTCAGCCGATGTACCTGTGGGTTGTGTAAATGACTCAGCAAGAGGAGTCACAGTCTGCAGAGAGAATGATTGTGGACATAGGTTACAGAAGCCTTTGAAAAGGTCCTTTTTAAATACTGAAAAGGAGGAAAGGGCAGCAAGGTGTTAGTGGTACAAATAGAAAACATCCCAATGATGTTGATCGCGAGCAAAGTGGTGAGAGTAGGGCTGATATCATGCCACCTGCTCATTATGAAAACAAAAAGATTGCTGTAAGCAGAGATCAAACTTGCAAAAGTAAATTAACCATTGACGGTGATATTAATGGTGATGTCTTGAGGAGAACGAGGATGAGGAGCCAAAGGTAGACCGTGATAGAGCAGGTAGCACAGAAGCAAAGCTAGCTGCTGAAGCACAATCAAGTGACCACGATGAACCAGATGTAATGGCTGATGACCTTCCTTCTCCTTTGCGAGAAGCTTTGAGTGCATCTCAAGAGAAAGAGGAGTACTCTGAAGTGGTGAAAGAAAATATTGTGAGGTTTCTGAAAGAAACCTTTAGACAAGCAACATGTGAATAAAAGATCATTTCATCCAATATATTTGCCTTCATTTCAGCTTCACATATTCTCAAGCATCAGAAAACCTATATATTAACCAAACCATAAAATAATATTGACTTAGGTAAAGCTGTTACAAAGGTAAGGCAATCAGGAACTAAATGAGGAACTGTGACTTCATTCCACAATAATCATAATGGAACTTAACATTATATCTCTGAATATAAATGGAGGTCATTCCACGTTACAGAAAGTACACACCCTTCAAGCAATAGAGAAAGCAAAAAGCTGATATTATTTTATGACAAGAACCCACGCTATGAAACTCAGGTAGCTGATTGGTGAAACTATTCAGGGAGCGGTGGTGGTTAAGCGGGTTTCCTAAACCTCGAGCCGGCGTTGCATCTGCCTAAGTCACAGGTTGTGTGCTCACCAGGTTTCCTTCAAGGAAATCTATAAAGGGCATTTGATATCAGTAGTTTATTTACAACCCTCAAAGATTGTTATCCTAAATGTATATGCACCATTTGATCCTGGAGAGGAAAACTCTTTTCAACATTACAAGACGATGTAAAAACTTTGGATGCAACTTCTTTTTATTTGTATTGCGGGAAGATTTAACTGTAAATTTGTCCTTCAATTGATAGGATTGGCCATGAACTGCATGTTGCCTCCACAAAATGTCAGAAGACACCATCAAAATTACGGTTTGAGGATGTGTGGAGGTCACACATCCACTTTTGCGTTTTACACATGGTGTAGATGTAATGATGGTATGATGTCAATGACAAGACTTGACAGATTTCACGTAAATAAGCTAATGGTAAATGTTGTGTCTTCGACTCTAATTGTGCCGACTGGGTTTAGTGACCACAGTCTAATCTGAATGTCTTTCAAATTACCCTTTCCACCCTGTGGTAGTGCTTATTGGTCTCTCATACTCGTCCTTTACAAGCAAGGGTTCAATGATGCCTTCGATGTGTGGGAGAAAATTCATTCTTCTCGATCTCATTTTGATCATCTCTGGTTGTGGTGGATATTGCAAAAACCCAAATAAAAACTTTTTGCCAACAATATAGTTTACACAGCACCAAAGGCAGTCATATCAATTGATCGGTTAAAACGGGAAATAGTATTCCGAGACAGAAACAATGATGAGGATGGGAAAGACACACGTGACCAATTAATATGGGATAAGAAAGCATTGCTCGAGGAGATGGTACGGCAACAAGCAATAGGTACTTGATAAGAATGAGAATGAGCTATTTAACATTGGATTTGCCAAACAAGGAGTTCTATAAATTAGAGACCTCCTTAAAAGGTCACACAAAATTCACAGTTTACTCACTCCCAATGGGTCCCTGGTAACTCCTCGCAAGCGATCAGGCGTACACCGAGGGATTTCTATTCTAACTTGCATTCATTCTCCTGTTTTTTTTTTTTTTACTGTTTTTTTGGATTACTGTTTCTTGATCAAGCTAAGGCCTTTGATCATGTTGATCACAAATACCTCTTTTCTGTTTTGAAGGGAATGGGCTTTGGTGAAACTTTCATCTCTTGTGTAAAACTCCTATATGCCAATACTCATTGTGTGTTGAAAGTTAACAAGAGGTAATGTTCTTCCTTTCCCTTTCAATGGATATCCGGCAAGGTTGCGCTCTTTCTGGTCTTTCATAATATAATTGCCCTTGAGCCACTCCTGCTTATCCATCGGACAGCAAATACCTCAGGGAATGAGAAGTATAGAAGGAGCAGAATTTGTGTAGTCGGCTTAACGCTGATGATGTCTGTGTTTTAATTAAAAATACAAACAATGTCTCTGCTTTACAGCGTTATCTGAGGGATTTATCTGCGGCCTCCTCTGGTGGGATAAATGGAAATAAAAGTACAGCATTATGGTGCGGAAAAAGTGACCTCTCCTGTACATTACCACAATCACTCCCACAGAACTCAGTCTGGAGGACGGACGGAGTTAAATGTCTTGCAGTGTACCTTGGTAATCATGAGATGGAGATGAAAATTGGAAGGAGTTTTGGAACAAATTAAGTACAGACTGAAAACATGGGAAGGACTGTTGAAGTCCTTTCATATAAAGGTCATACTCTTGTGATTAATAATTTGATTGCAATGAAATTGTGGCACAGAATCACTGTTCTGCAGCCATCAAATCAACTAATTATGGCTATTCAGCGAATGCTGGGTAAATTTATTTTGGAGTGGATACCATTGGCTACGAACTGGGATACTGTACTATCCCGAAAGGAGGGTGGCCAAGGTGTTTATCACCATCTTTGGTCGGATTGTGGCTTTTTGATTGCAGCTCTACAGAAACTGCCGTTCACTGAAAAACTACCATGGCAACCTTTTGCATTTTTCTCTTGCAAAAGCTGGTAAAACTGAGATATGATCGGCATCTTTTTTGATGATCTCGAGCACATAAACTTTGTCTCTCTTTCTAAGTTCTATCGTAGTTTATTGGACATCTGGAAAGGTTTGACATATAATTACAATTTGAATTTTTTGTTTGTTACTTACGAAAATCTAAAAGATTTCGTAAGTATATTGATGACTTCCGTCCTCTGTTTGTGTGTTTGTGTGTTTGTTTGTAGGCAACGATAACTCGAGAACGGAAGAAGGCACCAAATGTCAAATTTACACCACTTGATTCAGGAGGGTGATGGCTAGGCTTGATATTAGATTTGGTCAAAATCGGTCAAAGGTCAAGGTCACAGTGAGGTCAAACATTCGATTTTTGATGGTTTGGTACAGAATCATCGTAGAAACTTCTGGTTTGCGTCGCTACCTTCTCTAGAGACAGCTTTTATTAGGCAAGGTCAGAGGTCAAGTTGACGATTTTGTAAGTACCAGTTATGACTGCTTGTTTGTCTTACGAAATTCTAAAGATTTCGTAGTATATTGAGGCTTCCGTCCTCTGTGTGGTGTTGTTACTTAGGAAATCTAAAGATTTCGTAAGTAGATTGATGACTTCCGTCATCTGTTTGTTTGTTTGTGTGTGTGTGTGTGTGTGTGTGTGTGTGTGTGTGGTGTTTGTTTGTAGGCACGATAACTCGAGAACGGAAGAAGTTAACCAATGTCAAATTACACCAGGTGATTCAGAGGGTGATGGCTAGTGCTGATTAGATTTTGCTCAAAAACGGTCAAAGGTCAAAGTCACAGTGAGGTCAAACATTCGATTTTTGATGGTTTGGTACAGAATCATCGTAGAAACTTCTGGTTTGCGTCGTACCTTCTCTAGAGACAGCTTTTATTAGACAAGGTCAGAGGTCAAGTTGACGATTTCGTAAGTACAGTCTATGACTGCTTGTTTGTTTGTGTGTGGTGTGTTTGTGTGTTTTGTGTGTTTGGTGTGTTTGTTTTGTAGGCAAGATAACTCGAGAACGGAAGAAAGCTTACCAATGTCAAATTACACCACGTGATTTCAGGAGGGTGATGGCTAGCGCTGATTAGATTTTGGTCAAAATCGGTCAAAGGTCCATGTCACAGTGAGGTCAAACATAATAACGTAAATTCATGTGGAGAAATGGAGTATTTTTGCTTCGGTCGACGTTACGAGTTCGTTTTAACTTCGATTTTAATTTTGGCTTCGTGTTTTGCGATCGCTTAGGACGCTTAAAACTCGCTTGTCGAAATTCTGGTAAAAATCGGATGTTTTGGAGACGTTTTAAAGATTGCTAAAAAAATATTTCCTCGCCGCGTCACGGCTCGTTCACGTGGGCAGCACGCTCAAGCAGAGGCGTCGTTGAGTCACGTAAAGGTTTGCGTATGCGCGTTGACAGGGTTTTCGATAAAGATGGTGTTTAAAAGTCATTTTTATTCCCAATAAAGGTTATCGTCGCATGCCTGACTCGCTAAAGCCATCGGATTATGTAAAGATTGTTGGTCGATGGCCGAATATTACGGTTTTTGTGACTTTAATAAAATAATATTAAATAATTGCGTGGAGAAATGGAGATTTTTGCTATCGGTCGCGTTACGATTTTTGATGTTTGGTACAGAATCGTCGTAGAAACTTCTGGTTTGCGTCGCTACCTTCTCTAAGAGACAGTTTTTATGAGAACAAGGTCAGAGGTCAAGTTGACGATTTCGTAAGTACCAGTCTATGACTGCTTGTTTGTTACTTACGAAATCTAAAGATTTCGTAAGTAATATGATAACTACCGTTTCTCTGTTTGTTGTTTGTTTGTTTGTTTGTATGTTTGTTTGTTTTGTTGGTAGGCACGATAACTCGAGAACGGAAGAAGCTACCAATGTCAAATTACACCACGTGATTCAGGAGGGTGATGGCTAGTGCTGATTAGATTTGGTCAAAATCGGTCAAAGGTCAAGGTCACAGCGAGGTCAAATATTCGCGATTTTTGATGGTTTGGTACAGCGAGGTCAAATATTCGATTTTTGATGATTTGGTACAGATAACTCGAGAACGGAAGAAGCTACCAATGTCAAATTACACCACGTGAATTCAGGAGGGTGATGGTAGTGCTGATTAGATTTTGGTCAAAACTCGGTCAACGGTCAAGGTCACGGTGAGGTCAAAACATCTCGATTTTTGATGGTTTGTAGCAGAATCATCGTAGAAACTTCTGGTTTTGCATCGCTACTTCTCTAGAGACAGCTTATATAGACAAGGTCAGAGTCAAGTTGACGATCGTAAAGTACCAGTCTATGACTGCTTGTTTGTTGTTTGTCTGCACACGAATTCTCCTGAACGGCTAAAAATAGGAGGAAACCTCTGAAACAGAAAATTTCAGGACGGGCACTGAAGGTTAAGGCTAGGTGGCAAGGCCCTTGGCCGGGGGGGGGGGGGGGGGGGGGTGGGGGGTGTTTCCCTCTCAAAACCCTTGGCCTGCACGAGTTTAATCTCCTGAAGGTGAAAAATACGGAGGAAACCTCTGAAACAAAAAATGTCGGGACGGGCACTGGAAGGTTATAGGCTCGGTGCGAGGCCGCTTGGCCGTGGGGGGGGGGGTGTTTCCCCTCACCAACCCCTTACGCTATGACTGCGTGGCCCAATGGGAACTGATACTGGCTCACGTCAGACCTATGTACAGAGATTAAATTAATTCAAAAAGAACCCGGGCAAAGCTGGATGCATTCACCTAGTACATATATATATATATAATATATATATATACATATATTACATACATACATATACGTCGAGCCGTCGGTCACCTTCACTGAGGCATGAGGACGTCAATATGCTTGAGAGAGAAAATGTTATTAAGCATCAATTTACATGCGGCCCGCACGGAGAACAGGAAACCAGGAACTCCAATTGGCAATTGAGGAACCTGAAGAATGCTCTGCTCTAATAGCCGAGGCACCCCCTTAATACAGGATATGTTTAACTCCGCCATCGAAGATGGACGGAGGTTACTGTTTTCACCGTCTGTTACTTACGAAATCTAAAGATTTCGTAAAGTATATTAATGACTTTTTCCGTCCTCTGTTTGGTGTGTTTGTTTGTTTACTTACGAAATCTAAAGATTTCGTAAGTATATTGATGACTACCGTTTTCACTGTTTAGTTTGTTACTTACGAAAACTAAAAGATTTTCGTAAGTATATGCAATGACTTCCTTTCTGTTTGTTTGTTTAGTTTGTTTGTTTTAGGCACGATAACTCGAGAACGGAAGGAGCTACCCAATGTCAAATATACACCACGCTGATTCAGGAGGTGATGGCTTAGCTGCGATTAGATTTTGGTCAAAATCAAGTCAAAGGGTCAAGGTCACATGAGGTCCAAAACATATTCCCGTAAATTAAACGATGGAGAAAATGGAGTATTTTTTGCTTCACTCGACGTTTACGAGTTCGTTTTAAACTTCGCATTTAATTTTGTCTTTCAGTTTTTGCGATCGCTTAGACGCTTTAAAAACGCGTTGTCGAAATTCTGGTAAAAAATCGGATGTTTTGGAGACGTTTTAAGATGTGTATAAAAAAAATATTATTTCACTCGAAGCCGTCAAGGGTCGTGTCCATGATGCATTGCCGGCTCGAGCAGACGTCCGGTCGTCCCATGATGCAGCGTGCGCTCGAGCAAAACGTCACGGGTCGTCCCAGATGCAGTGCGCTCGAGCCAGACAGTTGTAGTGAGTGGACGTTAAGGTTTTGCATGCGAAAATGGAGATTTTTTGCTTCGCTCGACGTTACGAGTTCGTTTTTAACTTCGATTTAATTTTGTCTTCGGTTTTTCGATCGCTTAGGACGCTTAAAACTCGTTGTCGAAATTCTGGAACAGCGATTTGAATAACTGATATATATATATAATAATAAGTCTTTTTTCCAGATTCCCTTCTGAAAAGTAATACACCTTTATCTGGCATATCCGCTGGTACTGAATCACATTAAAAAAAAAAATGAATTTTTATAAACAAATTCTAGTTTTGTCTGGGACTCATATCTGCAAACCACAGTGATAAAATCGTAGACCACAATGAATTCAGAATTCAAGCTCCCTTGGGCTTCTGACTGTTTAATGCTTTTATAGACAAGGTCAGAGGTCAAGTTGATGATTTCGTAAGTACCAGTCTATGACTGCTTGTTTGTTTTGTCTTGTGTGTCTTGTATGTGATGTTTTGTGTGTTTGTTTTGTAGGCACGATAACTCGAGAACGAAAGAAGCTACAATGTCAAATTCACCACGTGATTCAGGAGGGTGATGGCTAGTGGGCTGATTAGATTTTCCTCAAAAACGGTCAAAGGTCAAGTCACAGTGAGGTCAAACATTCGATTTTTGTGTTTGGTACAGAATCATCGTAGAAACTTCTGGTTTGGTCACTACTTCTCTAGAGACATTTATTAGACAAGGTCAGAGGTCAAGTTGACGATTTCCGTAAGTACCAGTCTATGACTGCTTGTTTTGTTTGTTTGGGGTGTTTGTGTGTTTGTGTGTTTGTTGTAGGCACGAAAACATCGAGAACGGAAGAAGCTACCATGTCAATACACCACGTATTCAGGAGGGGTGATGGCTAGCGCTGATTAGATTTGGTTCAAAATCGGTCAAAAGGTCAAGGTCACAGTGAGGTCAAACATATTCCGTAAATTCACTGTGGAGAAATTGAGTATTTTGCTTGCTCGCCGTTACGAGTTCTTTAATTCGAATTTTAAAATTTTGTCTTCGTTTTTGCGATCGCTTAGGACGGCTAAAAACTCGGCTTGTTCGAAATTCTGGTATAAAATCGGATGTTTTGGAGACGTTTTAAGATTGTATAAAAATATTTCACTTCAACGCGCTCACGGGTTGTCCATGATGCAGTGCGCTCGAGTAGACGCGTCCGTTGAGTCACGTTAAGATTTGCGTGTGCGCCTGACGGTGTTTCGATAAAGATGGTGTTTTTAAAGTCATTTTTTATCACAATAAAAGGTATCGTCGCATGCCTGACTCGCTGAGCCGTCGGATTATGTAAAGATCGTTGGTGGATGCCGAAATATTTAACGGTTTGGTGACTTTGATAAAAATAATTATTGAATAATTGCGTGAGAAATGGAGATTTTGCTTGCTCGACGTTACGAGTTCGTTTTAAAACTCGATTAAATTTGTCTTCGGTTTTTGCGACGCTTAGGGCCCTGTCACACCTTGACGTTTTAACCAGCAATGGCAACGTAAAAAATGATGTAAAACGTTGGACGTACGCTGAAATTTTTGATGTTTTTTTTGAAGTTGTGGGCGTATTCATAACTGTTTGGTGGCATTCTGTAACGGCAACAGAACGTTTCGTGTGTTTATGATAACTTTTACCAACGAATGCTTAGCCTGTTTGTCGGCGTTCACGAAACCTATGCCCAAACGATAGTTTAACTTCGCATAGCGTGCTAAACGTATCGCCCGGCGAACCTCCAGTGGCGTTCTCTGTTAAAAACCTGACGCACGCCGATTTAATCATAACCGCTGAGAATTTGAGTGTCCGAGTCACACCTTTAACGATTTGCCAGCGTATGCCGGCCTATGAAAAATGTGTCTAAACGCTAGGCGCAGCACTGCGAATGAACGGTATAGGGTAAGTTGTGTATACGATAAGAGGAGGCTGGAAAACAATGAATACGCTGTCAATAGTTACGTGGTACGTGTAATAACGTCGTAAAATTTCAAGCATGCTGATAAAATTTTACGACGTACTCAGCGTATGGCTAACACGTTCCGCATGCAATTGGTCATATGTTCCTGGCACGCTCCGCAATGTTTTACACACGACGGACACACGTTACTTAGTTACTCATAAGTCGAAACACGTCAAGGTAATATTTAACATACACACTAACCTAATTTCAACCATGGGTAAACGTCCTTTTAACCTAATGAGTAGCGTCTCTGAACTATGTTTACGTGCTTGAAACCTAATGAGTAACGTGCCATTGAACCTAATTTGTAACTTGCTTGAACAATGACTAGCGTGCTATGAACTATGAGTATACGTCGTTTTAACCTATGTGTAGCATGCTTTGAACCTCAAGATAACGTCTTCTAAGCCTTTGAGTAACATGCTATGACCTATGTGTAACGTATCTCAAACAGCACATTGTCGTATTAGACGAATTAGATTGACGTCTTCCGGACGACAACAGCACTTACTGAACGTGTTCTAAACTTTACAATTCTACCGTGTAATGGCGTATTGGCAGCATTTAAGGGGAATTGGTATATACAAATGGCTTTCACAAGGAACCCATCATTGTTCATCCGACTCCATGTTGAAGTTAGATGTTCAAGCCAGTGTATCAGTAGTAGTATACTATTAGCAGTAGTTGGTGTGCGTGACAGTAGTAATAGTAAGTAGTAGTTGTAGTAGTGCATTGGTAGTTAGGTAGTATGTTATGTCAGTAGTAATAGTAAGTAGTAGTAGTATGTCAGTATTAGTAGTAGTTGTAGTATGTCCTGTCAGTAGTAGTAGTAGTAGTAGTATGTCTATGTAAGTAAGTAGTAGTAAGTAGTAGTAAGTATGTCTATGTCAGTAAGTAGTAGTAGTAGTATGTCTATGTCAGTAGTAGTAGTAGTAAGTTAGTAGTAGTAGTAGGTCATGGTCAGAGTAGTAGTGAGCCGTGATGGGGAGGGTGTGGGTGATGATGGATCCTCTTATCGTCCGTTGGGCTTTTAGCACCATTGTTCGATGTCTTTTCGGCTAATTTTTTTTCCTCTTCCACGATGAAATAATTTCTTTGTTTTACTTTTTAAAGTATAAAAACAAATGCATAATGTACTAGTAAGAACACAGAACGCTTCGAATAATTATACTGTTATAACCCAACATTGTTTATCGTGTTTTAGGCCGTCCTACCAACCTATGCCCAACGATAGTCTAGCGTAATACATACGCGTAATAATTCCAGGCACTGTTATTCATCAAGGTTATAAATAAGTCACGGGTACCTAAAATTGTGTGTTCGACTATAGGAACTTTCAAGTACGGTTGCGAAGTGTGAACAACGTTCGTGTAGCGTGCTTACAAAACGTTACTCCATAGGTTAGAAAATAAGTTTCGGGTACGCGAATGTTAACGATCTACGGTTTCGACTTATGAGTAACATACAATTAACGTGTGTCAACGGATCGCATAACGTGCCTACAACTATGGGCGAGCAGGACGTGTAGCCAAACGCCGAGTACGTCTAAAAATTTAGCATGCAAAATTTTTGGACAACCAAAAAGTACAGACAAACGTTTTAAAACCAGCGTAATACGACCTTCGTCTTTCTTCTTTCTTTCGCTAGCTCCCGCTAAGGGATCGCCCGGTCTCGTATTCCGCATAGTGATTTGGCACATGTTTTACGCCGGATGACCTTCCTGACGCAACCTGGTCGCCACAGGGATAATGATACACCTATTTAACCGGGGTATACACCGGCCCAAGTATAACGGTACTATCATTTCGCCGACCTCGAGGATTGACAGGCTGAAGTCCAACCCCCTGGTGTATTAATCAGTGGCCGAACGGGGCTGAACTCAAGGACTCTTGGATCCAGCGTGACTCCAACTGCGCCACGCTTCTGCGTAATAACGACCTAAATGGTAGTGTTTTTCAGCGTGCTCTTAACGTCACAAAACGTACCATAACGTATTCGACGTGTGCCAGCGTTTTAGACCAATTTTTCATAAATCGCATACGCTGGGCTAAATCGTCAGGTGTGAAGCCCCTTTAGGACGCTTAAAACTCGGTTTGTCGAAATTCTGGTAAAATCGGATGTTTTGGAGCGTTTTAGTTGTTAAAAATATTATCCTCGCGCGTCACGGGGTCGTCACGTGGTGCAGTGCGCTCGAGCAAGAGGCGGCGTTGACTCACGTATGGTTTTTGCGTGTGCGTGCTGACGGTGTTTTCGATAAAGAATGGGTGTTTAAAAAGTCATTTTTTATCCTCCTTAATAAAGGGTATGTCGCATGCCTGAAACTCGCTGAGCCGTCGGATTATGTAAAGATGTTGTTGGAGGCGTTTACGGTTTGTGACTTTGATTTTAATAATTGCGTGGAGAAATGGAGATTTTTGCTCGGTCGACGTTCCGTTTTTGAATGGTTTGGTACGAGAATCATTCGATTTTGGTTTGAGTTTTCTCTAGAGACAGCTTTTATTAGACAAGGTCAGAGGTCCAAGTTGACGATTTCGTAAGTACCAGTCTATGACTGCTTGTTATTTACGAAATCTAAAGATTTCGTAAAGTTATATTGATGACTCCGTTCCTGTTTTTTGTTTGTGTGTTTGTTTGTTTGTTTGTGTGTTTTGTTTGTAGGCATGATAACTCGAGAACGGAAGAAACTACCAATGTCAAATTACACCACGTGATTCAGGAGGGTGATGGCTAGTGCTGATTCGATTGGTCAAAATCGGTTCAAAGGTCAAGGTCACAGTGAGGTCAAACATAATTCCTCCGTAAATTCACGTGGAGAAATGGAGTATCTTTGCTTCGCTCTGACGTTACGAGTTCGTTTTAACTTCGATTTTAATTTTGTCTTTGGTATTTGGCCGATCGCTTTAGGACGCTTAAAACTTGGTTGTGAAATTCTGGTAAAAATCGGATGTTTTGGGAGACGTTTTAAGATTTGTATAAAAAATATTTCACTCGAAGCGTACGGGTCGTTCCCTGATGCAGTGCCTCGAGCAGACGTGCGTCGTTGAGTCCACGTTAAGGTATAATTGCGTGGAGAAATGGAGTTTTTTTGCTTCGCGTCGCGTTACGATGTTCGTTTTAACTTCGATTTTAATTTTGTCTCGTTTTTGCGATCGCTTAGGAACGCTAAACCGGTTGTCGAAATTCGGTAAAAATCGGAATGTTTGGAGAACTAGTTTTAAGAATTGTATAAAAAATATTTCAACTACGCGTCACGGGTCCCGTCCCATGATGCAGTGCGCTCGAGCAGACGCGCGTTGAGTTTTTACGTTAAGGTTTAATTGCGTGGGAGAAATGGAGATTTTTGGCTTCGTCGACGTTACGTTTTTTGATGTTGAATACAGAATATCGTAAAGAAACTTCTGTTTGCGTCGCTACTCTCTAGAGACAGCGTTTTATTAGACAAGGTCAGAGGGGTCAAGTTTGACATTTCGTAAAGTAACCAGTCTATGACCTGCTTGTTTGTTTGTTTGTGAACAGTATTACGGAAAACTCCTGACGGATTTCGACAAAACTGGTGGGGGATTAGGTATGGTCCAAGATCATGCCATTAGATTTTGGAACTTGGTCTCAAAAAACAAAACTTAGAAAATTTTGCAACTTTTTTACAAAAAAAATTCGATTTATTTGAAAAATATTTGAATTTTTTTTTTTTTGCATTTCCACAATGTTAAGTGATTTCAACGCCCAAAAAAAATTGTTAGAGAAAAATAAAACAGAAATTTTGCAACTTTTTTTTCAAAAAAAATTCGATTTTATTTTTTTGGCAATTTCCACAATGCGCGCCCGATCTATTTAGTTTATTCAATCGTGGTTCAGTCGAGTCTGATCCGTTTTGACCTACCAATGAATAGGATATCAAGGTTCACTTAAGTGAACAGCAGTAATTGGCGGCGGAGGGTTTTGCACTCTACCGAGTGCTCCCCCTCTAGTTAACTTTGTCATATTAGCTCATTCCATTACACAATAGCCCTTCCTTTCATCAAAGGACCAGCTTGGTTTACAACTGGCTATGTCCTTTCAACACCGGTGTATTGAGCAGAATAAGGAGGACCTGAAGTTACTTCCAGATCCAGTTACACAATGTTCCTGTGAATCATTCAAGGTTTGACCACATTTCTTATCTCCCTTCATAGTGAAACAGCAAAGCAAGAAATATTTTTTAATTAACTGCAAGTGAGTGGATTTTGCTGGAAGAAACAAAAGCTTTAAAAAGGTACAAACCCAAACAACACACACACACACACACACACGACAACACACACACACAAGCACACCACACCACGACACACACACACAGCACGGTCCGTCCGTCCGTGAAGCCCGTGAGACTATCTGCCTGTTTACGTATATTTGAAGATCGGTTTGCAGACTACATGTACGTCCTATTAATAAGGTACTCTTAGTAAATGTTCCTTCATGGTGAATCCGTGTGACGATTCTATTAATAAGTACTGTTTGAATGTCAGTGCACCCTGACTTCACACACGTACGTCTATTAATTACTTACTGTTTTGGAATGTACCTTTCGAACCTTTGGACTGCTTCGAACTCTCGACGTTGAACACCCTTAAAAACCCTCAACACCCAAAGAGCCCAAAGACCCAAAAGACCCCGAGGACCCAAAAGACCCCAAGGACTCAAACGAACCTTAAACAAGGACCCCTAAGACCTCTTCCACATTTAAACTCTTTTGACCCCTTTTACTAAAGACCCCTTTCAACATTTTAGACTCTTTAGATCCTTCACTCTTTTGACCTTTTTAATACCATTTCGACATTTATACCCCTTAATTCCCTTGAGAACCCCTTAGCCACCATTTAGACATTAAACCATTTAGACCATTTAGACCCCTTACAGGCCCTTCCAGACATACAAGAACATCTTGACCCTTGACCATTCGAGGCTTAGATCACTTGGACCTTATTATGTGACAAATAATTACAACAATACAATATCACCATTATTCAAAATACATTTTGTACAACAGAAATGTTTGCATTATGATTGGTGTAAATCAAGGATAACACAGCAAATCGGTAATGTTAATCATTTTAATGATGTGTGGAAGGCGAGCGCTGCGAAGAACGATCCAAGCGAGTGCCTATTATCACCGTCTGTTTGAACGTCGTTTCAGAATGCACGGACCGTCTATTAATTACGTACTATTGGAATGTACCTTTTGACGTTTAGACTGCTGAGCCCCTTTAAAGACCCTAAGACCCAAAAGACCAAGATGACCCAAAAGTCCCTGAGGACCCAAAAAACCCAAAAGACCTTGATAGACCCAAAAGACCAGAGGTCAAAAGAACCCAAAAGATGACGAGAAAAAGACCTGGAGGAATCAAAGACCCCAAGAATCAAAAAGTTCCCGAGGACCCCAAAGACCCAAAAGACCCCTTCGACCTTACACCATTTAGACCCTTATTACCCTTCAGAGAGAATGAAGGCAGCTTCGACCGCTTGATCATTAGACCACTTGAACTTTTTATATTACAGAATAAATTTCAAAATAAAATATCATATCATACCCATATTAAAAATAAAATTTTTAAAATATGTCTGTATTGTGATTGGTGTAAATCATGACAACACCATAAAATCTGTGACGTTAATCTCTGCAACGACGTGTGGAGAGGCGAGTGTCGTGAGCCGATCACGCTAATCTATACAATAAAACCAAAAAAATCAGTTTACCAAATCTTGATTGCTCGTTCCTAGTTATCTTTGCCACCGAAGGTGAAACGGAGTTTATGTTTTCACCACGGTCTGTTGTCCTGTGAGCAGGAACTCAAAAAGTTAGGGACGGATTTGAAACGAAAGCCTGGTGGAACAGGTTGGGTGTAGACATGGACAAATTGATTGGGTTGGTGAAGACTGAATCTGATCCGGATACCAGCATTTTAAAAATGATTCTTCACCATTGAGAAATGGTCAAAAAATATATATATATGATAAGTCTCAAAAAGTTGTGGGACGGAATTAATGACAAAACTAGGTGGATGAGTTGATTAGGTGACAAGAACAACCGATTCGAGTTTGGTTCAGATCCAGCCTATCAGTGGGATAACAAACGTGAACTGTCAGCTGGCAGAGGTGTGTACTCACCGAGTGTCGTTATAGTTTATCTACTGTGTCAGCCTCTGCGTGTTCTTCACCTCATTAATCTGCCCTCTCTCTATTTTGAGATTTATCTTCTCATTCATTTTGGACATCACTCCTTTTACCTGCTGTCGGTTTGCTCACATTTCCTCGTCATTAAGCTCTTACATGAGCCTCTACCGCTGTATATAACAGCAAAAATTATGCATCTTACACGATAAAAATTCCATTTGCAAAGGCATCTTCAGCTTGCCCTAACAGTGACCTTTTTCTTTTGCCTATAAGTGAATAAATGACTGGTTATTTCCATCTCGATCTTGGCAAGAGGCTCCGATAAATCTAATAATTTATTTAGCCAAAGAGCCAATCACGTGTCCTTCACACTTTTAATTCTGCCTCTATCACTCTCCAGTGAGTCCCTCTCTGAAGCAATCACCTCTCAATTGTTTGAGCATTAATTGTGCTAGTTGCTTAACCCAATGAGAGGGAATGCTGAACAACGCCGTGGCCTGCATTCGCATTCAAACTACAACAGCTTCTCTAATTCTACCACCTACTGGTTCAAACAGGTGTAGTACAAAGCTGGTGACACTGTTGTATTTTCGCTCTTTTGCTTATCGTTGGAAATGTTATTACTTCACAATAAAATAAATAATGTATATTAAACAAGACACTCGGTAGAGCGCAATGCCTCCGCCATGCAATGCCTGATCCACGAGAAACATTCTGGTCCAATACATTTTTGAGATATCGGCAATATATAGTTTTGGCACCAATCTCTCAATGGTGAAGAAGCACTTAAAAAATTTCTAGTAGTTTGGATCTGGATTGCGATTCTTCACCAAAATCCTAATCAGTTCGTCCTTGTCACACATACCGAACCTGTCCACCCAAATTATCTGGATCTGTCCATAACTTTTTTGAGAATATCCTCACACAGACATATAAACAAAAAACAGAGAGGGGGTGAAAACAAGAACCTCCTTCACTCGGTGGCAGAGGAAATGAGGATGAACCAGGGGCAGATGCAAAACAGGCACCACTGACACAAAGAACATCGCGTGACAAGGCATTTTATTAACAACAACAATCCGAGACTTGTTCACAGATTGTGAATAAATCACAAACGAGGTAAAAGTTTTGCTTTTTTCAAAATTTAACCGATCATAGACAATATAACATCTACTGTTAAAAAAAACCAGCAAAACCTCTAAAGAAATAGGTGGAGCGCATTTAATATTACAGATACATACAAAATTAGCGGGCACAGTTTTGACCCACACACATCCCATTCCATAAGCTGTCATATGTGTCCCCCAACCCCAACCCCAACCACCCCCCTTCTCCAGTACTCATTGAGACATTTGTCTCCAAGATTTGAGATCCCCGCAATTCCAATGCAGGGTATCTGCCACATGCCGTTAGTCAAGTAATTCTCTCCAACCGTTCTTCTTTATTAGGATCTTGGAGACAATAATTATAATTGAGGATCTACTTATGAGAGCCATTTGATTGTGGCATCAGTGGCTGTGTAGTTCTGCACAAAGACCTTATGAATCTCCCCGACACACAGTCCAGTATACATTTGCAAGGACTGTGTGATCTGATGGCCACAGATCCACATTGGGCAATTGGCCTCTGGTGTTACCTGCAGCGGCGGCAGCACTCGCCCACCCCACATCCCAAGATACACTTTAAATAGCAGCCTTGGTTGTCTCAAAACGGACTTTCCAAGGCCAACGTGTGAGAGCTAAAACCTTGCCCAATTCTGAAGTACTTTAACAACCAAATTCGGGGCCACTCGATACTACAAGTTCAGACCAGAAAGAGTAACGTACAAATTGCACAAACACTTGAAAATATTTATAAGATGAGTGGACCCTTGGCAGTAGAGTACGCAAGTCAGTGAAGACCATTCCACTGGCATCCTACAGTCAAAGTCTGGGCCCTCGTGGGATGTTGGATTAGCTGGCCATGTCAAACTGATGCCTTTTCTCATTGTTGCTGCCCCAACACCTTATCATTACTATTGGCCACAACAGGTTCCCTAATCCAGAAAGGCTTTCCGTGACTTCCAATCAAAGTCTTGAGGATCCAGTAGCTCTTCATGGATTAGGCAGATTAGCAATTGAATGTATCTGAAGGTACACTCAGGAACATTCGTGCTTGCCTGGGATGTTCGTGGGTGCGATGTTAGTCACACAAGGAGTCAACGGTGGAGGGGTTGATTCAATGTGCCAGAATACAATTCTCATTGGCCGAGTTTCAGGTAGTGTAAGAAGCTTAGTTTACTTCTCGCAGCCCAACAAATGCCACAGTACTCTGCAGTGGGATACACAGACTAGAGTGAGGGGGAAGAAAGTGCGAAGGTCGTGTGCCCAGCTCCACACTCAATGCTGGCAAGCTTACGGATGGCTTCACTCCCATGTCTTAGTTTTCCTCACAAACCCTGTTAGATGTTCCTGTGTGGTCAGGCGCGAAAGCCAGAGTGATTCCAAGATATTTGGGTGTGGGTCATTCTGGACTGACTTACCAAAAGAAAGGGAACATTTGAGTTTGGCACGAGACAGGCGATTGCTTCACATGGAAAGCAGTGACAGTAGTGTTTTGATTGTTGGCACAGAATCCCATTTTGGTGAAATAGTCCTCCAAAACCTTGAAGTCATAGTAGGAAACTCTGCTCACATCATCAAGATTGCACGATTGGTAGGTAAGAGCAAGATCATGAGCATAAGCAAATTCCGTGAAGTAGTCAACAGGTGGTCACTTATCCACAGGACGTATAATGTTGAACATCCTCGGCAAACACTGATCCTTGGGAGACATCATTCAAGAATTCTTGGTGCATTTGATGATAATCGCCAAGTAAGACTGAAATGATGAATTGCTAAACAGAACTCGTACTTGCATGGTTGCACGGTGCAGGGAGGATCTTTGATGTCTTGAGAAGGAGTTGGACCGATGACAACATTCACATGGCGCACCTCTGTTGTGTGCTTTTTTCCCCAATTAATGTCTCAAATGCAGAGAAAGTTTGGGGGAGGGGGAGGGGCGGGGTTATAATCCATGGCACAAAATATATTTGCCCCACCTCCCCACGCACCCCCAAAGAGAGTGGATGTTCTAATTCCAATGGAAAACATTTGTTAAAGAAAAGATTATAATTGATGAAAGTAACTTTGTTAATCACAGTACAGTTGAAACAACCACACACACATCTTCTGTAACATTCTAAAATAAACACAATTCGTGTCCTGTTTGTTTTTTGAGCCGTGATACATCAGTTTGTTACTTAGCCAATCTCAACCAAACTGCAGAAGGATTGAGGGTCACACGATGGAGGTTGTAGCTGACTTAATTTGCCCCCTTCCCCAAAGGGGGTTTCCGCCTTGGGTGAAAGTCCGTGTTAAGGTGTTATCCGTGTTAAAGAATAGCTAATGGTGGCATTCTTCCAAGGCCGTTCTAAAGACAAAAGTAATAAACAACACTCAATGATAACAGCATAATATTAACGTAATTACAAAACAATGTTATACTAATAACATCACCTCTCCCAAGGGGGTTTTCCTCCTGGACAAACATCGTGTTACGTGTAATAGATGGATTATTGTGGTGTTGGTGGAAGAACCCGACCGGAAGTAAAAAATATTGAAACCACAAACCACGTTGGTTACGTTTTTTAAGTCATATCAGATATACTGATGTTAACACTAAACTGAAAGACCATCTGGAGAATCCAACATCCTTTGAGGCCATTCTAATGCTTATCACGTCCAACATCAGACGAAGGGACGCGACGGATTGGCAATGTAAAATCTCTACCTTCGAGACACCACGTACTCCTTTAATGCCATATTATTCCAGCACGTGAATGTGTTGGCCGGCCAGGGGAAATTTTTGGAAACAAGCTTTCACGAACCAGATAGTCACGCAGACGTTCACTGAAGATGATTTTTCGCAGTAAATTTGTAATTTGATAACTTGCCTCCTCTTCGTGAAAAAACAACAATGGGATATTAACGTCACAAACAACTAGGATGGCAGATGGGTTTGGTCCGTCCGTCACAAACACCTGACCATAACTCACGTCTGTCCCGAAGAGACGGCAACAACACATGATGCCTCGTATGCCCTGTGAAAAACCAGGATGGTAGTTTGATAGCTTTGGGTCGGGATTTCGAAACCCAGGCTAGACAGCTCAGAGTGAAGTCTGTATCCTCTTGGATATCCCGACAGCCCAAACCAGGGAGAACAAACCCCCAAATTAAAAGACAGCAATGTAAGAAAACAACCTGCCAATCATAGAGATAACACCGAAAGATCTGTTAATGAAATAAAAACTCTCCTACAACAGCTTCACTTTATAAAACAATGAAAAACGAATTACCTTGTGATTACCGATTAATAAAAACGAATTGCCATCACGAGTGAAGACTCGTAAAACTGCACAGGTGAACATGTTACAAAGTGAGAACGTACGTAAGGTACGGAAAGTAAATTCATTGATAATGTAACATGCACCATCACGACTGGTTTTATTGGTCTTATTATAACCAGTCACCCCCCAAAAAAATTAAAATATGGAATGATCAAGAAATTATCGATTTGGATGATCAATGGAATAAGTGGCCAGGCGAAAGTGGCCTGGCGAAAGTGAATTGTGGAATGGGATCTGGTGAAAGGGCCTGGCAAAAGTGTCCTGGTGAAAGTGGCCTGTTGAAAAGTGGCCTGGTGAAAGTGGGCCAGACGAAAGTGGCCAGGTCAAAATGGCCTGGTGAAAGTGAATTGGGTGAATGGGATCTGGTGAAAGTGCCAGGCGATTGGGGCCTTGGTGAAAGTGGCCAGACAAAGTGGCCAGGTCAAATGGCCTGGTGAAAGTGAATTGGGTGAATGGAATCTGGTGAAAGTGGCGAACAGGCGAAAGTGCCTGGGTGAAAGTGAATTGGAATGGGATCTGGTGAAGTGGCCCTGGCAAAAGTTCCTGGTAAAGTGGCCGGTGAAGTGGGCCAGAGCGAAAGTGCCAGATCAAAATGGCCCTGGTGAAAGTGAATTGGGGAATGGGATCTGGTGAAGTGCCAGGCGAAAGTTGCCTGGGTGAAAGTGAATTGGTGAATGGGATCTGGTGAAAAAGTGGCCCTGGGCAAAAGTGTCCTGGTGAAAGTGGCCTGGTGAAAGTGCCAGACGACAGTGGCCAGACGAAAGTGGCCAGACGAAAAGTGGCCAGGGTCAAAATGGCCTGGTTGAAGTGAATTGGTGATGGATCTGGTGAGTGGCCAGGCGAAAGTGGCCTGGGATGAAAGTGAAATTGGTGAATGGAATCTGTGAAAGTGGCCTGGCAAAAGTGTCCTGGTGAAAAGTGGCCTGGTGAGTGCCAGCGAAAGTGGCCAGGTCAAAATGGCCTGGTGAAAGTGGAATTGGTGAATGGGATCTGTGAAAGTGCCAAAGGCGATTGGGCCTTGGTGAAAGTGGCCTGGCAAAAGTGTCCTGGTGAAAGTGGCCTGTGAATGGGCTGGTGAATGGCCTGGTGAAAGTGGTCCCTGGTGAAAGTGGCCTGGTGAATGGGGCCTGGTGAATGAGCCTGGTGAATAGGCCCCCTGGTGAAGTGGCTTGGTGGAAAGTGGGCTTGCAACAAAGTGCCATTGTCATGCTTTAAAACCTTGTCAATGCTTTAAACCTTGTCCATGGTTTTAAAATCAATATTTTTACCACATTGTACGGAAAAGTGCTTCGACACGCCAACACAGTGGTCCATGCAGGCTGAGTACTCCTCCGTGCTGTTAACGACTCTATGAACGTTATCCTTGACTCCTCTTTTTAAGAAAAATTTTAACATGTCCTCTTTATCTCGAAGTTTCTACACAGAACAACTGGCAGAAATTCTGGATCCGATTATAACCCATTCAATTTACCGTTTAAACCGCAAAACATTTTTTGAGCTGTTATCGAGACAAACCACACTTTTATATGACAAGATTGTGGCAAATCAATTTTGAAGTATGTATATCAGCTAAGCAAAGTGGCAATGACGCATTATCCTACTAAAACGAGAGCGCAGCAGCAAGGATTGAAAATTTACGACTTTAAAAGTTCAGATTTCACCTTTACATAATACTTTTATGAACAATCAGGGTCCGTGCAAGTGCTAATTACGACTACTACTACTACTATTACTCCTACTTACGACTACCACCAGGAGGTTGACCTCAAGCCTGTGTCCTTTCCGATGTCGGCGAAATGAGCACCAGTAATTCTGGTAAAGGGGCACTGCAACAAGCAGCATACCGCGCCCACTAACCAATGATGCAACCAGCAAAGACCAAAAAGGAGCAAACACATGAACGAGGGAACATACTAACTACGGAAAACGACTACACAAACTATGGAGATCATAATGTCCACAATCAGCAAGGGTTGTAAAGTTAGTTAAAGCTGCAAAGAAGTTGCCACTGCTTTCCCTAAATCTTTATCAGGAGCAAAGGCCTAAAAACCCTGAGCGGCGGTAAACAACACAGCAACCCGAGTAAGTGCGAGGCTTTGATAAGTTGAGAGCCGAGAAAGGGGAGTGGAAACTTACTGGAGGAAACTACATTGGAAGTGGGTCCATAGAATGATCCATTCAATCAACCATCCATCCCATTGGGACCATACTCTGTGCAGAGCGTTGGTGCTGCCAAGCAGACTCGCTTAGCTATTGGACCACAATCCTGACGGGTCCGCCACTACGACACAGTATACCCAGCATGCTGGCCCCATTGCCGACCTCGGAAAGGAACGACAGGCAGAGTTTCACCCCACCTCATTTAATTCAAACAGCCAAGTTGGGGTTGAAACTAGGATCATGGGATCCACGTCCACCACCCTACCCATTAAGCCAACACCAGGATATCAATCAATGGATCCACAAATACTCATTTGCCTGGTAAATTTGATCTTGGTTGATAAAAAAGGCGAAGGTCCATCATGGAGAGTTGTTGTGTGAATGCAATGGTGCATAGCTGCTAAAAAAAAAAAAAAGACCCTTCTGGCACTGGTCCACCAAAAATTGGGGTGAGGTAAACAGATATCAACCAATCTCTCTAAGGTGGAGAGGGAAGGACAAAAAGTGGGGAACAGAAACATCAGGAGATCTGTGAAAGGGAGAGGGATGGGGCAGGGAATACGGGGTTATAAAAGAATGGACATTACAGGGAACTTTCGGTATAAAGAACAGAAAGAACCACCGACCTACCTGCGGTGGAGAGTGGAGGCCCACAGACTCAGCCTCACGCGGAGATACCAATGATCCTAAATGCCTTGGTTTCCACAGTGTGAAGCTGAGATAGGGAAGCAGGAGCACCAAGCCCAGAAAGGGAGAGCATCTCCAATCAGGCTGTGACAAAAGCTTGTATGTGGTCAGGAGCTCAGGTGTGCTGAAGAAGACTTTGCACGAATGGAAGGATTCCCAGTCCGGCGACTGGCTTTGGCGGCGAGGTGGAAATGTGGCTTTCCAGAAAGATCATGGCAATTAGTGAACGACCCAGAAGCTTTGAAAATGAAAGATCTTCAAGAAGGATTGTTGAGAAAGTAGATGGGGGGGGGGGGGTTCTAAACGGTCTTTCCGGAGAGACAATTGTGAGGTGTGAGATTTGACAGGATTGAAGACATGTTCCACGTGTTGACCAGTTTGTGATTTTATCCAGAATCTGAGAGAGCGAAGAAGCTGCTGCATGCCGGCCTGAGGGATGACAGATGGTCCATCAGAGGGTGGAGACATCACAAAGAGATAAAGAGGATTTTCCAGAGAAGTCGAGAGATCATTGAATGAAAACCAGAAAAAGAACAGGGCCCAGAACGCTGCTTGGAGGAACTTCAGCGTGGACAGGAAGAGGGGATGAAAAGAACTTCCATTTAGGGCCACATGTGGCGGGTGACAGCAGAGGAAGTCTGGTGAACCAATGAGTGAGATGGCTTTGGATACCAGAGGAAGAGAGTTTGGGTGAGCAGGGCAGTGTCCAGACTGTGTCAAAAGCCAGCAATATATCTTGGGATGTGGCTCTGAATTTCTGTCTGGCATTGAGGAACCTCCATCCATTGTTGGGAAAGCAGGAGCAGCAAGTCCAGGGTTGGTGACCTGGTCTGAAACAAGATTGATGATGGAAATCAATCATTGGAGAAGAATTGAAGGAAATTTTAAGGTCCCCCCCCCCCTGAAAAAAGCCCCCCCGATGATGGATTCCATAACCTTGCTGATGATTGGGAGAAGCTGATTGGTCTGTAGTTTGCAAGGGATCTGTTTTTGCAAACTTTTTATGCAGGGCAGTGATGTTTTGCTGATTTCAGCAGATGGCAGATGGGCCTTGAGCCAAATGAGAGGGTGAAAAGAACAAGAGGGTGAGCAAGAGCAGAAGAGCAGGGTTTAGGACATGGGGTTGATGCCGCTGGACCGGTTGTAGAATCTGAGTTGAGCTTTGCAGCAGTTCTCCACTTGTCAGGAGAAAAGGTACACAGAGTCAGGACAGTTGGGTGGACTGGGTTAGGTGGGTACAGAAAGTGATGGGTTTCGGACACAAGATTTCGTGCAAAACACCGAGTTTAGGCATTCAGTCTTTTTCACGTGCGGTATCAGCAGTGCAAGCCATTTGAGGTAGGGAGGGGATTGGAGGGGGAACATACACCAGACAGATTTAATTGGATTCCTCCAGGATTTGGAGAGGGAGAGAGGTTTTGAGAGTTCAGAACTTGAGATAAACGATGTTGTTTTCTGGCTCTCCTGAGGGTAATACACACTTGTTCCGAGCTTTAATGGAAGGAACTGAGATTGCACTCAGTTGGGTTTGCTTTCCATAGTTTGCAAAAAGAGAGGGGCAAGAAGGCAGTTTGAGGAATTTGAGGAGGTGGAGTGATGAGGAGGTGAGAGTGCAGAGGAAGAAGGCAGCTTGTGGATGTGAGGGGGGGGCAAACTTTTGAGAAGGGTGAGTGAGGGAGTGAATGGTGGGAGAAGGGGAGTGGGGAGAGTTGAGGGAGAAAAGGTGGAGAGGGGTGTTTTTGAGAAAGGTGAGAGAGAAGCTTGGAGGGGAAGAGTGTGATGGTGCTTTTGAGAGGGAGGGGTGAGAGGGGTGAGTTGGCAATGATGTTGGAAAAAAAAAAGAATGGTTGATGGAAAGCGAACATTCATGGCAAACTAGCGTTTTGAATTCTCAGGTCAGAAATGCGACTCAAGACAATTTCTTGATGGATGCATAAGGCGAATTCAGAGAATAAGAGAAGAACGTTGTAAACAGTTGGATTTTATACAAGGATGAAGGAAAGGTCAAATTGAGAGCAAGTCTGTTAAATAGAAAAATAGTGATTATGATCCAGTATGGAACTACAACGTGAGAAGGAAGTTGAAGCATTATAGAGACAGTTTTTTATTTTATTATTTTTGATGGAGATTGCATAAGATGTTGGGGTGAAGGAAAGGTTGAGAAAAAATTGGGAGGTGAAATGGTGAAATTTGGATCGTAAACGCAGAGTGAAGCTGATAGCCGAGAACACACGATCTCGCTCTAAGCTGTCTTGCCTGGGTTTCGTAGACCCGAACTCAGCTATAAACTGTCCATCCCGGTGTTCACAGCAGGTGATTCATCAATCGTGTGTGCTGTCCTATCGAAAACCTTCAGCTGGGCATCACATCTCCGGAATCCCCCTCCCTCACTCCCCCCTCCCCACTCCCCACTCCTCTCTCACCCTCTGCTCTCTCTCAACTCCAATCCCGCGCTCAACGATCGCTACGAACACGAACAGACCCCCCCCACCCCTTACCCCCTCTCTTCCCCAACCTATCCCTCTCTCTCCACCTTATCCTCTCCCCTCTCCCCTTCCTCTCTCTCCCCCTCTCTCTGCTCTTCTTCTCTGTCTCTTTTTCTTCTCTTTCCGATCTCCCTCTCTCCCTCTTTCTCGCCCCATCACCTCTACCTCCGCCTT
>CM068959.1:4707953-4729486 GCA_035128595.1 Eptatretus atami | reverse complement strand
TTTTTGGATTACTGTTTCTTGATCAAGCTAAGGCCTTTGATCATGTTGATCACAAATACCTCTTTTCTGTTTTGAAGGGGATGGGCTTTGGTGAAACTTTCATCTCTTGTGTAAAACTCCTATATGCCAATACTCATTGTGTGTTGAAAGTTAACAAGAGGTTATGTTCTTCCTTTCCCTTTCAATGGGATATCCGGCAAGGTTGCGCTCTTTCTGGTCTTTCATATATATAATTGCCCTTGAGCCACTCCTGCTATCCATCGGACAGCAAATACCTCAGGGAATGAGAAGTATAGAAGGAGCAGAATTTGTGTAGTCGGCTTACGCTGATGATGTCTGTGTTTTAATTAAAAATACAAACAATGTCTCTGCTTTACAGCGTTATCTGAGGGATTTATCTGCGGCCTCCTCTGGTGGGATAAATTGGAATAAAAGTACAGCATTATGGTGCGGAAAAAGTGACCTCTCCTGTACATTACCACCATCACTCCCACAGAACTCAGTCTGGAGGACGGACGGAGTTAAATGTCTTGCAGTGTACCTTGGTAATCATGAGATGGAGATGAAAAATTGGGAAGGAGTTTTGGAACAAATTAAGTACAGACTGAAAACATGGGAAGGACTGTTGAAGTCCCTTTCATATAAAGGTCATACTCTTGTGATTAATAATTTGATTGCAATGAAATTGTGGCACAGAATCACTGTTCTGCAGCCATCAAATCAACTAATTATGGCTATTCAGCGAATGCTGGTAAATTTATTTTGGAGTGGATACCATTGGCTACGAACTGGGATACTGTACTATCCCCGAAAGGAGGGTGGCCAAGGTGTTATCACCATCTTTGGTCGGATTGTGGCCTTTTGATTGCAGCCTCTACAGAAACTGCCGTTCACTGAAAAACTACCATGGCAACCTTTTGCGTTTTTTCTCTTGCAACAAGCTGGTAAACTGAGATATGATCGGCATCTTTTTTTGATGGATCTCGAGCACATAAACTTTGTCTCTCTTTCTAAGTTCTATCGTAGTTTATTGGACATCTGGAAAGGGTTTGACATATATATTATAATTTGAATTTTTTGTTTGTTACTTACGAAATCTTTAGATTTCGTAAGTATATTGATGACTTCCGTCCTCTGTTTGTGTGTTGTGTGTTTGTTTGTAGGCACGATAACTCGAGAACGGAAGAAGCTAACCAATGTCAAATTACACCACTTGATTCAGGAGGGTGATGGCTAGCGCTGATTAGATTTTGGTCAAATCGCTCAAAGGTCAAGGTCACAGTGAGGTCAAACATCCCCAAAAAAAGTTATAACTCGAGAACGAAGAAACTACCAATGTCAATTACACCACGTGATCAGGAGGGTGATGGCTAGTGTGATTAGAGTTTGGTCAAAATCGGTCAAGGTCAAGTCACAGTGAGGTCAAACATTCGATTTTTGATGGTTTGGTACAGAATCATCGTAGAACTTCTGGTTTGCGTCGCTACCTTCTCTAGAGACAGCTTTTATTAGGCAAGGTCAGAGGTCAAGTTGACGATTTTGTTAGTACCAGTCTATGACTGCTTGTTTGTTACTTACGAAATCTAAGAATTCCGTAAGTAATTGATGACTTCCGTCATCTGTTTGTGTGTTTGTTTTGTTTGTGTGTGTGTGTGTGTGTTTGTGTGTTTGTGTGTTTGTTTGTAGGCACGATAACTCGAGAACGGAAGAAGCTACCAATGTCAAATTACACCACGTGATTCAGGAGGGTGATGGCTAGTGTTTGATTAGATTTGCTCAAAATCGTCAAAGGTCAATGTCACAGTGAGGTCAAACATTCGATTTTTTGATGTTTGGTACAGAATCATCGTAGAACTTCTGGTTTGCGTCGCTACCTTCTCTAGAGACAGCTTTTATTAGACAAGGTCAGAGGTCAAGTTGACGATTTCGTAAGTACCAGTCTATGACTGCTTGTTTTGTTTGTGTGTGTGTGTGTGTTTGTGTGTTTGTGTGTTTGTTTGTAGGCAAGATAATCGAGAACGGAAGAAGCTACCAATGTCAAATTACACACGTGATTCAGGAGGGTGATGGCTAGCGCTGATTAGATTTTGGTCAAATCGGTCAAAAGGTCAATGTCACAGTGAGGTCAACACATAATTCCCTAAATTCATGTGGAGAAATGGAGTATTTTTGCTTCGTCGACGTTACGAGTTCGTTTTAACTTCGATTTTAATTTTGTCTTTCGCTTTGCGATCGCTTAGGACGCTTAACTCGGTTGTCGAAATTCTGGTAAAAATCGGATGTTTTGGAGACGTTTTAAGATTGTATAAAAATATTTCCCTCGCCGCGTCACGCTCGTCACGTGGTGCAGCACGCTCGGCAGAGGCGTCGTTGAGTTCACGTAAAGGTTTTGCGTATGCGCGTTGACGGGTTTTTCGATAAAGATGGTGTTTAAAAGTCATTTTTTATCCAATAAAGGTTATCGTCGCATGCCTGACTCGCTAAGGCCATCGGATTATGTAAAGATTGTTGGTCGATGGCCGAATATTACGGTTTTGTGACTTTAATAAAATAATATTAAATAATTGCGTGGAGAAATGGAGATTTTTGCTTCGGTCGACGTTACGATTTTTGATGGTTTGGTAAGAATCGTCATAGAAACTTCTGGTTTGCGTCGCTACCTTCTCTAGAGACAGTTTTTATTAGACAAGGTCAGAGGTCAAGTTGACGATTTCGTAAGTACCAGTCTATGACTGCTTGTTTGTTTGTTTGTTTGTCTGCACACGCTAATCTCCTGAACGGTAAAAGATAGGAGGAAACCTCTGAAAACAGAAAATTTCAGGACGGGCACTGGAAGGTTATAGGCTAGGTGGCAAGGCCCCTTGCCGGGGGGGTGGGGGGTGTTTCCTTTCACCAAACCCTTGGGCCTCTGCACGAGTTAATCTCCTGAATGGTAAAAAATAGGAGAAACCTCTGAAACAAAAAATGTCGGACGGGCACTGGAAGGTTATAGGCTCGGTGGCAAGGCCCCTTGGCGGGGGGGGGGGGGGGTGTTTCCCCCTCACCAACCCTTACGCTATGACTGCCGTGGCCCAATGGGGAACTGATACTGGGCTCACGACAGACCTATGTACAGAAGATTAAATTAATTCAAAAAAGAACCCGGGCAACGCTGGATGCATTCACCGAGTACATATATATAATACATATATATATATATATATATACATATATATTATATATATATACATACATACATATACGTCGAGCCGTCGGTCACCCTTCACTGAGGCATGAGGACGTCAATATGCTTGAGAGAGAAATGTTAATTAAGCATCAATTTACATGCGGCCGCAGGAGAACAGGAAACCAGGAACTCCAATTGGCAATTGAGGAACCTCGAAGAATGCTCTGCTTTAATAGCCGAGTCACTCCCTCATACAGTATATGTTTAACCTCCGCCATCGAAGATGGACGGAGGTTACTGTTTTCACCCGTCTGTTACTTACGGAATCTAAAGATTTCGTAAGTATATTGATGACTTCCGTCTCTGTTTGTGTGTTTGTTTGTTTGTTTGTTTTGTGTGTTTGTTTGTGTGTTTGTGTGTTTGTTTGTAGGCACGATAACTCAAGAACGGAAGAAGCTACCATGTCAAATTACCCACGTGATTCAGGAGGGTGATGGCTAGCGCTGATTAGATTTTGGTCAAAATCGGTCAAAGGTCAAGGTCACAGTGAGGTCAACATAATTCCGTAAATTCATGTGGAGAAATGGAGTATTTTTGCTTCGCTCGACGTTACGAGTTCGTTTTAACTTCGATTTTAATTTTGTCTTCGTTTTGCGATCGCTTAAGACGCTTAAAACTCGGTTGTCGAAATTCTGGTAAAAATCGGATGTTTTGGAGACGTTTTAAGATTGTTTAAAAAATATTTCACTCACGCGTCACGGGTCGTCCCATGATGCAGTGCGCTCGAGTAGACGCGTCCTTGAGTCACGTTAAGGTTTTTGCGTGTGCGTGCTGACGGTGTTTTGATAAGATGGTGTTTAAAAAGTCATTTTTTATCACAATAAGGTTATCGTCGCATGCTGACTCGCTGAGCCGTCGGATTATGTAAAGATTGTTGGTGGATGGCGAATATTCGGTTTTGTGACTTTGATAAAATAATATTGAATAATTGCGTGGAGAAATGGAGATTTTGCTTCGCTCGACGTTACGAGTTCGTTTTAACTTCGATTTTAATTTTGTCTTCGGTTTTTGCGATCGCTTAGGAGCTTAAAACTCGGTTGTCGAAATTCTGGTAAAAATCGGATGTTTTGGAGACGTTTTAAGATTGTATAAAAAATATTTCACTCGCGCGTCACGGGTCGTCACGTGGTGCAGTGTGCTCGAGCAGAGGCGGCGTTGACTCACATATGGTTTTGCGTGTGCGCGCTGACGTGTTTTCGATAAAGATGGTGTTAAAAGTCATTTTTTTATCCAATAAAGGTTATCGTGCGCATGCTGACTCGCTGAGCCGGTCGGATTATGTAAAGATTGTTGGTGGATGGCCGAATATTACGGTTTTGTGACTTTGATAAAATAATATAAAATAATTGCGTGGAAATGGAGATTTTTGCTTCGGTCGACGTTAACGATTTTTGATGGTTTGGTACAGAATCATCGTAGAAACTTCTGGTTTGCGTCGCTACTTCTCTAGAGACAGCTTTTATTAGACAAGGTCAGAGGTCAAGTTTGACGATTTCGTAGTACCAGTCTATGACTGCTTGTTTGTTTGTTTGTAGGCACCGATAACTCGAGAACGGAAGAAGCTACCAATGTCAAATTACACCACGTGATTCAGGAGGGTGATGGCTAGTGCTGATTAGATTTTGGTCAAAATCGGTCAAAGGTCAAGGTCACAGTGAGGTCAACATAATTCCGTAAATTCACGTGGAGAAATGGAGTATTTTTTGCTTCGCTCGACATTACGAGTTCGTTTTAAACTTCGATTTTAATTTTGTCTTCGGTTTTTGCGATCGCTTAGGACGCTTAAAACTCGTTGTCGAAATTCTGGTAAAAATCGGATGTTTGGAGACGTTTTAACATTGTATAAAAAATATTTCACTCGACGGCGTCACGGGTCTTCCATGATGCAGTGCGCTCGAGCAGACGCGTCGTTGAGTCACGTTAAGGTATAATTGCGTGGAGAAATGGAGATTTTTTGCTTCGCTCGACGTTACGAGTTCGTTTTAAATTCGATTTTAATTTTGTCTTCGTTTTTGCGATCGCTTAAGGCCCAGTCACACCTTGACGTTTTAGCCAGCTTATGCCGATTTTTGAAAAATTTGTCTAAAACGCTGGCACACGTCGAATACGTTATGGGTAAGTTTTGGAAACATTAGAGCACGCTGAAAAACACTGCATACGTCGTAGTACGCTGGCTTTCATCGTTGTACTCTTTGCCGTTGGTCCTCAAATTTAGCATGCTTGAAATTTTACGACGTATGCCAGCATATGCTCACACGTTCCGTTACGCTGGCTATAAGTTGTAGGCACGTTATGCGATCGTTGACACACATCGACACACGTTACTTGTAAGTTACTCATAAGTCGAAACACGTCGAGGTAATGATTAGCGTACCGCGAAACTTAATTTATAACCTATGAGTAACGTGTTGTAGGCACGTTACACGATCGTTGCAACACGTCGAGGCACGTTATGGCTCGTTGACACACGTCGAGGCACGTTACTTGTAAGTTACTCATAAGTCGAAACACGTCGAGGTAATGCTTAGCGTACCCAAAACTTATTTCTAACCTCTGAGTAACGTGCTTTGAACCTATGTGTAACGTACCTCCAACGCATATTGGACGTACAGTATGTAGACGTATTTGATTGACATCTTCCGGACGACCACAGAAATTACTGAACGTGTTTCTAATTTACAGCTACCGTATAATGGCGTATTGGCAGCGTTTTAAAAAAACAAAAAAAAAACAATAACTTCACGATATTTCGTCACGTGCCGTTACGTCACGTCAATTGCCTCTTCAGTTTGCTCGTCTTATTCTTAGTTCCTCCTCTGTGAATATTTTCTGTTTGAGGATATTGTCACGTCGACGTCGAAACTTGAAAGCAAATGTCCGAATATATTTTAAAACTCGTGATAGACTTTAAAAAAATAAAAAAAATAACACAACAACAACAACAACAACAACTTCAGATATTTCGTCACGTGCCTTCACGTGACGAAATATCTGTTGACAGATAAGGAGGACCTGAAGCCAAGGAGAAAAAAAGAAAATGTGCCATGACGGAGAAAATAAGTTTCGGGTATGCTAACACTTACCTCGACGTGTTTCGACTTACGAGTAACTTACAAGGAACTTGTGTCGACGTGTGTCAACGATCGCATATCGTGCCTACAACTTATTCCAGCGTAGCGGAACGTGTGAGCCATACGGCGAGTACGTCGTAAATTTTTCAGCATGCTTGAAATTTCACGAGCGTACGAGACGTACCACGAAATATGACAGCGTACTTCATCGTTTTCAGCGTGCTCTTAACGTATACACAACTTACCCATACCGTATTCGACATGTGCCAGCGTTTAGACACATTTTTCATAGGTCGCATACGCTGGCTAAATCGTCAAGGTGTGACTGCGATGTTGACACTTCCAATTCTCAGGCGTTATGATTTAAATCGGCGTGCGGCAGTTTTTTAACAGGCTACGCCACGAGTTCATCGGCGATACGTGCAGCGCGCTATGCCTAAGTTAAACATCGTTGGCATAGGTTGTGACGCCGAAAACAGGCTAAGCATTCGTTGGTATAAGTTATCTATAACGCAACGAAACGTTCTGTGCCCGTTACTAATATGTTATGCATATGACAACTCGTTATGAATACGTCCGAATCTTTAATAAAAAACATCAAAAGTTCAGCGTAAGCGCAGTTTTACATACATTTTCATACGTTGCCATTGCTGGCTAAAACGTTAAGGTGTGACTGGGCCTTTAGGAACGCTTAAAACTCGGTTGTCGAAATTCTGGTAAAAATCGGATGTTTTGGAGACGTTTAAAGATTGTATAAAAAATATTTCACTCGACGCGTCACGGGTCGTATCATGATGCAGTGCGCTCGAGCAGCCGCGTCGTGAGTTACGTTAAGGTTTAATTGCGTGGAGAAATGGAGATTTTTGCTTCGGTCGACGTTCGATTTTTGATGGTTTGATACAGAATCATCGTAGAAACTTCTGGTTTGCGTCGCACTTCTCTAGAGACAGCTTTTATTAGACAAGGTCAGAGGTCAAGTTGACGATTTCGTAAGTACCAGTCTATGACTGCTTGTTTGTTTGTTTGTGAACAGTATTACAGAAAACTCCTGGACGGATTTCGACGAAACTGGTGGGGGATTAGGTATGGTCCAAGGATCATGCCATTAGATTTTGGACTCGGTCCAAAAACAAAACTTAGAAAATTTTGCAACTTTTTTCCAAAAAAAATTCGATTTTATTTGAAAAATATTTGAATTTTTTTTTTTTGCATTTCTACATGTTTTAAGTGATTTCCAACCCCCAAAAAAATTGTTAGAGAAAAAAAAACAGAAATTTGGCAACTTTTTTTCAAAAAAATTTCGATTTTTTTTTTTGGCATTTATACATGCGCGTCGATCTAGTTTAGTTTATTCAATCGTGGTTCAGTAGAGTCTGATCCGTTTTGACCTACAATGAATAGGATATCAGGTTCACTTAAGTGACCAGCAGTATTGGCGGCGGAGGTTTTGCACTCTACCGAGTGCTCCCCCTCTAGTTAACTTTGTCATATTAGCTCATTCCATTACACAATAGCCCTTCCTTTCATCAAAGGACCAGCTGGTTTACCAACTGGCTTATGTCCTTTCAACACCGGTGTATTGAGCAGATAAGGAGGACCTGAAGTTACTCCCAGATCCAGTTACACAATGTTCCTGTGAATCATTCAAGGTTGACCACATTTCTTATCTCCCTTCATGTGGAAAACAGCAAAGCAGAAATATTTTTAATTAACTGCAAGTGAGTGGATTTTGCTGGGAAGAAACAAAAGCTTTAAAAAGGTACAAACCCAAACACACACACACACACACACACACACACACACACACACACACACACAGCACGGTCCGTCCGTCCGTGAAGCCGTGAGACTATCTGCCTGTTACTTACGTACTATTTGAAGATCGGTTGCAGACTACATGTACGTCTATTAATAAGGTACTCTTAGAATGTTCCTTTCATGGTGAATCCGTGTGACGATATGTCTATTAATTAAGTACTCTTAGAATGTTCCTTTCATGGTGAATCCGTGTGACGATGTCTATTAATTAAGTACTGTTTGAATGTCACGTGCACCCTGACTTCACACACGTACGTCTATTAATTACTTACTGTTGGAATGTACCTTTCGACCCTTTGGACTGCTTCGACCTCTTCGACCGTTGAACACCCTTAAAAACCCTCAACACCCCAAAGAGCCCAAAGACCCAAAAGACCCCGAGGACCCAAAAGACCTACAAGACCCCTTAAGACCTCTTCCACATTTAAGACCCTTTTGACCCCTTTTACCTTAAAGACCCTTTCAACATTTTAGACACCTTTAGATCCCTTCACTCTTTTGACCTTTTATACCATTTCGACATTTATACCCCTTAATTCCCTTGAGACCCCTTAGCCACCATTTAGACCATTAGACCATTTAGACCATTTAGACCCCTTACAGCCTTCAGACATACAAGACATCTTTGACCCTTGACCATTTCGAGCTTTAGATCACTTGGACCTTAATATGTGACAAATAAATTACAAACAAATACAATATCACCATTATTACAAATACATTTGTACAACAGAAATGTTTGCATTATGATTGGTGTAAATCAGGATAACACAGCAAATCGGTAATGTTAATCATTTTAATGATGTGTGGAGAGGCGAGCGCTGCGAGACGATCCAAGCGAGTGCCTATTCATCACGTCCTGTTTGAACGTTGGTTTCAGAATGCACGGACGTCTATTAATTACGTACTATTGGAATGTACCTTTTGACGCTTTAGACTGCTGAGACCCCTTTAAGACCCTTAAGACCCAAAAAGACCAAGATGACCCAAAAGTCCCTGAGGACCCAAAAAACCCAAAAGACCTTGATGACCCAAAAGACACAGAGGATCCAAAAGAACCCAAAGATCGAAAAGACCTTGAGGAATCAAAAGACCCCAAGGAATCAAAAGTTCCCGAGGACCCCAAAGACCCAAAAGACCCCTTCGACCTTAACACCATTTAGACCCCTTATACCCTTCAGGGAGATGAGGCAGCTTCGACCCTTGATCATTTCGACCACTTGAACCTTTTTATATTACAAATAAATTTCAAATAAATATCATATCATACCCATATTAAAAATAAATTTCTACAAAATATGTCTGTATTGTGATTGGTGTAAATCATGACAACACATAAAATCTGTGACGTCAATCTCTGCAACGACGTGTGGAGAGGCGAGTGTCGTGAGCCGATCCACGCTCATCTATACAATAAAACCAAAAAATCTCAGTTTACCAATCTTTGATTGCTCTTTCTAGTTATCTTTGCCACCGAAGGTGAACGGAGGTTATGTTTTCACCCCGTCTGTTTGTCTGTGAGCAGGATATCTCAAAAAGTTAGGGACGGATTTGAACGAAACCTGGTGGACAGGTTGGGTGTATGACATGGACAAATTGATTGGGTTTTGGTGAAGATCTGAATCCGGATCCGGATACCAGCATTTTAAAATGATTCTTCACCATTGAGAAATGGGGTCAAAAAATATATATATATAATGTCTCAAAAAAGTTGTGGGACGAATTATGACAAAACTAGGTGGATGAGTTGATTAGGTGACAAGAACAAGCCGATTCGAGTTTGGTTCAGATCCAGCCTATCAGTGGGATACAAAACGTGAACTGTTCAGCCTGGCAGAGGTGTGTACTCTACCGAGTGTCGTTATAGTTATCTACTGTGTCAGCCTCTGCGTGTTCTTCACCTCATTAATCCTGCTCCTCTCTCTATTTTGAGATTTATCTTCTCATTCATTTGGACATCACTCCTTTTACCTGCTGTTGGTTTGCTCACATTTCCTCCGTCATTTAGCTCTTACATGAGCCTCTACCGCTGTATATAAAGCAAAAATTATGCATCTTACACGATAAAGAATTCCCATTTGCAAAGGCATCTTCAGCTTGCCCTAACAGTGACCTTTTCTTTTGCTATCGTGAAATAAATGACTGCTTATTCCATCTCGATCTTGGCAGAGGCTCCGATAAATCTAATATTTATTTAGCCAAGAGCATCACGTGTCTTTCACACTTTTAATTCTGCCTCTATCACTCTCCAGTGAGTCCCTCTCTGAATCATCACCTCTCAATTGTTTGAGCATTAATTGTGCTAGTTGGCTTATTACCCAATGAGAGGGAATGCTGAACATGCCGGCTGGCCTGCTCGCATTCACTACACAGCTCTCTATCTACCCCTACTGGTTCAAACAGGTGTAGGATCACAAACTGGTGGAACACTGTTGTATTTTCGCTCTTTTGCTTATCGTTGGAAATGTTATTACTCACAATAAAATAAATAATTTATATTAAACAAGAAGGACACTCGGTAGAGCGCATGCCTCCGCCATGCAATGCCTGATCCACGAGAACATATCTGGTCCAATACATTTTTGAGATATCGTGCAATATATAGTTTTTGGCCCAATCTCTCAATGGTGAAGAAGCACTTAAAAAATTCTAGTAGTTTGATCTGGATGCGGATCTTCACCAAAATCTAATCAGTTCGTCCTTGTCACACACCGAACCTGTCCACCAAATTTCATCTGGATCTGTCCATAACTTTTTTGAGATATCCTGCACACAGACATATAAACAAACAAACAGAGAGGGGTGAAAACAGAACCTCCTTCACCTTCGGTGGCAGAGGAAATGAGGATGAACCAGGGGCAGATGCAAAACAGGCCACCACTGACATCAGAACATCGCGTGACAAGGCATTTTATTACAACAACATCCGAGACTTGTTCACAGATTGTGATAAATCATCAAACGAGGTAAAAGTTTTGCTTTTTTCAAATTTAACCGATTCATAGACAATATAACATCTACTGTTAAAAAAAAACCAGCAAACCTCTAAGAACATAGGTGGAGCCATTTATATATTACATACACAAAATTAGCGCACATTTTGACCCCACACATCCCATTCCATATGCTGTCATATGTGTCCCCCAACCCCCAACCCCCAACCACCCCCCTTCCTCCAGTACTCATTGAGACTTTGTCTCCAAGATTTGAGATCCCAATTCCATGCAGGGTATCTGCCACATGCCAGTTAGTCAAGTAATTCTCTCCAACCTTCTTCTTTATTAGGATCTTGGAGACAATAATTATAATTGAGGATCTATTTATGAGAGCCATTTGATTGTGGCATCAGTGGCCCTGTGTAGTTCTGCAAAAGACCTTCTGAATCTCCCCGACACACAGTCCAGTATGACATGCAGGACTGTGTGATCTTGATGGCCACAGATACACATTGGGCAATTGGCCTCGTGGTGTTTACCTGCAGGTCGGCGGCAGCACTGCCTCACCCCACATCCCAAGATACACTTTATAGCAGCCTTGGTGTCTCAAAACGGACTTCAAGGCCAACGTGTGAGAGCTTAAAACCTTGCCCAGATTCTGAAGTACTTACAACCAAAATTGGGGGCCCCTCGATGCTACAGTTCAGCCATGAAAGAGTAACGTACAAATGCACAAACACTTGAAAATATTTATAAGATGAGTGGACCTTGCATGTAGAGTACGCAGTCAGTGAAGACCACTCCACTGGCATCTCTACAGGTCAAAGTCTGGGGGCTCCTTCGTGGGATGTTGGATTAGCTGGCCATGTCAAACTGATGCCTTTTCTCATTGTTGCTGCCCCAACACCTTATCATTACTATTGGCCACAACAGGTCCCCTAATCCAGAAAGGCTTCCGTGACTTCAATCAAAGTCTTGGAGGATCCAGTAGCTCTTCATGGATTGGCAGATTAGCATTGAATTGTATCTGAAGGTACACTCAGGACATTCGTGCTTGCCTGGGATGTTTGTGGGTGCGATGTTAGTCAGCACAAGGAGTCACGGTGGAGGGGTTGACTTCAATGTGCCAGATACAATTCTCATTGCCGAGTTCAGGGTAGTGTCAAGAAGCTTAGTTTAACTTCTCGCAGCCCAGACAAATGCACAGTACTCTGCAGTGGGATACACCAGACTAGAGTGAGGGAAGAAGTGCGAAGGCTGCGTGTGCCAGCTCCACAACTCATGCTGGCAAGCTTACGGATGAGCTTCACTCCAGTCTTCGTTTTCTCACAAACCCTGTTCAGATGTTCCCTGTGTGTCAGGCTGCGAGCCAGAGTGATTCCAAGATATTTGGGGTGTGGGTCATTCTGGACTGACTTACCAAAGAAGGGAACATTGAGTTTGGCACGAGACAGGCGATTGCTCACATGGAAAGCAGTGACAGTAGTGTTTGATGGATTGGCACGGAATCTCCATTTGGTGAAATAGTCCTCCAAAACCTTGAAGTCATCAGTAGGAACTCTGCTCACATCATCAAGATTGCACGATTGGTAGGTAAGAGCAAGATCATGAGCATAAGCAAAATTCCGTGAAGTAGTCACAGGTCGGTCACTTATCCACAGGACGTATATGTTGAACATCATCGGGGCAAACACTGATCCTTGGTGGAGACCATCATTCAGAATTCTTGATGCATTTGATGATATCGCCAAGTAAGACTGAAATGATGATTGCTAAACAGACGCTCGTACTTGCATGGTTGCACGGCAGGGAAGGATCTTTGATGTCTTGAGAAGGAGTGGACGATGACAACATTCACATGGTCCACCCTGTTGTGTGCTTTTTTCCCCAATTAATGTGATCAAATGCAGAGAAAAGTTTGGGGGAGGGGGAGGGGGCGGAGGTTATAATCCATGGCACAAAATATATTTGCCCCACCTCCCCCACGACACCCCCAAAGAGAGTGGATTTTTCTAATTCATGGAAAACATTTGTTAAAGAAAAATTATAATTGATGAAATGAAACGTTTTGTTAATCACAGTACAGTTGAAACAACCTCACACACATCTTCTGTAATCATTATAAAATACACAATTCGGTGTCTGTTTGTTTTTTTGAGTGTGATACATTCAGTTGTTACTTAGCCAATCTCAACCAAACTTGACAGAAGGATTGAGGGTCACACGATGGAGGTTGTAGCGACTTAATTTGCCCCCCTCCCCAAGGGGGTTTCCGCCTTGGGTGAAGTCCGTGTTAAGGTGTATATCCGTGTTAAGATAGCAAATGGTGGCATTCTTCCAAGGCCGCTTCTAAGAACAAAAGTAATAACAACACTCATGATAACAGCATAATATTAACGTTATTACAAAACAATGTTAATACTAATAACATCACCTCTCCCCAAGGGGGTTTTTCCTCCTTGGACAAACATCGTGTTACCGTGTATAGATGGCTTATTGTGGTGTTTGGTGGAAGACCCTGACCGGAAGTAAAAAAATATTAGAAACCACAAACACGTGTGATTACGTTTTTTAAGTCATATCAGATATACTGATGTTTAACACTAAACTGAAAGACATCTGGAGGAATCCCAACATCCTTGAGGCATTCTATGCTTATCACGTCCACACAGACGAAGGGACGCGACGGATTGGCAATGTTAAAATCTCTACCTTCGAGACACCACTGGTACTCCTTTAATGGCCATAATTATTCCCACGTGATTGTGTGGCCGGCCAGGGGAAATTTTGGAACAAGTCTTTCACGAACCAGATAGTCACGCCAGACGTTCAACTGAAGATGATTTTCGCAGTAATTTGTAATTTGATAACTTGCCTCCTCTTCGTGAAAAACAACATGGGATATTTAACGTCCACAAACAACTAGTGATGGCAGATGGGTTGGTCCGTCCGTCCACAAACAACCTGACCATAACTCACGTCTGTCCGAGAGACGGCACACACATTGATGCCTCGTCTGGCCTGTGAAAAACCAGGATGGTAGTTTATAGCTGGGTCGGGATTCGAACCCAGGCTAGACAGCTCAGAGGTGAGTCTGTATACCTCTTGGATATCCCGACAGCCCAAACCAGGGAGACAAACCCCCAAATTAAAAGAACAGCAATGTAAGAAAACACAAACCTGCCAATCATAGAGATAACGCTCGAAGATCTGTAATAAATAAAAAAAACTCTCCTGAGCAACAGCTTCACTTTATAAAACAATGAAAACGAATTACCTTGTGATTTACCGATTAATAAAACGAATTGCCATCACGAGTGAAATTGAACTCGTAAAACTTGCACAGGTGAACATGTTACAAAGTGAGAACGTACGTAAGGTACGGAAAGTAAATTCATTTGATAATGTACATCACTCATCACGACTGGTTATTATTGTCTTATTCTACAGTCACCCCCCAAAAAATAAATATGGAATGATCAAGAAATTATCATTGGATGATCATGGAATAAGTGGCCAGGCGAAAGTGGCCTGGCGAAAGTGAATTGGTGAATGGGATCTGGTGAAAGTGGCCTGGCAAAAGTGTCCTGGTGAAAGTGGCCTGTTGAAAGTGGCCTGGTGAAAGTGGCCAGACGAAAGTGGCCAGGTCAAAATGGCCTGGTGAAAGTGAATGGTGAATGGGATCTGGTGAATGGGATCTGGTGAAAGTGGCCAGGCGATTGGGGCCTGGTGAAAGTGGCCAGACGAAAGTGGCCAGGTCAAAATGGCCTGGTGAAAGTGAATTGGTGAATGGGATCTGGTGAAAGTGGCCAGGCGAAAGTGGCCTGGTGAAAGTGAATTGGTGAATGGGATCTGGTGAAAGTGGCCTGGCAAAAGTGTCCTGGTGAAAGTGGCCTGGTGAAAGTGGCCAGACGAAAGTGGCCAGGTCAAAATGGCCTGGTGAAAGTGAATTGGTGAATGGGATCTGGTGAAAGTGGCCAGGCGAAAGTGGCCTGGTGAAAGTGAATTGGTGAATGGGATCTGGTGAAAGTGGCCTGGCAAAAGTTGTCCTGGTGAAAGTGGCCTGGTGAAGTGGCCAGGACGAAAGTGGCCAGGTCAAAATGGCCTGGTGAAAGTGAATTGGTGAATGGGATCTGGTGAAAGTGGCCAGGCGAAAGTGGCCTGGTGAAAGTGAATTGGTGAATGGGATCTGGTGAAAGTGGCCTGGCAAAAGTGTCCTGGTGAAAGTGGCCTGGTGAAAGTGGCCAGACGAAAGTGGCCAGGTCAAAATGGCCTGGTGAAAGTGAATTGGTGAATGGGATCTGGTGAAAGTGGCCAGGCGATTGGGGCCTGGTGAAAGTGGCCTGGCAAAAGTGTCCTGGTGAAAGTGGCCTGGTGAATGGGGCCTGGTGAATGGGGCCTGGTGAAAGTGTCCTGGTGAAAGTGGCCTGGTGAATGGGGCCTGGTGAATGGAGCCTGGTGAATAGGCCCTGGTGAAAGTGGCTTGGTGAAAGTGGCTGCAACAAAGTGGCCATTGTCATGCTTTAAACCTTGTCATGCTTTAAACCTTGTCATGGTTTAAATCAATATTTTTACCACTTGTACGGAATAAGTGCTTCGACACGCCAACACAGTGGTCCATGCAGGCTGATGTGACTCTCCGTGCTGTGTACGACTCTATGAAGGTTATCCTTGACTCTCTTTTAGAAAAAAATTTAAACTATGTCTCTTATCTCGAGTTTCTACAGACAAACACTGCAGAAAATTCTGGGATCCGATTATAACCCATTCAATTTTACCGTTTAAACCGCAAAACATTTTTTGAGCTGTTATCGAGACAAACCACACATTTTATATGACAAGATTGTGGCATCATTTTGAAGTATGTATATCAGCTAAGCAAGTGCAATGAACGCATATCCACTAAAACGAGAGCGCAGCAGCAAACGGATTGAAAATTTACGACTTTAAAAGTTCAGATTTCACCTTTACATATACTTTTATGAACAATCAGGGTCCAGTGCAAGTGCTACTACGACTACTACTACTACTATTACTCCTACTACGACTACCACCAGGAGGTTGACTCAGCCTGTCGTCCTTCCGATGTCGGCGAAATGAGCACCAGTATTCTGGTAATAGGGGCACTGCAACAGCAGCATAGCCGCGCCCCTAACCAATGATGCAACCAGCAGCCAAAAAGGCAACACACGATGGGAACTACTACTACGACGACTACACACTATGGGATCTTTAATGTCCTCCAAGGGTTGGTGTTGTGAAAGCTGCAAGAAGTTGCCCTGCTTCCCTAATCTTATCAGAGCAAAGGCCAAAAGCTGAGCGGCGGTTAAACAACACAGCAACCCGAGTAAGTGCGAGGCTTTGATAAGTTGAGCGCCGAGAAAGGGGAGTGGAACCTTTACTGGAGGAACTACCATTGGAAGGTGGGTCAATAGAATGATCCATTCAATCAATCCATCCATCCATTGGGACCATACTCTGTGCAGAGCGTTGGTGCTGCCAAAGCAGACTCCTTAGCTATTGGACACAATCCTGGACGGGTCGCCACTACGACACAGTATACCAGCATGCTGGCACTCATTTTGCCGACCTCGGAAGGACGACAGGCAGAGTTCACCCCACCTCATATTAATTCAACAGCCAAGTTGGGTTTGAACTCAGGATCATGGGATCCCACGTCCACCACCCTAACCATTAAGCCAACACCAGGAATATTCAATCAATGGAATCCACAAATACTCATTTGCCTGGTAAATTTGATCTTGGTTGATAAAAGGCGAAGGTCCATCACTGAGAGTTGTTGTTGGTGAATGCAATGGTGCATAGCTCTAAAAAAAAAAAAAAAGACCCTTCTGGCACTGGTCCACCAAGTTGGGGTGAGGTAACAGATCATCAACCAATCTCTCTAAGGTGGGAGAGGGAAGGACAAAACAGTGGGGAACAGAAACATCAGGAGATCTGTGAAAGGGAGAGGGATGGGGCAGGGAATACGGGGTATAAAAGATGGACATTACAGGGACTTTCGGTAAAAGACAGAAAGACCACCGACCTACCTGCGGTGAGAGTGGGAGGCCCACAGACTCAGCCTCACCGCGGGAGATACCAATGATCCTAAATGCCTTGGTTTCCACAGTGTGAAGCTGAGATAGGTGAAGCAGGAGCACCAGCCCAGAAGGGAGAGCAGTACTCCATCAGGCTGTGGACAAAAGCTTTGTATGTGGTCAGGAGCTCAGGTGTGCTGAAGAAGGACTTTGCACGATGGAGGATTCCCAGTCGGCGACTGGCTTTGGCGGCGAGGTTGGAAATGTGGCTTTTCCAGGAAAGATCATGGCAGATAGTGAGACCCAGAAGCTTGAATGAAAGATCTTCAAGAGGATTGTTGAGAAAGTAGATGGGGGGGGGGGGGTTCTAAACGGTCCTTTCGGAGAGACATTGTGAGAGTGTGAGATTTGACAGGATTGAAAGACATGTTCCATCGTGTTGGACCAGTTTGTGATTTTATCCAGATCTGCAGAGAGCGAAGAAGCTGCTGCATGCCGGCCTGAGGGATGACAGATGGTACATCAGAGGGTGGAGACATCAGCAAAGAGATAAAGAGGATTTTCCAGAGAGTCGGAGAGATCATTGTGAAACCCAGAAAAGAACAGGGCCCAGAACGCTGCCTTGAGGAACTTCAGCGTGGACAGGAAGAGGGATGAAAGAACTCCATTTAGGGCCACAGTTGGCGGGACAGCAGAGGAAGTCTGTGAACCATGAGTGGAGATGGCTTTGGATACCAGAGGAAGAGAGTTTGGTGAGCAGGGCAGTGTGCCAGACTGTGTCAAAAGCAGCATATATCTGGATGTGGCTCTGATTTCATGTCTGGCATTGAGGACCTCATCCATTGTTGGGAAAGCAGGAGCAGCAAGTCCAGGGTTGGGTGACCTGGTCTGAAACCAAATTGATGATTGGAAATCAAGTCATTGGAGAAGATGAAGGATTTAATGTCTGAAGCGATGATGGATTCCATAACCTTGCTGATGATTGGAGAAGGCTGATTGGTCTGTAGTTGCAGGGATCTGTTTTTGCACCTTTTTATGCAGGGCAGTGATGTTTGCTGATTTCCAAGCAGATGGCAGATGCCTTGAGCAATGAGAGGGTGAATGAACAGAGAGGGGTGAGCAAGGCAGAGGAGCAGGTTTTTAGGACATGTGGGTTGATGCCGTCTGGACGGTTGTAGAATCTGAGTTGAGCTTTGAACAGCAAGTTCTCCACCTTGTCAGGAGAAAGGGACACAGAGTCCAGGGACAGTTGGGTGCGACTGGGTAAGGTGGGTACAGAAAGTGATGGGTTTCGGACACAAGATTTCGATGAAAACACCGAGTTTAGGCATTCAGTCTTTTCACGTGCGTGTATAGCAGTGCAGCCATTTGAGGTAAGGGAGGGATTGGAGGGGGAACATACACCAGAAACAGATTTAATTGGATCCTCCAGGATTTGGAGGAGGGAGAGAGGTTTGAGAGTTCAGACTTGAGATTAGAACGATGTTGTTTTTTGGCTCTCCTGAGGGTAGATACACACTTGTTCCGAGCTTTATGGAAGGAACTGAGATTGCCCTCAGTTGGGTTTGCTTTCCATGAGTTTGCAAGAGAGGGGCAGAAGGCAGTTGAGGATTTGAGGAGGTGGAGTGATGAGATGGATGAGAGTGCAGAGGAAGGAGGCAGCTTTGTGGATGTGAGGGGGGGGCAACTTTGAGAAGGGTGAGTGAGGGGAGTGAATGGTGGGAGAAGGGTGAGTGGGGAGAGTTGAGGGAGAAGGTGAGAGGGGTGTTTTTGAGAAAGGTGAGAAGAAAGCTTGGAGGGGGAAGAGTGTGATGGTTGCTTTGAGAGGGAGGGGTGAGAGAGGTGAGTTGGCAAAAGTTGGAAAAAAAAAGAATGGTTGATGGAAAGCGAACATTCATGGCAAACTAGGGGTTTTTGAAATTTCAGGTCAGAAATGCGACTAAAGACATTTCTTGACGGTCTGAATTCATTAAAAAATACACAAATCCTCTTCAAATTTCAAGTCAAATCGATGAAAATTGACAATTTAAGAGAATCTATTTGACCTTTGGCCTATGTTGACCTTTTGGTCTATATTGACCTCAAAAAATATTGTGGTTGAATTCAGTGACATGAAATATAAATCCTCTCATAAATCAAGTCAATAGGTGAGATTGCTAAAATTATCATTTTCAAACGATTGACTTGAAATTTGAACAGGATTTGCAAATCAGGTCACTGAGTTCAACGACAAGTTATTTTTGAGGTCAACATTCGCCAAAAGGTCAACATCGGCTGAATTTCTAAAATTGTGAATTTTCATCTGAATGACTTGAAATTTGAGGAAGAGTTGCATATTTGATCATTGAATTCAATGACCAATTATTTTTGAGGTCAACATAGGCCAAAAGCCAACAACTTTGGTGAGACTTCTAAAACTGTCAATTTTTCTCCGAAGTCCAAAGGGATCTAATAATCTTCCAAAAACAGACACGAGCAAACTTTCACAAAGCAGATCACACATGCAATGATCAGATTGTTGTTTGGCCAATGATGATGGAACAAAATAGAAAATTCCCGAAACCGCTCCGCATCAACTTCATTAAATCACACTCAAAAGGATGGTTTGTGAAGATGGGTCGAATAACACTCACAAAGACACTCTAACCATTACACACAATCGGAGCGGAAACTCTTCCTGTTACACAGTCTCGAAACAGACACTCGAACCGTTACACAGACCCGAATCAGACACACTGACCATTACACAGACTCGAAGCAGACACTCTAACCGTTACACAGACCCGAATCAGACACACCAACCGTTACACAGACTCGAAGTAGATACTCTAACCGTTACACAGACTCGAAGCAGATACTCTGTTACACAGACTCGAAGCAGATACTCTAACCGTTACACAGACCCGAAGCAGATACTCTAACCATTACACAGACCCGAAGCAGCCACACTGACCATTACACAGACTCGAAGCAGACACTCTAACTGTTACACAGACTCGAAGCAGATACTCTAATCGTTACACAGACTCGAAGTAGATACTCTAACTGTTACACAGACTCGAAGTAGACACTCTAACCGTTACACAGACTCGAAGTAGATACTCTAACTGTTACACAGACTCTGAGAAGACACTGTAAACATTACACATACTCGAAACAGACACTCGAACTGTTACACTTTTTAATTTACGTTCATGAGTCTGAGTCTGCTGGCGCAATGGTTCGAACATTTTAGGAAACTTTACTGATCAAAATGGATGAAGAGAGGGAGAGGGAGATAGATAGATAGATAGATATATCGATGAGAAAACACGATAATAAGTCAAGTAATCCTCTATTGAACCCATTAAAATATGTAAATCAACTAAAATCAAATTGGAGACACATTCAAACTGTTTATTCAACAAAGTCAGTGCGTTTTGTACGGCGTTGAGTGTTCGAAGATGTCAAAAAGACATTGAAAAGCAACTCAGCGTTTTCCAACAGAAATGGCTGCTGATGATTGCAAAGGTGTTTTGGCCAAATAAAATCTCAAACGAGAAAGGTAACAAAAGAACTGGTCAGAATGACATTATACAGGAGGTTGAGGAAAGATGTTGGAGATGAATAGGTCATGTTTTTTAAAAAAGGAGAAGAAAATTTGACAAGAGAAGCCATCTTGCAGATGATCACAGGAAGCAGGAAAGATGGACGGCCAATAATTAATTGCAGAGGAACATTAGAATGAGAAATTGAAGAATTTACATTTATCGGAGAGACGGCACACACATTGATGTCTCACCCTGCCTGTGAAACACCAGGACGGGGGATTATATCTATGTCGGGATCGAGGTTAACGTCCATCAGAGATATGCACACACATTGATGTCTCACCCTGCCGTGGTAAACACCAGGACGGGATTATATCTATAGTCGGATTCGAGATAACGTCCATCAGAGAGATGGCACACACATTGATTCTCACCCTGCCTGTGAAACACCAGGACGGGATTATATCTAGTCGGGATTCGAGTTAACGTCCATCAGAGAGATGGCACACACATTGATGTCTCACCCTGCCTGTGAAACACCAGGACGGGGATTATATCTATGTCGGATTCGAGTTAACGTCCATCAGAGAAATGGCACACAATTGATTTGTCACCCTGCCTGGTAAACACCAGGACGGAGGATATAATCTATGTCGGGATTCGAGTAACGTCCATCAGAGAGAATGGCACACACATTGATGTCTCACCCTGCCTGTGAAAACACCGGACGGATGGATTATATCTATGTCGGATTCGATTAACGTCATCAGAGAGATGGCACACATTGATATGTCTCACCCCTAGCCTGCGAACACCACCAGGACCGGATTATATCAATAGCGGATTCGACTTAACCGTCACATCAGGAGAGATGGCAACACACACTTGATGCTCTCACCCCTGCCCTGTTG
>CM068959.1:4658082-4706158 GCA_035128595.1 Eptatretus atami | reverse complement strand
ATTCGGTTACGTCCATCAGAGAGTGGCACACACATTGATGTCTCACCCTGACTGTGAAACACCAAGACGGGATTATATCTAAGTCGGGATTCGAGTTAACGTCCATCAGAGGATGGCACACACATTGATTTTGCCTAAAACAGACCTACTCTCTCTTTTAAACACCAGGACCGGGGATTATATCAAAGTCGGGATTTGAGTTAACGTCCATCAGAGAGATGGCACACACATTGATGTCTCACCCTGCCTGTGAAACACCAGGACTGGGGATTATATCTAAGTCGGGATTCGAGTTAACGTCCATCAGAGAGATGGCACACACATTGATTTGTCACCCTGCCTGTGAAACACCAGGATGGGGGATTATATCTGTCGGGATTCGAGTTAATGTACATCAGAGAGACGGCACACACATTGATGTCTCACCCTGCCTGTGAAACACCAGGATGGGGGTTTATAACTGGATCAGGATTCGAGCCCAGACTAGACAACTCAAAGGTGAGTGTACACTCCTCTAAGCTATCGGAACAGCTCCCTCTCCCAGTGGCTGCATCTCGTTTGTTTAACGCGACGTTTTGTGATGTCACTCCCCCCTTCCGATTGCTTTGCCACTCCACGATCACTCTGCATCAAACAAATTTGAGACTTTTTGATGCGAAGCTCGAGAAGAAAAGTGCAGTCATGTTGTGGGTTATGACGATGATAGGATTTCGCCGCAAGGGGTCGCTTTTTGTTCACCATAATGGATCATCGAACGAGAATGATCTTCCAAAGGGGTGGAGAACACATTCTCACCAGGAAGGTACAATTGGACAAATAATCACATGGTTTGAGTCGCACTTCATTCCCCTTTCAATGTTTGGAGTTTGAAAGGAAGCCGTTGATATATGACGGAAAGAAAGAGGGTAAAAGGTAAATTGTAAAATAAAAAACTATGAGAAAAGAGGAGAGGGAAATGGGGAAGAAAAAAAAAAAGGAGGAATGCGATTTGGGAGTGAAGTGTTTTTTAATGATACGATTCAAACATATGAAAAACAACAGGAGAAAAGCCAACAGCAGGGTGGAGGGAGAAGGTAGACGGGGACGGACAAACAAGGGATGCAGGTAACAATGAGGGGTTAGGGGAGAACTCAAGGGGTGGCAAGATGGATACAGAAGCAAAATTTTGGGAGGGGTGCAGGGTGGCTTAATGGGTGTGGAAAAGATCATGATTTTGGAGAGGGAATGACCTGAGATGGTGATGAACAGCTATCTTGAAGACCGGAAGAGAAGAATGACATTGAATAGAGTATGGTACATGGTTCCACAGATAGGCTAAAAGAGGAATAAATGAGTGGAGGTGAGCAGTGGGTCTGTATTTAGGCAGTTTCACGAGGAGGCGGCTGCTGGTGGACCGCGTGCATCCTGCAGATACCTGGAGGGGACAGAGGATGGAGAGGGCAGAGGGTGTAAGACCAGGTATGAGGTGGAAGAAGACAGAGAGACCACCGACCTGTCAGTGATTGCAAAGAGAAAGGCCCGTAGACTCAATTTCATCGTGGGGGATTCCAATGACATTGAAGGCATTTGTTAACATGGCGTCAAGCTGAACAATGTGTGAAGCATGGGCACCAGCCCAGAGGGGAGACCAGTACTCCATAAAGCTGTGGATGAAATCCTTCTCGGTGGATAGGAGCTCAGGTGTGTCAAGGAAGGACTTTGCATGATGGAGGATGCCCAGTCGCGGCGTCTGGCTTTGGAGGCCAACTTTGAAACATAGTTTACCCAAGAGAGATCATGACTGAGCGTGAGTTTGAGTGACCGATCCTATTCAAGCATGTTGTGAAATAAGATGGGACAGGGTTTGCGTTATACAATCCTTTCAGAGAGAGAGAGAGGAAGAAGAGAGGAAAGAGAGGGGAAGAGAAGGGGAAGAAGAGAGGAAGAGAGAGGGAAGAGAGAGGAGAAGGAAGAGAGAGGGGAAAGAAGAGAGGGGAAGAAGACGAGGGGAAGAGGAGAAAGAGGGAAGAAGAGAGGGAAGAAGCAGGGAAGAAGAGGGGAGAAGAGAGGGGAGAGAGAGGGGAAGAAGAGAGGGGAAGAAGAGAGGGAAGAAGAGAGGGAAGAAGAGAGGGGAAGAGAGAGGGAAGAAGAGAGGGAAGAAGATGAGGGGAAGAAGAGAGGGAAGAAGAGAGAGCAGGAGAAGAGAGGGGAAAGAAGAGAGGGGAAGAAGAGAGGGAAGAAGAGAGGGAAGAAGAAGAGGGGAAGAAGAGAGGGAAGAAAGAGGGGAAGAAGGAGAGGGGAAGAAGAGAGGGAAGAAAGAGAGGAAGAAGAGAGGAAGAGAGAGGGAAGAAGAGAGGGAAGAAGAGAGGGAAGAAGAGAGGGAAGAAGAGAGGGGAAGAAGAAGGGAAGAAGAGAGGGGAAGAAGAGAGGGGAAGAAGAGAGGGGAAGAAGAGAGGGAGAAGAGAGGGAAGAAGAGAGGGAGAAAGAGGGAAGAAGAGGGAAGAAGAGAGGGGAAGAAGAGAGGGGAAGGAGAGAGGGAAGAAGAGAGGGGAAGAAGAGAGGGGAAGAAGAGAGGGAAGAAGAGAGGGGAAGGAAGAGAGGGGAAGAAGAGAGGGGAAGAGAGAGGGAAGAAGGAGAGGGAAGAAGAGAGGGAAGAAGAGAGGGGAAGAAGAGAGGGGAAGAGAGAGAGGGAAGAAGAGAGGGGAAGAGAGTGGAAGGGAGGGAAGAGAGGAAGAGAGGGAAGAAGGGGAAGGGAGGGAGAGGGGAGGAGAGGGGAGGAGGAGAGGGGAGGGAGGAGAGAGGGGAAGAGGGAGAGAGAGAGAGAGAGAGAGAGAGAGAGAGAGAGAGAGAGAGAGAGAAGAAGAGGAGAGAGAGAGAGAGAGAGAGAGATTTCTCAGGATTGAAAGACATATTCAAGTGTTTGACCAGTTGTGATGTGTTCAAGGTCTGAATAGAGGAAAAGGCTGCAGTCTGTCTGAAGGATGAGAGATGTCACGGTACAGGGTGGAGTCATCAGCAAAGAGATAAATAGGATTTTCCAAAGAGTCAGTGAGCTCATTGATGAAGATTAGGAATAGCACTGGGCCGAGAACACTGCCTTGTGGTGCTCCAGCCTTGAGAGGGAGAGGAGATGAAAGGGTTGCTCAGAATTGGGAATACAAGGAAGGGAGGGAGTGCGTGGTTTTGCTTGGAGTAATTTTGAATGGCCTGGTATTAATAGGAATAACGTTATTGTGTTTTTGTTGACGTCATACACTGTACTACACGTAAATTGGACGCAACCGCTTCGGTATGTGTTCACCAGTGGTGTGTTCCGTTAGCAAGGGGCTTGATACCGCTTGCGAAGTGGCTTGCTTGATTCAAAGCGCTCAAGAAACCACTCTAACAAAACGGAGTGGTCGGTACTGCGAAACAGCATGGCGGTCTCCATGGAAACCATTCTATCGTGGGACTTGAGCAAATGCTGAACGGGCCGTCTTTTTCAGTTCAACTGGATCCTCTTGTGACCAGTTCCACAAACGAATGTATTGTGTGAGCCGCGGCTACAAAGTATGAGGAAGAGGGTACCAGAACGGCACTCGGAAGAGCACACACCTCTGCCAGGCTGAACAGTTTACGGTTTGTATCCACTAATAGACCGGATATGAATTCGGATCTTCACCAAAATCGAATCAATATTGTCTTTAACACACACCCAGCCTGTCCAGCATGTTGGGAGTTGTGTCCGAATCCGTCCAAAACTTTTTGAGACATCCTGCTCACAGACAGACAGAGAGACAGAGAGACAGACAGGGATGAATACATAACCTCCATCCACCTTCGGTAGCAGAAGTACAATTACAATGTCCCATCTTGGGACAACCTTCCCCTCTAGAGTCATGTACGAAGGATTTATATTCAGTGATACCACTGATTGTTTAAGAGAAAATGACGAAGTGTGCCTGAGAGTGAAGGTTACCTATATAATGTTCAATCCAATCCACAGGCAAGCAAGTCCATCATAGCGAGGCCGAGTCAGTCTCTGTGGTGACTGAACGGTGACATATCGAGTGGCATCTATCGGACGCCCCAGAGACGTGAGAATAAAATTTTTAGATTGTTTTATCCACACTTGTGAAACCCAAAGTACCTCCAGCTTTCTGTCATTTCACTTCATGATTTCCATATTTCATTTCATGCTAATGAGGTTTCGTAAGGTATGCCAACCAAGGCAGGTATGCCTATCCTCTCACCTTGTGACCTCTCAGGCCATGACTCCAATGTTCTCGAATAGTATTTACAAACAGCTACCATATGTACGAGTAGGTGGTATATCTCCCGCTGGAGCATGCCGTGTCGATAAGAGGACACCTCCAATTGGATGTTCAATCCACATAAAGACTGCAGTATTTGTCTATCGATTTGTTTAATTTCTTCCACTTGCAGAAAGGAAAAACCTTTTATATAATTATTTGTTATTCTTCCATGTATGCGTTGAGGTTGTTCGTTTGAGATTGTATTTGATATTTTGTGCCTCACTATGACAATTCATGGATCCGAGAGTCTCATCCACTCACACGTATCTCACCTGTGGCGTCCATGTAACCAACTGGACCGACATCGTGCATGTTCCACACATGTGGCACCTTGATCCCTGGCAGGGGACAGGGAAACAATGATCTACTGCTTTCGAGATATACTGTGGGGGTGTATAATATCCATGGGCTGCATTTAATAGGCAGGACGGCCAGCTTTACAACATCTTACAACTATGTGCTCTGAGATGCAGCAACCACTTTTATACCTCGATCTAAAGGTGCCACGAGGATCGCGCACATTGCATGACATGGCGTCCATTCTGGGAACCTTGTACCAAGTGAACGGTCCAGACGTTTCGGGCATCACGAGCTCACGCCGTCTCATCTTCAGTCAAACTCAGCACCGGCATGCCAAGACAACTGTGCTGATCCGGATTACCAGTAGTGGGTGGTGGAAGCGTGTCTGACCATTCCTATGTGCAGAATCTTCCTCGTTTCGACCCACGACCTCCATCTTGTCCCAGATCAAAACCATTCACGTGATTCTGCTCATTATACCAAGTGGAAATGATACAGCCTCTGTGAGCACATTATGGTGTGTGTGTGTGTGTGTGTGTGTGTGTGTCGTACTTTGAGGAAAGGTTGACTTTTTCCATTCAGTGTGTAGGCCTCACCAAGATTAGCATCCTGCCTCGTGCCCATGAGTATGGCCGGTCTCCAACAATTGCTCTGCAATACCAGTGCGCAGCGTCTCCGCGGTCGGTGCATAGCATCCCAATGCGCCTTGAGCCATAGCCGATGTGATCTGCTACCCATCTATCCCGTGCATCCACCACAGGTAAACAACTCCTCTGCACGCCAAAGGTGGAAGCCATTTTTAACACAACCCAGTAGGTCTTGGAGCACCGATCACAGCCTGAAACGGCATTTGCACATCAACAGCCCTCAAGATGCAGCATCTGAGATCCTTCCCAAGCTCCAGGACACGGCATGATATTGTACAATGTGACAGAAAGCAAAAGAACTGGATTCCTCATGATGGGAGGCATCTTCTCCACATTCATTCATTAGCATGCAGCTTACACTCTTTCAACTCCGTAAATGTCATTCAACGTGCTCTTTGGACAAGTTCGAATGATCCAATCCCTGTGGGTAAGGCTGCACACCATGGATCTGGTTACCAAGTCAACGAAGGACAGGATATACAATGTAAAATCCGATCAGTGTTCAAAACGGATCCTCATAGCATCCCCTTCGGTATACTCGTTCTGTTGGCAACAAGGTACAAATAAGAACCCCTCGCCCCACACGCTCACCCCATACCATGGACATAATGTGCTGATATTACCCAACGGAACACGATTTTACAACGGCTTTGAGTGTGAAACAACACGGACCGAGATGAACAATCAACAGTTTCCTCTGTTTTTTTTGAAGCAGATATCCACAGATACTGAGCATTCAGGATGAAAGGAAAACACAGTGATTTGAATGTCGTCACCATCCCGGGAGCTTACATCCATGCCCACTGCCCACACGGTCCGACGGACCAACTGCTCATGGACTGGCCATCCGAGCGACCGCTCTCTTGTGAACACCAAGTACGTCAGGTGGACCTCGAACATCGACTTACTGCTCGACCGTTTTACACCGACATGCACGAGCCACCGAAAGGCTTGTCCAACAAATGAAACTTTGATTGCAATATCATGGACAACTTGTACAGGCAACACGAAAGCCACTGATATCCCAGGAAAAGAGCGTAATTAAATTAATTTATAATTTAAATAATGACGAACATCATCAAACAGTTTCAACCATGTTATGAACTCAACAAATCAAGAGCACAACACTCACTGGGTTAATAATGAGTTACTTGAACTGACGTGTTGCAACCAACAGGTTACATTCAAAACTAGAAGGGCACTCAGTAGAGCGCACACCTCCGCCAAGTGAAACAGTTTCAAATTTGTATCCACTGATTGGCTGCATCTGGATCCGGACCTGAACCAAAATCGAATCGGCTTGTTCTTGTACTCAACCAACTCATCCACCAAGTTTTATCACAACTCGTCCACAACTTTTTGAACTATATCGTTTTGGTCCATCTCTCAATGGTGAAAGATCACTTTAAAAATTCTAGTTGGCGGATCCACATTGGATCTTCACCAAAATCGAATCAATTTGTCCTTGTCAAATTCCCAACTTGTCCATCAAGTTTTGTCCGAATCCGTCTAACTTTTTGAGATGTCCTTCTGACAGAAACACACACACCGACAGAGAGGGGTGAAAACATAACCTTCGGTGGCGGAAGTAACAAGAAAGTGCAATCAGAGATTGCAGACCCTTCTCGCCAGGACTTGTTATGTGTGGAAAATAAATGGAAGGGTTTGTACAAAATGAAAAGTCGTTGGTTGCAAATGAAAGGTCGAAATGGTCAAGTTGTAAATGTGTACAAGTCAAAGGTCTGAAAAGTTGCGAAGTGAAATGGTCAAAAGGTCGAAAGGTCTGAAAAGGTCGAAGGGGTCAAAATGGTCTGAACGTCGAAGGGGTCTAAATGATGCAATTTAAGGTCTAAAGGGTAGAATTGTCTGAAGAGGACTAAAGCGTCTTAAAACGTCAAAAAGGGTCTGAAGGTATCTTCATCATTGGTATCTCCCGCGATGAGGCTGAGTCTTTGGCCTCTCACTCTCTCACCGCAGGCAGGTCGGTGGTCTTTTTGTCTTCTACCGTCTCCTCTCCGCGTCTCGCCCCCCATGCCTCATGCCTGTGTGCGATTTGTCCCCACCATATTTTCGCAGTGTGCTCAAGGCCGCCAACAACCCCTTCTGGTAAAACTACCAAAATCATGAATCACTGCTCACCTTCACTCTTTCATTCCTCTTTTTTCCCGCCTTTGGAATAAACTCCCTCACTCTATTTAATCCCACTCTTCCCTCCAGGCCTTCAAAACAGCTGTTCACCACCACCTCTTATCATCCCCCATCCAAAACCTCGATCTTTTCTACCCCCGTTAATCCACCCCAAGCCCACCTCCTTCAAATTTCCTGCTTTTCTTCCTGAAAGTCTCTGTAATATCCATCTTGTATTCCCCATGTCCCCACCCCATCCCTCTCCCTTCCACAGATCTCCTAATGTCTCTGTTCCCCACTGTTTGTTCCTTCCCACTCCCTCCCCTCTTGTCTATGCCCCCCTTGCTGTGCGTTGTGTGTTAGCTCTCATACGAGCCTCGACAAGGTATACAAAAAACAAAGAAGGTCAAAGGGGTCGACGGGGTATTGAAAGGTCTGAAAGGTGTGAAGGTCTAAACTCTAAAGAGTAGAAAAGGAGTCTGAAGGTCTTTGGGATTCAAAAGAGTCTCAGAGGATCTGAAGGGTCTCAGAGGTCAAAGGGTTCTGAAGGGTTTTTGGAGGTCAAATGGTTCTAAAGGGTGTGATAGTGTCTTTGGGCTCTCAAGGGTCTTCAGGATCTTGAAGGTTCTAAATGGTCTTAAGGGTATTAGGAGTCTATGGGGCCTTAAAGGGTCTTATGGATCTAGATGTTGTAGGGGTCTAAAGTGTATTATGGGTCTAAAGGGTCTGAGGGATAAAAAGGGTCTTTAAAGTCTAAAATGTCTTTGGGGGTTTTAAGGGTTTTCGGGATCTTAAATGGTCTTTTGGGTCTACAGAGTCTTAAAAGGTGTTCGGGGGTCTAAAGGGTGTTTGGGTTCTATTGGGTCTTAAGGGTCAAAAGGGTTTTAAGGTTCTTAAAGGGTTTTAGGATTCTTAAGGATCTTAAAGTGCTTTAGGGTTTGAAAGGGTCTTTGGGGATCTTAAATGGTCTTCAGGTTATAAAGGGTCTAAAAGGTTTCTAAGGGTCTTATGGTTCTAAAGACTCTTTTTTATGGGTCGTGGGTTGCTTGTGAGTTTTTGTGGTTCTTACGGTCTTCATGGTCTTAATGGGTCTCAGGGTTGTAAAGGTTCTTATGGGTTTTAAGGGGTCTTAAGGGTCTTTGTGGTCTTAGGGTTAGAAAGGCTCACGAGGGTTTCAATGGGTCTTCAGGTTGTAAAGGGTCTAAAGGGTCTTGGGGTTCCAAAGGGTCTAATGTAATTAATACACATACCCACGTTCTGCTTGGACAAACGGACAAACAGACAGACAACTAAAGTAGGAATCACTCAAAGAGGGACATGACAAATTCAGAACGAATCAATCACTGTCACGTCATATCGCATATCCTCCACTGTCAGGACTGGGAAATTAGAATCAAAGAAGGACTCGGGTTTCCAGTGGGTTGGCTGTTGAACAAAATCATCACAGGCAGGGTGCTGCATCAAAAGTGTCCTTTAGTTAGTTGGTGGACACGGCCGGCGTCCTCCATAAAGATCCCACGGTGTCCTCCACGAAGAGTCGGTGAGCTATCACCGGCACCCTGAATAAATTTCAAATTCATGGCCCAACCTACAAGGGGCACAGAATAAGTGGCACAGCCATGCCCCGAGCCAATGATGCTACCCCACAGCCTTGTGCTGCGTATGAAACAGTGTGACCACTCCTCATTTTCATAAATGCCAAGGTGAGCCAATGAAAAAAGCCAATAATTCACAAGGTTTCGGAAAAGCGATGATAATAGAAAACCTATACGCCAAGAAAACCTTTAGAAAACCAAGACGCCAAGGTGAACAACGAATAGCCAAGATCTTATGAAAAAAGCCAAGGAGTGGTCACACTGGTATGAAAGACGAGAACGGCACTCAGTAGAGCGCATACCAGTAACTCATCCAGGCTGAACAGTTTACCTTGTTTTTAATGTTTGAGGCTCCAGTCACGGACTAGGAGTCCTCATCGAGGCCAGGCCTTAAATAAAAGAACTGCGTAGATAGAAAAGTGAAGAAAAAGAGAATAGTCGAAGAGTTTTTGACGAAGTTAAAAAAAAAAATCTGCTTTTTGAAAAAGGGAAAGTCATAAGTGTTTGGAAAGACATGAGAAGGTAATGAGTTCCAGAGTTTAGCAGTGAAGGGGAAGAAACAAACATCATGACGACCCACCCTTGAGTTACCAATGACCACACAATGATCATGTGATGTCGTGGCTTGTGACTATTCCTTGGTCTCACTAATGGTGGAGGTACACAAGCAGCACGTTCTCAAGAGCAGAAACCGAAGTTATATCGATAGAAAAGAGGAGAGCCAACTTTGCGGTGTAGTCGAGCAGTTCGAGTTTTGGTGAATTAGTTTGGATTAAATCGTGTGTCCAGTAAGTATGTGGAGCTAGAACCTCCCCAGATGTGAGAGCAGCACTTCGTACAAGGACGAATCAATCCTTTATATAGTTGAATGAATGTTTAGAGGAGAAGAATGTTCGACATCTGAACAGGACTCCTCGTTTATTAGAGGCAAACATACAGTGCTTACAGAAACTCTATAACCCCTTTCAAAATTCTCACCTGTTGTTTCCTTGTAGCCTGGAATTAAATTACATTAAATCAGACTTTTTCCACCTCTATTTACACATCATAACCCAGAACTTCCGAGAGCAAAACAAATTCTACAAATTTCAGAAAATTAATTAAAAATACAAAACTAGAATATCTTGGTTGGATAAGTGTCCACCTCCCTGAGTTACTACCTGGTGGAAGCACCTTTGACAGCAATTACAGCTGTGAATCTGTTTGGATAGGTCTCTACCAGCTTTGCACACCTTGATTGGGCAATATTTGCCCATTCTTCTGAACAAAACTGTTCAAGCTCAATGAAGTTGCGTGGGGAGCGTTGATGGACAGCAATCTTCAAGTCTTGCCACAGATTTTTGATTGCAGTTTGGTAAAATACTTTTTTTTATATAATACTGTGAGCAAACTTTGGTTCGTCACGGGTGATGAAGGTTGTGGTCAAGTTTCATCAGATTTGCGTATAGTTTCTGAGAACAAAGGAAATACTGAACCTATTTTGGGGGGTAACCACTGTAGACCCCCCCCCCCACCCCCCGTGGCACAATTTTCTTTTTTTAGAATGCCATGAACAAACTTTGGTACATACAGTACACGGTGATAAACATTGTGGTAAAGTTACATCGAAATTGTACGTGTAGTTTCAGAGAATAAGTTGAAAGTATTTATGGAGCGACGGACGGACGTACAGATGGACGGACAGATGATGCGCCATCCCATAAACTCACCAGAACTACGTTCCAGGTGAGCTAAAAATAATTTCCAGCCAGAACATGACATTGAACCCCAATAGCTCCCGTAATGCTCAGAAAAATGGCGCACTCCATCCCATGCTTCGCCAACTTGGCAAGTGCCCATCAAAGCCTCTCCAGATAAACTATTTGGTGCTAGTGGGTGTGGCACAACATAAAAGCAGGAATTTGATTGGGTGACGTGGGACACAATGGAAGTTGCCATGGACGCCTTGTTTGGAGGGGTTCTCTTTATTTACGACGCGTACTTACTATGTATTATGAAAGTGGTTACGTTTGGATAGCTGTGAATATGAGTGAATACATGGAAATTAATGAGCAGATCACCATTCTGTCTAAACTCTAATGTCTAAATGATCCGCATGCCAAGTTGAGTACTTGGTATTCAGCCTTTTTGTGCTCTCATGTAATTGGAAACGTGTGACAAATGTAATGTTTGGTCCACTGTGAATCATCCATTCATTTGTGTGCAGCACCTGCCTGCTCGGCGTATCATCTCTGTGTGTGCAGCTGAAGCAGTGCCAATGCCCACTGTTGGTTTGAGCACAAATTTGGAATTCAGTCAGGGTACCGGCACTCAGTGGCCTCCACTTTGTGTAGGATCTTCAACGTCCACCAACAAATGCTGGCAGATGGGACACACGGCTTAACATCCATCTGAGAAACGATGCCATGCCTGTGAAACACCCGTCCGGGAGTTTATCGTCGGCTCGGGAATCGAACCCACACAGCTCAAACGCGAGTACGTTATCTAATCTGTCAATACACTTCCTGCGATTTTTGTACATCCACCTGGAATGGAAATCACCACCATATTTACACACGAGCGATGACTGCTCGAAATGCCATCCCACTCAGAAGGCATTACATGTAACCGCAGATCACGTGACCATGTTTAATCAGCTCACCGGACATACATCATGTCTCGGCGAAAACTTTTCCATCCTCTTCTCTTCGGCAACTCGAGGCAATAACGACACATCAAAACATTTTATGAGCCATTGTGAGATAATCTTCCAACATTTCTTGCATCTCTTCCATCCCACCAAGGTAAGTTATGCGTCAATAATCAAATCCCCATAAATGTTCTCATTAAGTTTGGTCTCATAAAGACCCCTCTATGAAAGATTGCTTGGGTGGTGCAAGGGAAGTGACACCACACCTGTTGGTGTTGTTAAATGAATGAGGACATAACGGGTTTTCATTTGACATTAACTGTGAGAATAAGGGACGTGCGAGAATAAAATACGTTTTTTGTTGTTTTTTATTTTAAACTATCAATTTGTTTTAATCCTTAATGTCATAGTCCCTGTAACATCGTGCATTACGTGGAATGGAAAGTTATTGATGTTATTGCAAACGTCCATGGGTGAGGCCGAGGCACAAGGTGCTCTCACATGGAAGCAGGTCGGTGGTCTCGCTGTATGTAACAGCTTCTCATCCGGTCTTGCTCCCTCTGCCCTCTCAGCCCCCTGTCCTTCCCTAGTTACCCTTTTACTATCTGCACTTCCCCCTTCCATGAGCCGATATGGTGAATACCAAAGATCTTTTGCTCCTTGTGCCTCTTCCAAAGAGTAGAGCGCTTTTCACATTGCAGATGTTGCAGATGCAGATCTGCATCTACACATTGCAGATGTTGCACAAACATTGCAGATGTTTATTCATTGGCTACAGCTCCAATGCTGCAGGATTTGATTGAAGAGATCCAGTTTGCCAGAATATTATGAAGAGCTATGGTGGCATCGTCGACCATCTATACGCTAAAAACTGAGGGGAATGACCAAACTCCTTAAGGTGACCTTTTTGGGAAAACAGCCGTGCCATTGTAACAGATCAACGGTGACTCTTTGTGCCCACTCAGTGATGTCAAAATGGAAGGCAGGAAACAAAATGCACCCAAATATTTTATACTGTCGTTATTGCCCTCTAAAATCTCTGCCTATGGCATCCGAGGCCATCCACATACGGCTTAGTTTAACTTCCTACACTCTCATAGCCAACGAGTGGCTCTGAAGGGAATCCTCTCATCTCCTCTCCCTATCCTCCAAGGCAGTGTTCTAGGCCCCATCCTATTCCTAATCTACATCAACGATTTCACTGACTCTCCTGGAAAATCCTCTTTATATATTTGGTGATGACTCCACCCTCTGCCGTGACATCCCTCATCCTTCAGACAAACAGGCTGCATCCTCTTCCCTCTATTCAGACCTTGACAGAATCACAAACAGGTCAAACACTTGGAATATGCCTTTCAATCCTGGCATGTCTCTGTCTCTGTCTCTGTCTCGACAGTTTGGAAAACCCTCTCGTCAACATTTTAAACAATTTTCTTAAGGAAGTTCAGTCACTTAAACTCCTGGGTCTCACTCTCAGCCATGATCTTTCTTGGGCAAACCACACTTCAAAGTCAGCCTCCAAAGCCAGCCACCGACTGGGCATCCTTCTCAGCACAAAGTCCTTCCTTGGCACACCTGAATTCCGATCCACCCAAAAGGATTTCATCCACATCTTGATGGAGTGCTGCTCTCCCCTCTGGTCTGGCTCCCTGCCTAACATCTTGCTCAGCTTGACACCATGGAAACTAAGGCCTTTAAGATCATTGGAATCTCCCACACTGAAGCTGAGTCTACGGGTCTCACTTCGCATTCGCAGACAGCTTGGTGGTCTCTTTATCTTCCACCGCCTCCTCTCTGGTCTTGCACCCTCTGCTCTTTTTATGCTTTGTCCCACCCTCACAAATTTCTGGAGGGCACACATGGTCCACCATCAACACCCTCCTGGTGAAGCTACCTAAATCCAGGATCACTGCTCACCTCCACTCATTTGTTCCTCTTTTTCCCCACCTGTGGAATCAACTTCCACATCCTCATCAATCTCATTCTTCCCTCCAGTTCCTCCAATCTTCCCTCCAGGACAGCTGTTCACCACCATCTCAGATCGTCCCCAATTCAAAACCATGATCTTTTCTATCCTCGTTAACCCCACCCAAAAATCCCTCCTCCTTCCAATTTTCGAGTTTTCCGTCCTTGCAGTTCCTTTCTGCGTCCATTTTGTCCACCCCATGCATGCGTGTTTTGCGTCCTGGTTTTTTTTACTGTTATGTCCTGATATGTTTAGTGTACTATAGCTCTTCCACGAGCCTCGACTGAAAAAATCATTCGTGTGATAAACTGTATACATCTAATATAGAAACTCTTTCTAACCATTAACTCACTCACTCACTCAATAACATAGATGTTTTGCACCTTATTGGTGGGATAGAAAGCTGAAATTTTGCATACTGATGCAACTCAAAGCCAATATCCCAGAAAAAAACAACAAAAACAGAAAATATCCACGAATAAGAGTCAGCTGGTGCAAACTCTGCTCACTGCAGGTCACGTGACCCCAGCCAATGGAGCTTACATGGAAAATGATTGTGAGGCAATGGGAACAATACACTTCCGCCTCTTATTAAATATTTTATTATTTATTTATTTATTTTGATTAAACAATTTATCATTATTATTATTTTAATTGGGTATTTGTCGGCGTATAAATCGAAATATCCCCCCCCCCCCCCCCCCCCCCCGAGTCCAGGCATCGACATATATCAGAGAACGTATCTATGGCTTTAGACATTGACTTTCACAAATGAAAAAAAAATGCAAAGTGTGCTATTTTCTGAAATATATTGTACAGTAGTTAATTTGAAATACACTGCAGCAAGTTTCCACTTAACGTCGCCGATGCATTCCGAGAAAGTGTGACGTTACGCAAAATGATGTTAATCAGACGAGATTTACCCAAAGACGTAGTTTTATGAAGGGGGGCATTCCCAGGGCACATTTTCAGTCACCCTAACATAACTTTAACCTCACTTTACGACATATTTGAAACAAATATTAAACAAATCAACAAGAAACACAAATTAAACAAGTGGAAGTACATTCAAAATCAGACCGCCCCCATGCCGCATAAATAAATAATTAATATATCCTCCAGTGCGCGACATTGCCGGGTAGCTTTTGGTGCCCGGCGATGCCGCCGTGCAGTACATAGAGACGGAATTGGGGGGGGAGCAGTGCACAATAATTGATTGATTAATTGATTAATTGCATAATTGAAATAAATAAATAGTAATTGTAAAATACATTTCTTAATCAATTGGCTAATGGCATACCAAAACCATTACTGTTTCATCGGAATTTGTAACTTTTTGAAAATTAAGGAATTCATCGAAAAATGAATACATAATTGATTAATCAATAAATCAAAAATACCCTTTAAGGCCAGATCACTTATTCATTGCCGTGTCCAAATATCGGTTTCCTAGCTGAAAAGGTGCCTCAGATATTGCCTGGATGAGAAAGAAAATAAATAAGTCATAAATAAATCGATAATAATCAAGTAATTAATCAATCCATTGATTCATCAAAAAATAAAAAATATATTCGTTTTTGCCAAAGCACATCTTTACTTTTTGAAAATAGTAGAAAAAAAAAAGAACAGACATTGTGAAAGCTTTTCGTCTTGCAGCTCATCAGGACACACGCAAGAATACCGGATATGCAGACACAAAATTAAACAATTTATTTGTTCAGACAATTGGGTATTGGTTCTTTGGACTGTTACTGACGCGAACATACACATCATGGCCTTGAGGCACCAAGGGACCCGTGACCTCGCATTTTTTTCATGGATCCAGGTCAGAACAGATGCAGTGTTTGCACATCCTCTTTTTGTTTGCAAAGAACAGGAGCTTGTGTGTGTATAAATGTGGCTTCAACAACACGTAAATGTGCTTCAGTACACGCATGCCACAATCTGGAACCGTTCAGCGTGAAAGTCCTGGACACATTCGGGATTGTTCAGGAGGTGCTGACCAATGGCAGAATCAATTTTTTAGGCAGGCATTCTTCACTTTTGTCTCCAAATTTCAGCTTCCGAGCTCAAAGGATGGCTGAGATATCACCCGGACAAACGCACAACCAAACAAACAAGAAAAAGACGTCGTGCAGAGTACATTACTTGCAAAATCCACCCCCCTCCTCTCCAAAGGTTGCCATGGATACATCAAATTGTCCATTTCATTAAAATTAAAATTGATAATCTAAATCAAAGCTCAGGTCAATAAAATGAAAATTGATTATTTTTCAGATTGAAATTGATGATTTTAGAAGTTTGAGCTCGAGTTGACCTTTGACCTTTTTAACCTCAAAAATCGTTGCTTTCCCAATTCAGTGACGCAATATGCAATTGCTGTTTAATTTTCAAGTCAATCAGATAAGAATTGACGATTTTTCAGATAAAAATTGATGATTTTAGAAGTTTGACCTTGAGTTGACCTTTGACCTCAAATAGTTGGTTTCCCAATTCAGTGGCGCAATATGCAAATCCTGTTCAAATTTCTCGTCAATCGGATGAAAAATGACGATTTTAGAAATCTGACCTCAAGATGACCTTTGACCTGTGACCTCAAAATAAATAGGCTTCTCAGTTGAGACTACCTCTACAACTTGGTAAAGTTTCATGATGATCAGTTTAGAATTGTGACTTGTAGGCGATTGACAAACAGACAAACAGCCAGAATAACAAAATCGACCGACAATATACTTGAAAAATCTTCGATTTTGCAAGTAACAAACGGAGTAAAAAATGAGTACTCTCTTCCTTTGATGCCCGCGGATGACGTCATGCATTGCCTGGATATGGAATTGGGAAGGAGCGGTGCACAATGCACAAATGGACAATTAAATGAAGTTCCAGTGGCATCCACCAAAATGTAGGGCCGAGATTGCTTGTTGGGAAGGGAGAGGTGCGGGTGCGGAGTGAAGGGGCTAAGGGAGGATCTCGCGTCTTGGATGTGTCTCATGTCTTAATGTCTCAGACGTGTGTTTGTCTCTCGGTTGGACGACTCAAATAATTTGTAGGCTATGAAGGCAAAGGGGAACCTTTTAGCCTGGAGCGATATGGCGCTCCCCTTGCCATGATTAGTCTTTTGGGTCTGTAATGGAGGAATCTACGATCGAGCTCTATCGAACTGGCCGCGTGGCAAATCTGGAGCAGAGATGTCATCGAGGTGTGAGATGATGCAATTGGTAATAAATGAACGAGATTGTGCGAAATCAAAATTCGGTAATCAATCAACAGGATGGTGCGATCAAACCACCAGAGAAATACAAATATTTGGACAAAGACGAATCTTATGGTGAGAATAAAAGAGTACTTGCATTTTTCAACTTTAAAATGTTGCACCACTGTACTGTCCAGAAATCATTGCCCGGAGCGTTTGGGACTGGTGTAAAGCGAAGGAAACGTTGCGGACTACCAAGAAGGCTAATAGTGGCTGCAAAGCTAGGTGGACAAACATTGAGTGCTTGTATTGGAATTAGTGTCAGGTGTTCATGTTTATTAAGGAGTAGTGAACAGAAAACAAAATGTAATGTGCTATGAGCCAGTGCGCATAATGATTCTGTCACTTGTTTTAAACACAAAAAACAAGCTTGCTTGTTAGGAGTAGGCAACAATGCGTTGTGAGTGTCAGGGTGGAATGAACACACCGAAATTGTACTCACTGAATGACAGTTTTGCTCACGACTGTAGTTTATTTAGTTTCTTCTTTCACTCCAAATCGACTTGTCTATGAACGAAGGAAATAAAAAAATGGAAATATTAGCCAATTTGACTTGTACTCCACATCGACTCGTGAGCCGAAAATACGGTTTGAAATTGTTTTTATTTATGTAATTATTTATTATTATTGTTTTTATTTATATTTTTATTTATTTAATTACTTGTTTATTTGTTTCATTTTCATTTGATTTAATTTAAAAAAAATTATATTTTTTTTTTCTATATCATTAATGTAATTATTTCAATTTGCCAAACAACTCTCATTTTACTACTACTTATATATCTATATAACTTTCCAGTACTCTATGAAACTTTCTAACCACTGACTTACTCATGGACGTCGAAGCCTTGAAGACAATTTTGAGGCCACCAACGGCCGCTATAAAGTGTGTATTGGGATGTGCTGTCAGGCAATGCTGCCACCGGCCCGCAGTCAAAATGTAACCACCACGAGACTGATAGCTCCATCCCCGAAACCCCCGCATGGAAAAGTTCACCCAGACGAAGGCAATAATTCCATCCGTGTTTAATGCACATGTGTCCAAATCCCTACGTAGTTTTTTTCCCCGTGCATTGCCGGGTGCCCAGACTAATATATCTACACTAATAAATGTCAGTGTGTATCAGTGTGTCTCCTCCATCACTCCAAAACCATGAAACCTAGCAGCCACAAACTTTGCATGCATATGAAGGGAACTCTAAAGTGATGCAGAAATGAAAACTGGGTGTTTGGGAAAATTGAAGCACACCTTTTGAAGATTATTCAGAGGGTGCTCATCACAAAAAAAAAAGCCTCATGAAGATGGTGGCATGCAATCTTGGTCAGCCCTGTGAGCTCACTGGAGTCTTAAGCCATGACTTTGTTTGGCCTGCTCAACAATGCATTGACTTGGAACAGGCCACAACAGTTTCTTAACGATAAAGCACTCAAAATGTTTTTGCACTTTCCTCACTCATGTCGTCGATTGCCTGATCTTCATACCTACAAATCGCTGCATACATCACTTTTTAAAATGCTATAGATTTCAAACAAGAAAAAAAGCAGATTGCAGACCCTCGCCAGGACTTGTTTTTGTCGCGCTGTTTGTGTTTTTGTGTGGAGTTGTGTTGTTGGTGTGTTACATAATTAATGAGACATAACTAAAACTGTCACTTTATAACTGCTGGCAGTGATGACCGGGTACCAAGACGTCCCGCTTTGATGCAACCCGCTTTGATCGGACACCTGACCTGACCCATGACGTTTATTATAATTCAGTTGAATTTAGAATGGGATTAAAATAAAATTCAATTCAAAAGAAATTTTAGACCAAATAGGTACAGTCTTGCATTGGAGTAATCAGAAGGAACTCGAACAAGCAAAAAGCAAAGATGTATTTATCAGGAGGAACCTGAATAGGATTCGCATTTCAGCTGCTTCTCCTCTACCCTCAAACTCATCCAGGTGCAACCAAGAGAGCCTTATTCAAGAAAAAAAACCCTCCCAAAAAACCCACTCCAAAAAAAAAAAAAATTCTGGCTGCCAGACCACGCGTCCGATCGGGTTGAAATTTGAAACATGTATTCCCCATAACCACCAGACCATAATTGTGATGTTTTATATCAATTGATGAAGCGATTCAAGAGAAAAAAAAAATTTCAAAGATTTTTGCTCCATCCAATATGGCTGCCAGACCATATGACCTATTAATTTATCAGTGAACACCCTGGTACCTCCAGGATTTTGGGAACATGTGTGTGAAGTTTCCCCTCAATCTGTGCAGTCGTTCTGACAAGATTGTTAAAGGTTTTATTTTATTTTTTTGCATACATTGTCGAGGCTTGTACAAGAGCTAACTTATTCCACATGGAGAGTACTTGGCATGTGCCAAGTTAAAAAAAAATTTCCACGGTGTGGTTTCGGAGATCGAGGTCCACCGTTTTTCCATTTTTCCAACATGGCTGCCACACCACGTGATCCATGACATCCTATCATTAAAACATTACACATGAGTCGTCGCTCCTATGGTGAAAATTTTGTGTCAGTCCGACAAGCGGTTGCAGAGAAAACCCGTACTCAAGTTCTGTGCAGAGAAACAAACAAAACGGACTCCAATGCAATATCCTCTCCTCTGGCGAAGGTAATTCGGAGCTTGGATTTCATGAATTAGGAGCTTGGATTTGGAGGGATTTCACGATGCGATTTTCCATGATGGACTCTCACGGACTAATTAAAGTATATAATCCGAATATGATTTCTGCTTTGAGGATCGGATCTCGTGGAACAAATATGTGTTGAAATCTGGAGTGAAATCTGATAATTTAAAGAAATAACGAGTCTTATAACTAAGCCACTACACCTATTTACTTTAAGCAAGCAAGGCTCTGGTCTCTCCTTCTCCATACATACACAAGAAAATGTGACATTGATAAAGCCTTAAACTTAACTTTTTCTACTGTTTGGAGAATTATATTAAGTGAAGAAAAGATTAAGGAATGTGCCAAAATTAACCAGCTTCATTCAGTGAGTTTCATTGAGTGCAATGAAAATAACTTAATTCAGTGCAACAAAAACCAGATAGCATCTCAAAATGCAAAGCTCTTCGCTTTGTATTCGGACTTCTTCTTCCGTATGCTAAACAGTAAACTTTGACCTTTTCACCTTTTGACCAAATTATTAATTTATCTTTTCTGTATTCTCATTATAAAGCTTTGTTGAAAATTTGATGACAACAGCGAGAAAGAGAAAAGAGAAAGAAAAGAAGTTACGGCTGGATAGACACACCGGCACACACAGACACAGACACAGACACGCACACACACGTGATTGCAAAACCCCATCTCTTGCTGTGGGGTGGGGGACGGGCTAATGAAATATCAAATTAAAAGTTAAAAGAATCAATGGTTAACGTAACGGGAGCATTTGGGTGAGTAAAGCGGCAGATTAGGGTGAGTAAAATGATGATTAGGGTGAGTAAAGCACGGATTAGGGTGAGTAAAGCACCGGATTAGGGTGAGTAAAGTGGTGGATTAGGGCGAGTAAAGTAGCGCATTAGGGCGAGTAAAATGACGGATTAGGGTGAGTAAAGCAATGGATTGCGGTGAGTAAAGTGATGGATTAGGGCAAGTAAAGTGGCAGATTAGGGTGAGTAAAGCAGCAGATTAGGATGATTAAAGCAATGGATTGCAGTGAGTAAAGTAATGGATTTGGGTGAGTAAAGCGGCAGATTACAGCGAGTAAAGCAATGGTTTGCAGTGAGTAAAGCAATGTTTTGCAGTGAGTAAAGCAATGGATTTGGGTGAGTAAAGCAATGGATTTGGGTGAGTAAAATGATGGATAGGGTGAGTAAGCAAGGATTAGGGTGAGTAAAGCACCGGATTAGGATGAGTAAAGCACCGATTAGGGTGAGTAAAAGTGGTGGATTAGGGCGAGTAAAATGACGGATTAGGTGAATAAAGCAATGGATTGCGGTGAGTAAAGCGATGGATTAGGGCAAGTAAAGTGGCAGATTAGGGTGAGTAAAGCAGCAGATTAGGATGAGTAAAGCAATGGATTGCAGTGAGTAAAGTAATGGATTCGGGTGAGTAAAGCGGCAGATTACAGTGAGTAAAGCAATGGTTTGCAGTGAGCGTAACAGCAATGGATTTGGTGGTGAGTAGCAATGGATTTTGGTGAGTAAAGCATGGATTGGGTGGTAAAGCACGGATAGGGTGAGTAAAAGCAATGGATTTGAGTGTGAGTAAAGCAGGGATTAGGGTGAGTAAAGCATGGATTTGGGTGAGTAAAGCAATGGATTTGGTGAGTAAGCAATGGTTTTGGTGAGTAAAGCAATGGATTTGGGTGAGTAAAGCAATGGATTGGGTGAGTAAAGCAATGGATTAGGGTGAGTAAAGCAATGGATTGGGTGATTAAGCATGGATTTGGTGGTAAGCAATGAGCTAAGCAATGGATTTGGGTGAGTAAAGCAATGGATTTTGGGTGAGAAAAGCAATGGATTGGGTGAGTAAGCAATAGGTATTTGGGTGAGTAAGTAATGGATTTTGGTGAGTAAAGCAATGGATTTGGGTGAGCAAAGCAATGGATTTGGGTGAGTAAAGCAATAATGTAAGCAATCACACATTGTAAGCAATAATGTAAGCAATCACCTGCATTTGTTTTTTTCATTTATTTATTTTCAATTACGGATGCTTTCTGACAGTTCTGTGATTTTTCCTGGTGTATCGACTTTGATGTCCATCAGCACGCAAAATTTCAGCTTTCTACGTCACACGGAAGGTACCGAGCATTAATATCAGTGAGTCGGTGAGTGAGTGAGTGAGTGAGTGAGTCAGTGAGTGGTTAGAATGAGCTTTATATATTAGATATGTGAATGTATATGTATATGTACATATTTGTGTGTGCGTGTGCGTGCGCGCGTGCGTGCGTGCGTGTGTGTCATCAAGCATTTACAAGGACTTAAGGCACAGGAGGAGGCCATATGGCCCATCATTCCACCAATTCCAGATTTAATCAAACCCTCCATACCCCTTCCCTTCGTGTGCAGCCTTTTTGGCTGCTACACTGGTACTCATTTTCGCCGACCTCAGAAGGATGACAGGCTGAGTCAACCCCCTGGTGTTAATTCAGCAACGAACGGGGTTTGAACGCAATACTCGAGGATCCCAAGCTACCACCCTAACCGCTAAGCCAACACCAGAATAAGCATAACATAGCATTCTCTTTACCAACTTCCCCTCCCTCCCTTCCCCGCTGCCCCCTTTCTCGTTCTATTTCATTTTCGAGTTACTGTTTTGTTGATAGTCTTGCTTTTGCCTTTCCTGCTATCAAAGTGCATTTCGTGTATTTGCCAAATCCAAATGACATTTCGTCATTGTCACAATATTGCTTTACCAACTTTAGCCATTAGTTTTTCATAAATTTATACAAAAAGTTTCACATCACTCATGGTACATAAACAGGACTTTGTTTGTGACTTCATAATACTCTGGCAGATCCATGGAGGGTGCACGTGGCACCTACTCTCCGAAACCCATCCCCTCCCATCAAAAGCGATCGTTTATAACCGAAGATGTGGTCTAGGAATGTGGAATGTCTCATGCAGCAGCAAATTTTTCTCTAAATTCCCACTGTAAAGACAATGTATAATAAGGTACGTAAGTCTACCTAATATTGCAGAGTGTTTCAAAAACTTAAACGTAAAATCTTCAACCATTACATTGAAGACTATAAGGGCACTCGGTAGAGCGCGTACCTCCACCACGTAATGCCTGATCCATGAGAACATATCGGGCCCAATCAATACATGTTTGAAATATCATGCTACACAGTGCTAGATCGGTGTTGGCCCTATCTCTCAATGGGGAAAAATCAATGAAAAAATTAAATAACTCTCGTATCCAGATCCGGATACGGATCGTCACCAAAATCAAATCAATTCATCGTGGTCACACACCCAACCTGTCCACCAAGTTTCGTCCGAATCCGTCCACAACTTTTTTGAGATATCCATCTTCGGTGGAAGGAGGTAAAAATGTTTGAAGTGTTTTGATGATGTTTACGTCTTTGAAGCATATCAATACATTGTGCCAAAAATCAGGATCTGTTAGTTACTAAACATTGTTGAAAAATATGCATATAAATTGGGCATTTTCGGTGTAGTTTCTGTTATTGTCATTTTCATATCCAAATTGAACAACAACAAAAACAACAACAATGATAGTGGAAGCAGAACCATGTGGTTTGTTCAAAAGGGAGAAAATTCAAAGGAGTATTCACGGTTTGTTTTTCAAAAAAGACCAATTCGAAGGACCATGATGTGCATGTAGAAAGAAGGCAATAAATAGTTATACTGTTACAATTTGGTTTTGTAACTGCATTAACTGGTCTCAAGCTTTCAGTGTGTTGGAATTGTGTAATGATGATTAAGAGTAGGCCTATAGCCGTGTTGTTGGAATTGTGTAATGATGATTCCCAGGAGGATGAAAGTCCAAGTCTTCAGGTCCTTCCAGTCTTTCTCTATGGATGTGAGATCTGGTTTCTGACCAGGGATCTGAGATGGACTCTTGATTATTTTGGTACCAGGTGCTTCGGAGAATCCTTGGCTATTGCTGGTCGGACTTTGTGTCCAACGAGCGGTTACTGAGAGAGACTCAAATGAGATTTGTTACCTGCATCGTCCGTGAGCGCAGCTGCGGCTGTATGGACATGTGGCTCGTTTTCCTGACGCTGATCCTGCTCACCAGATTCTCTCAGCGAGGAGTCTCTGAGTGGAGGAGGCCAATGGGCCAACCACGTGCCTCGTGGTTACAACAGGTTGATCGGCATCTCAAGGAGATGGGATGGGCCAGGCATCTGCCTGGGGGATGGCCAGACGGAGGCCCCTGGAGTACTGGCTGAAAGTGGACGCAGCGACGCGCTGCTCGGCGCATGCTCCCATACCTGACCTAACCTGACCTGATACCCATGATGCCAGTGCAGTGTTGTGGATTGTTTAAAGTGATGATTACGAGTAGGCCTTTCACCATTTTTTTGGGTGTTTTTTTCACCATGTTGGTGATATATTTTGTTGGTTTGGTCCTTTATCATGATTGTGAACTATCCAGCATTGAAGAAAGTGAGCAGACTGTGTGTTGTAATGTCATCTAACCATTTCTTAGTCCACAATAGATCCTGAGTTCTTATCCCATTCTATGAATGTTGAATTATTTATTTGTAATACAAACTAATCAAAATCTGAACATGAATCATAAACATTCTGAAATTATAAACTGAACAAGAAAGATGTCATGCATAGCATGATACTTGCAAAATCCATAACAAAAATTTGACCTCAAAAATGATTGGTGGTTGAATTCAGTAAGCTGATCTGAAAATCCTGTTCAACTTTCAAGTCAATCGGATGAAAAATGATGATTTTAGAAACTTCGCCTCAGGATGACCTTTGACCTTTCACCTCAAAATCAATAGGCTTCTCAGTTGACACCACCTCTACAGCTTGGTAAAGCTTCATAACGATCAGTTGAGAATTGTGACCCATAGGCGATTGACAGACAACCAAACAGACAGACAGAATAACAAGAAGAAGACAACGTGCAGAGCACGATACTTGCAAAATCCAGAAAATAAATTTGACGTCAGAAAATAATTGGTGGTTGAATTCATTGACCTGAAATATAAATCCTCTTCAAATTTCAAGTCAATCGGATGAAAATTGAGGATTTTAGAAATACCACCTTAGTTGTTGACTTAGGGCCTATGTTGACCTTTTGGTCAATGTTGACCTCAAAATTAATTGGGTAGTTGAATTCAGTGACCTGAAATATAAATCCTCTTCAAATTTAAAGTCAATCGGATGAAAATTGAGGATTTTAGAAATCTCACCTAAGGTAATTGACCTTTGGCCTATGTTGACCTTTTGACCTCAAAAACAATAGGCTTCTTCCTTATGACAGACTGTACCATGTGGTGAAGTTTCGTGAAGATCGGTTGAAACTTGTGACCTGCAGGCGATAGACATCCAGACAAACAGATAGACAAGCAGACAGACAGACAGAATAACAAAATCGACTGACCAATATCATTGAAAAATCTTCGATTTTGCAAGTAATAACTTATTGGGTAGTTGGAGCACAATCTTAACAATCTTTTTTTTTTCCCCACCTTTGGAATAAACTCCCTCACTCTGTTCAATCCCATTCTTCCCTCCAGGCCTTCAAAACAGCTGTTCACCACCACCTCTTATCTTCCCCCATCCAAATCCTCGATCTTTTCTACCCCCGTTAATCCACCCCAAACCCACCGCCTTCAAATTCCCTGCTTTCCTTCCTGAAAGTCCCTGTAATGTCCATCTTGTATACCCCGTGTTCCCCACCCCATCCCTCTCCCGTCCACAGATCTCCTAATGTCCCTGTTCCCCACTGTTTTGTCCTTCCCTCTGCTGCCCCTCTTGTCTCATGCCCCCCTTGCTGTGCGATGTGTGTTAGCTCTCATACGAGCCTCAACAAGGTATGCAACCCCCCCTCCCCCAAAAAAAGCCCATTTAAATCAATATTTTATCTACTGAGCCCATTATAAGAAAACATCTAAATTTGATTTCCTTTTTGTTGTCACACTTCTATGCAAGGGACGTAAACCGCAAGGGGGCTTTGAAGATGGGGGCCATCAATGTGTTTACATAAGTTGAAGACTTGGAGAATGTTGATGAAACATAACAGCACAGAACAAAGAACAGACAAATAAGATTTTGGAAATAACAGATACAACGCACATGGTGAACACCGGCAACAAAAATGGTCCTCTCGCTCTGCTCGGTGAAATTATATTTATATCCCAGTCCTTGGTTGTTGGTCAACCGATCTCATTGGTCCAATATTAAGTCGAACATAAAAGAGGAAAGACATCTCCTTGGAATAGACTTTGATGTGTTTTACCACCTGGGATTTCATTAGGTCCTGCCGAGCGATGTCCTATTAAGATTGCGCTCCATCATTTTCATTGTGTTTTACATGTTGGGGTCGAGTTTGTACATTTTCATTCATTGTATGATCTATGAGTGCGGAAAGTAAATGAATGACTCCTCGGTGGTTCACACTGTTAAAAGCCTCGTTTATTTATTTACCGTTTAACAATGGCTTTCTTGAGGAGGAGGAGGAGGAGGAGGAGGAGGAGGGGGAGGAGGTGGTCTATAATTCCATGAGCAGATCCTCCCACAGTCTATTTGATCTACTTTCAGGCATTTTTGTTCATGTGAATCGTTAAGCGCCTCCTCTATGATTACTCCTGTTCAGAGTTGTGCTGCCAGTCCTCATCTCCCTCCTCATCAGTCACCAGTGCCATGTCATCGTTCTGCGTGGGCATGTGATTGGAAACATGTGTGGGTGGTGAAAACGTGAAGAGGCATTTAGGTGTTGAAGGGTGTTTACAGTGTCGTGGCCCACATTATGGTCCTCGTCATGAGCACACCGTGCCCCCATGCTGCGTTCCAATAGAATCCAAATCGGATTGATGGGGTAACTGTTTTTGTTTAAATTTGAATGGGTGGGTGTGAAACGGCTCGAAATGTTCAAAATGAGATGTTCGTTTGAAAAGACTGCAAATGCAATCACTTTGGACTCCAAAAAGATAAATCACCAGCCACAAGTCTGAGAATCATTGGATCCAAGAGGAGACGATAACCCTTGCCTCGCCCATGTCCCCTGTGGTTGGATTGTCATTGATGTACGTTTCATCTTGTATGTCATATTCAAATTGGGAGTTTAATGTACATTTCATGATGTACCTTGACTGGTCTTCAATAAACTCATAAGAATTATTCAGAACGTTTCTTAACATTGCAGAAGTTTTAACATTGGTAATTAGAAACATTTAAGATGAACCTTGACAGATTTGTTTAAATGGAGTATTTTTTTAATTGCTCCAGAAATCACAAGCTTACTTGCTGCTGTTTGTTTGGCCTGCGGTGTAATTGCCAATGTCTTGGAGATGATTTGTGGCTTTTCTTTATGCATAACTATCTTTCACCAAACAGAGTCTGTTTGTTACTCGGGGCCTGCAATGAATGCAGAGCCTCATATGAGATACATTTGTTATTATAGAATAGGCAGTTTCATGGATCATGAATCGCCGAACAGCAGTTTCTGACCAAAACATAGAGAAAACTAGAAGGGCACTCGGCAGAGCGCATATCTCTGCCAGGTAATGCCTGATCCACGAGAACATATCGGGCCCAATACATTTTTGAAATATCATGCTGTATATCGTTGTTTTTGGCCTTATCCCTCAATGGTGAAGAATCACATTGAAAATTAAATAATCCTCGAATCCAGATTCGGATTCCGACCTTCACCAAAATCGAACCAATTTGTCCTTGCCACACTCACAACGTGTCCACCAAGTTTCATCCGAATCCGTCCACAAATTTTTGAGATATCCTGTACACAAACAAACAGACAAACAAACAAAGACAGAAAGGGGTGGAAATCATAACCACTTTCACCTTCGGTGATGGAGGCAATAATTTTTTCTGGGTGCGCCTTTTGGGTGGTGACCTCTCAACTAATTGCCTTGTATTTAATATAAACAACAAAAAAATACATAAAATGTCACAGCCCCCGTTTTAGTAATTTTGCTGTAGAGTTAAAGGGCTAGCCCATATTTATTTACAACTAGACGACCCATGAACCCGTTGGGTTCCCGTTGTGACAGCGGTTGATAAAAAAATCATTAAAAAAAAAGATAGCTCCAGCGAAATATACCACTGAGGTTGTTTCCATTGATCAAATACTCCCGAAGAGTACTTGACTGAATCGGGAATTGATTTTTTCATCAGTTTTTCGTTGCCCGATTTGAACGAAACTTGATACTGCACACATCAGGAGAATGGTGAGTAAGGTGGGCCAAAAAATTGTGCCATCGTGTACCGTTTTGCCTGTATTTCGGGAACATACATAAAGATGAGAGTTTTAGTCGCGAACGTAGTGAGCTTCATACTTAACGCGTGCACATGAGAGAATAGGAAACAACAACAAAACAACAACAACAACACAATACCCTGGCAATTTGGAATCCGTGTCGTTGGCTATGACCCTTTTGCTTCCGGTTTTTTTTTTGCTTCCGGTTTTTTTTTGCTTCCGGTTTTTGTCATGGGGAATGATGCATCCGGAGATAAAGGCATCGTGGAGACATGAAAGACCCAAATATCAGACATGGTGTATATTTCCTCCACTGATTTTAATAAAGATATCTCCCCGCATCATCAAAAAATAATTTTTAATCGTGATTTACATATTTGATCGCTGATCCGAATCCAGGCCGAAGTAACCGAAATTGCGTATACGTTGTGAACAGTTATAGGTAAAGTCAGAAGCCAATGTAAGAAGAATTCTACGTTCGCTTCTAGTATTTATTTTTTTTCAGATGAGATCCTGTTCTAGCGGTGTAGTTGGCGTTGTGAAGGTAATGTTGAGGAATTGTTTTTTTTTTTCAGATGAGATCCTGTTCTGGCGTGAGTAGTTGTTGTGTGAAGGTATGTTGAGGTAATATTTATTTTGCAGATGAGATCCTGTTCTAGGCGGTGTAGTTGTCGTTGTGAAGGTAATGTTGAGGAATTGTTTTTTTTTTTCAGATGAGATCCTGTTCTAGGCGGTGTAGTTGTCGTTGTGAAGGTAATGTTGAGGAATTGTTTTTTTTTTCAGATGAGATCCTGTTTCTAGGCGGTGTAGTTGTTGTTGTGAAGGTAATGTTGAGGTAATATTTATTTTGCAGATGAGATCCTGTTCTAGGCGGTGTAGTTGTCGTTGTGAAGGTAATGTTGAGGAATTGTTTATTTTTTCAGATGAGATCCTGTTCTAGGCGGTGTAGTTGTCGTTGTGAAGGTAATGTTGAGGAATTGTTTTTTTTTTTCAGATGAGATCCTGTTCTAGGCGGTGTAGTTGTTGTTGTGAAGGTAATGTTGAGGGTAATATTTTTTTGCAGTGAGATCCTTTCTAGGCGGTGTAGTTGTTGTTGTGAAGGTAATGTTCAGGTAATATTTATTTTTTCATAGCAAAAAGACTTATTTGATAATATTTAAGAAGCGAATGCAAGAAGAATTCTACGTTCGCTTCTCGGCTTTGCCTATTCCATATTAATATATAGATTAATAAAATGGCCGCCAGTCTACCAGTTGGCCATCTTTGATCAGATCACAAAATAAAGTTAGGTGCAAGTGTATGCCATTGTGTACTGTGCTTCCGCTAAGTTTAAACAACATCGGACCACGCATCTCCAGGAAATTGTTGGGGACACGTTTAAATAACAAAATGGCCTCCAGGAGGCCATCTTGAATCTGATGTATAAAAAAAATGAGATGCTAACGTAAGTCATCCTTCATTATCTGTGTGCCAAGTTTGAACAAGATCGGTAAATGCATGTCTGAGAAATGGTTGAAGACGTGTTTGATACCGGGGTTTCTTTTTACAACTAAAATGACTGCCAGTCAGCCATCTTGGAGCTGATCTTGAAAAAAAAATGACGTGCTCATGTAAACCATCATTTGTTATCTGTGTGCCAAGTATGAACAACATCGGTAAATGCATTGTTCGAGAGATCGATGAGGACGTGTACACCATCGGGTTTTTTAGCCTCCATTAGACAGATTCCGAAACGGGGGCTTATGGATTTGGTCTCTATTTTTGTGGGCGTGCGTGTGTCCGCAACCATATCTTGGACGTGTCTGGACCAATTTTATTTGTACTTGGCACAAAGACAACACATGATGGTATTCATAAGCAAGTCATTTTTATTTTATTTATATCGGATCCAAGATGGCTGACTGGTGGCCATTTTATTTGTAAAAAAAAACAAACCCTGGTGTCAAGCACGTCCTCAACCATTTCTCAGACATGCATTTACTGGTCTTGTTTAAACTTGGCACACAGAAAACAAATGATGACTTACATGTGCACGTCATTGTTTTTTATCAAGCTCAGATCCAAGTTGGCCGACTGGTGGCCATTTCAGTTGTAAAAAAACCCGATGTTGAACACATCCTCAACCATTTCTCAGACATGCATTTACCGATGTTGTTCAAACTTGGCACCCGGATAATGAATGATGGCTGACACACGCATGCGTCTTTTTTTTTTTCAAGATCAGATTCTCGATGGTAGACTGGTGGCCACTTTGTTACTTAAATGTTTCCCCAACCATTTCTCAGACATGCATGGTCTGATTTTATTCAAACTTGGCACAAGCAAGTTTTTTTTACTTGTTTTCAACTAAAATGGCTCCCAGTCGACCATCTTCGATCTGATCTCAAAACAGACTGGCTTGCCTATGTATGTCATCATTTGTTATCTGTGTGCCAAGTTTGAACAATATAGGTAAATGCAAGTCTGAAAAATGGCTGCGGCCGTGTTCGATACCGGGTTTTTTTGTATAAAACCAAGCTGATACTGTGCCCCTATACCAGTACACTGGTACTCATTTCACCAACCTCAGAAGGATGAGAGGCTGAGTCAACCCCACCTGGTGTTAATTCAGCATCCAACAGGGCTCAAACTCAGGACCCTAAGATCCTAAGCCAGCCACCCGAACCACCAAGCCATCACCAGGCTTTGCGAACCAGGAAGGTGTCTGCTTAAAATTTCTTTGTCGTTTGTGTTTTTGGACACAAAGTCTCAGTTCGAGAAAAAGCTAGAACATTAGAACGGTCAGGACACATCAGAACAAACAAAACAGTCAAGAGAGATGGTGGGGGTGAGGGGTGGGTAAAACCAACAACAGGGTTGAGGGACAAAATAGAGAGAGATTTAGACAAATTAGAGATGTGGGTAGGAATGAGAGGTATGGGAGGATGCATGGGGGTGGTGAACACAGAAGGAAACTCTCACAAAGGACAAGGAAAGATCGCACTGTGGTGCAAAATCTCCGACACAATATACATATATAATTATATATATTATATTATATATATTATATATGTATATATATATATACAGTGGGGAGAACAAGTATTTGATACACTGCCGATTTGAAGGTTTTCCCATTTACAAAGCATGTAGAGGTCTGTAATTTTATCATAGGTACACTTCAACTGTGAAAGACGGAATCTAAAACCAAAATCCTGAAAATCACATTGTATGATTTTTAAATAATTAATTTGCATTTATTGCATGAAATAAGTATTTGATCACCTACCAACCAGTAAGAATTCCAGCTCTCACAGACCTGTTAGTTTTGTCTTTAAGAAGCCCTCCCATTCTCCACTCATTACCTGTATTAACTGCACCTGTTTGAACTCGTTATCTGCATAAAAGACAGCTGTCCACACTCAATCAATCGACTCCAACCTCTCCACAATTGGCAAGACCAGAGAGCTGTCTAAGGACATCAGGGACAAAATTGTAGACTTGCACAAAGCTGGGATGGGCTACAGGACAATAGGCAAGCAGCTTGGTGAGAAGGCAACAACTGTTGGCGCAATTATTAGAAAATGGAAGAAGTTCAAGATAACAGTCAATCTCCCTCGGTCTGGGGCTCCATGCAAGATCTCACCTCGTGGAGCCTCAATAATCATGAGAAAGGTGAGGGATCAGCCCAGAACTACACGGCAGGACCTGGTCAATGACCTGAAGAGAGCTGGGACCACAGTATCAAAGAAAACCATAAGTAACACACAACGCCGTCATGGATTAAAATCCTGCAGTGCACGCAAGATCCCTCTGCTCAAGCCAGCGCATGTCCAGGCCCGTCTGAAGTTTGCCAATGACCATCTGGATGATCCAGAGGAGGAATGGGAGAGGTCATGTGGTCTGATGAGACCAAAATAGAGCTTTTTGGTTTAACTCCACTCGCCGTGTTTGGAGGAAGAAGAAGGATGAGTACAACCCCAAGAACACCATCCCAACCGTGAAGCATGGAGGTGGAAACATCATTCTTTGGGGATGCTTTCTGCAAAGGGACAGGACGACTGCACCGTATTGAGGGGAGGATGGATGGGGCCATGTATCACGAGATCTTGGCCAACAACCTCCTTCCCTCAACAAGAGCATTGAAGATGGGGCGTGGCTAGGTCTTCCAGCATGACACCGACCCAAACAACACAGCCAGGGCAACTAAGGAATGGCTCCGTAAGAAGCATCTCAAGGTCCTGGAGTGGCCTAGCCACTAGCCAGTCACCAGACCTGAACCCAATAGAAAATCTTTGGAGGGAGCTGAAAGTCTGTGTTGCCCAGAGACAGCCCCGAAACCTGAAGGATCTGGAGAAGATCTGTATGGAGAGTGGGCCAAAATCCCTGCTGCGGTCTGTGCAAACCTGGTTAAGAACTACAGAAAACGTCTGATCTCTGTAATTGCAAACAAAGGTTTCTGTACCAAATATTAAGTTCTGTTTTTCTGATGTATCAAATACTTATTTCATGCAATAAATGCAAATTAATTATTTAAAAATCATACAATGTGATTTTCAGGATTTTTGTTTTAGATTCCGTCTTTCACAGTTGAAGTGTACCTATGATAAAAATTACAGACCTCTACGTGCTTTGTAAGTGGGAAAACCTGCAAAATCGGCAGTGTATCAAATACTTGTTCTCCCCACTGTATATATATATATATATTTGCCTCCTCCGTCCACTCAACTCCCTCATCCTTGCTCATGTCCCATATGTCTATGTGGTGAAGCTGGGTCTGAAGAAAAAAAAAATCCTTACCCACGGCTCAGATTGCATTCTCCAATCTGTCTCATTAACTTTATGCTGTATCTGTCCCACGTTCATGTGAATGAATAAGATTAGTGCAGTGTCCATCCCGTGTTCCCATGGAAAGGAATAAGAATATATAGAGCGGCATCTGTCGCATGTTCCCATGTGAATGAATGAGATTAGATAGAGCTGTGTCTGTCCCATGTTTCCATGTGAATGAATATGAACAGATGGAGCCGTGTCGTCCCGTGTTCCCATGTGAATGAATAAGATTAGGTGTGAGCCGTGTCTGTGCCTTGTTCCCATGTGAATGAATAAGATTAAATAGAGCCGTGTCTGTTCCATGTTCCCATGTGAATGAAAGATTAGATAGAGCTGTGTCTGTCCCATGTTTCCATGTGATGAATATGAACAGATGGAGCCGTGTCTGTCCTGTGTTCCCATGTGAATAATACGAACAGATGGAGCCATGTCTGTCCCGTGTTCCCATGTGAATGAATGAGATTAGATAGAGCTGTGTCTATCCCATGTTTCCATGTGAATGAATACGAACAGATGGAGCCGTGTCTGTCCCGTGTTCCCATGTGAATGAATACGAACAGATGGAGGCTTGTCTGTCCCATGTTCCCATGTGAATGAATAAGATTAGGTTGAGCCGTGTCTGTGCCTTGTTCCCATGTGAATGAATAAGATTAAATAGAGCCGTGTCTGTTCCATGTTCCATGTGAATGAATGAGATTAGATAGAGCTGTGTCTGTCCCATGTTTCCATGTGAATGAATATGAACAGATGGAGCCGTGTCTGTCCCGTGTTCCCATGTGAATCAATACGAACAGATGGAGCCGTGTCTGTCCCATGTTCCCATGTGAATGAATAAGATTAGGTTGAGCCGTGTCTGTGCCTTGTTCCCATGTGAATGAATAAGATTAAATAGAGCCGTGTCTGTTCCATGTTCCCATGTGAATGAATGAGATTAGATAGAGCTGTGTCTGTCCATGTTTCCATGTGAATGAATATGAACAGATGGAGCCGTGTCTGTCCTGTGTTCCCATGTGAATGAATGAGATTAGATAGAGCTGTGTCTGTCCCATGTTTCCATGTGAATGAATACGAACAGATGGCCGTGTCTGTCCCGTGTCCCATGTGAATGAATACGAACAGATGGAGCCGTGTCTGTCCATGTTCCCATGTGAATGAATAAGATTAGGTTGAGCCGTGTCTGTGCCTGTTTCCACGTGAATGAATAAGATAAATAGAGCCATGTCTGTTCCATGTTCCCATGTGAATGAATGAGATTAGATAGAGCTGTGTCTGTCCCATGTTTCCATGTGAATGAATATGAACAGATGGAGCCGTGTCTGTCCTGTGTTCCCATGTGAATGAATGAGATTAGATAGAGCTGTGTCTGTCCCATGTTTCCATGTGAATGAATATGAACAGATGGAGCCATGTCTGTCCCATGTTTCCATGTGAATGAATGAGATTAGATAGAGCTGTGTCTGTTCCATGTTTCCATGTGAATGAATACGAACAGATGGAGCTGTGTCTGTCCCGTGTTCCCATGTGAATGAATAAGATTAGATAGAGCTGTGTCTGTCCCATGTTTCCATGTGAATGAATACGAACAGATAGAGCCGTGTCTGTCCCGTGTTCCATGTGAATGAATAAGATTAGATAGAGCTGTGTCTATCCATGTTTCCATGTGAATGAATACGAACAGATGGAGCCATGTCTGTCCCGTGTTCCCATGTGAATGAATAAGATTAGATAGAGCTGTGTCTGTCCCATGTTTCCATGTGATGAATACGAACAGATGGAGCCGGTGTCTGTCCCGTGTTCCCATGTGAATGAATAAGATTAGATAGATAAGATTCATTGTGATTCTGAACAAGAGATTTACCTTTATGTCTGTTGCTCTCTCTATGTTGTAATAAACCTTTTGTTCATAAAAGACCTGTACGTGGTCATTCGGGGTACAGGACTTTGCAATTTAGCACAAGTGAATTGGCTTTAAAAATCCGGTAATGTGCCAATTCCGAAACGCGTATTTAAAGCACTTTTAAAATAGTTCATTCGTCACAGTTATACGAGAATGAGACAATTCATCACACGTCACGGACCGTTTAACCCCGATATGAGGCAGTTCAAAAATTACGCAATTATATATATTTTTAGGGAGGCGCGTACGGACTTGATTAAACCTTATTAATAATTTTTATTCGACATATGATTAGATTTTTCGGGATTCATCATTGTGAATAACATTCGACCCAAACAAAGCCAATGGAAATCTCACGCAACAACCCGGACAGTGTATAGTCAGCAGAGACCTCCAGGCCTAATGTGTTCGGCCCACCAGCAAAACCAAGATGGCGGCAAATATCATTTTGCCTGGGTGCGATGATGGGTGGAATCCAGCGACAGATGTGGGTGTGGTCTGGCAGGTGTCTGACCAATGGGTCCACATTTCAAAAATCGACCTCAACAAGATCCTCAACAACAGCAACAACAGCAGCAATGTGAAGCTCTTGTCGACCTACGACATGGCGCAGGTAAAAACTGGAAATTTGGAAAGCGATGGAATTGGGGGTGGGGTTAACGAGAGTATAAGAGATGAATGTTTTGGATTGTGGATGATATGAGATGATGGTGAACAGCTGTCTTGAAGACCTGGAGGGAAGAATGAGATTGAAGAGAATGTGGAAGTTGAAGGCCTTGGTTTCCATGGTGTCAAACTGAGAAAGATGTGAGGCAGGGAAGCCAGCCCAGAGGGGAGAACAGTACTCCATCAAGCTGCAGATGAAGGTCTTGTAGATTGATCGGGGTTCAGGTGTGCCCAGAAACGACTTTGTACTATGGTGGATGTCGAGTTGGCGGCTAGGCTTTGGAGGTCAATTTTGAAATGTGGTTTGCCCAAGAAAGATCATGGTTGATAGTGAGACCCAGGAGTTTGAGTGACTACTACACTCTCAACAATCCTCTTGAGGAAGTTCAGATAGGAGGGTTTGCCAGACGGTCCTTTCAGAGAGGGATAGTGAGTGTGAGATTTGTCAGGATTGAAGACATATTCCAAGTGTTTGATCAGCTTGTGATTTTTTTTCAAGGTCTTCATAGAGGAAAGAGGCTGCACTCTGCCTGTCTGAAGGATATGAAGGATGTCACGGCGGAGGGGGAAGTCATCAGCAAAGATATAAAGGGGATTTTCCAGAGAGTCAGAGAGATCGTAGATGAAGATCAGGAATGGGATGGGGCCCAGAACAGTGCCTTGAGGGCACGCCAGCCTTGATAGGGAGAAGAGATCAAAGGATTCTGTTAAAAGACACACGTTGGCTACAAGAGTAGAAGACGTCTGTGAAGGAGAAATCTCCTCTCGCATACCTCTCCTTCTCTCTCCCCGTGGGATGCCAACCACATGGTTTATCCTCTAAATGCTGAACATCAAGTGAGGAAGCAACAGGTACCATTTTATAACTCTTTGGTGTGACTCAATCGTGGTCATAGTCGAACTGCCAACGTCTCAGTCGAGCACGCTTTAACCATTTTAGGCAATTTTAACAATGGCATAATGCAAACTAGATATCTGCCTCTGATCACGAAGCGATCTTCAAGGGTAAGCCTCCCCCAACCGATGGAGGATTACCCTTGGCCAGTGATGGACATTTTTTTTCGGATCATCATATGACCTTGACCTTCAACATTTAGGGATAGAGTGTAAATTAAGAAAATGTGTCCCCCATCTACAATTTATCTACAGTACATAATAACGAAAAGCGCGGTGAGTCCGTGAAGCCATGAAGCCGTCCATCAGTCCGTGAAGACTACAAGCCCATTAAACACATCCTGTTTGAACGTTAATTCCCAAAGAACCTTCAGTCCCCGAAGACCCAAAAGTCCCCAAAGAATCAAATAGACCAAGAAGACCCCAAAGACCAAAAAGACCCAAATAGACCCTGAGACCCCGAACACCCAAAAGTACCCGAAGACCCAAAAGTCACCAAAGACCCAAAAAATACCCTGAAGACCCTTTAGACCCCTTTTAGACCTTAACACCATTTAGACTCCTTCACCTTTCAGACAGATTTGACAGCTTAGACCGTAGAACATTTAGATAACTTGGACATTCTTATATCACAAATAAATTTCAAATAAATATAATATCACCAACATTACAAATAGATTTGTGGAAAAGAAATGTTTGTGCTATGGTTGGTGTAAAACTGTAAATCATGCCAACACAGCAAATCTGTGACGTCAATCTCTGCAATGACGTGTGGACAGGCGAGCATAGTGAGCCGATCCACGCTAGTATATATATATATATGTAAAAACTCAACGTCATGAAAATAGGAGGAAATTATTAAATTTATGAACAAAAAAGTGTTTTTTGTTAATTAGGACAAGGACACGAATCAAATATGAGGTGCACAACTTCAGTGCAGGTAAACTGTTATGATGCAAGAGCATCTTGGAAGGACAAGCGGTATTTGAGATTCCGAATTGGCAAAATTGAGCGATGACAACGCTATATTTTTTCAGACCGCCAATTGACCTTGACCTTTAACCTGGAGGGGTGTGATGTAAATTAAGTTTAAATGCGTCTTGCTCTAGCCTATCTAGAAAGTGCAATTTCGTTACGATCAAACTTCTGCTTAGTTATAGTGAAAAATGTTAGTCTATAATTGGGCCATGACCTGAAAAATAGGGGTGATACCCCTGAGCGCTCACCTGTTAGTGGCTGGATAAGATAACCAGGAAACTACCGGTTGGCATAAATGACCCACAAAACATGTAATGGTGAAGAAAGTAAATACCTATGGATTTTTATTTAATGCCGTGAACAAACTTTGGTACACACGGGTGATGAAGGTTGTGGTCAAGTTTGATCAAAATCATATGTGTGGTTTCTGAGAAGAAGTTGCAAGTCTTTATGGACGGACGGACGGACGATGCGCCATCCCATAAGGTCCCTGGAACTACGTTCCAGGTGAGCTAAAAATTAGGTCAAGGGCAAAAAAATTAGGTCAACCCCACATACTTTCTATTCCCATTATTGATGCAAAATTTAATTTTGAAAGTCTCTGCCCGGTCCAAGATACAGCTCAGAAATTGATGCAGTTTGGAAATTTGAAGTGTTGAGAGTACATTAAGAACACTAGAACGGCATTCGGGAGAGCGCATACCTCTGCCAGGGTGAACAATTTACATTTTGTATCCCACTAATGGGCAGGATTTGGATCCGGACCTTAACCAAAATCGAATCGGCTTGTTCTCATCACCTAAGCAACTCGTCCACCTCGTTTTGTCATAACTCATCCACAACTTTTTGAAATATCATACTTCTATCGTTTTTGACCACATCTATTAAAAGTGAAGAATCACTTTAAAAATTCTCGTATCCGGAACCAGATTTCCCCAAAATCTAATCAATTCTTCCTTGTCACACACACACAACTCGTCCACCTGGTTTCGGCCAAATCTGTCCACAACTTTTCGAAATATCATGTTCATGGAGGAGTGTGTGTAGTGGAGTGGAGGTTAAAAAAGAAAAAAAGAAAAAGAAAATGGAATTCATGATAATTTTCTTAATGGTGGTTTAGTAGTCATAGGGGTCTAAGAAACTTGAAGGTACCATTAAAACTTGAGGGCACCAATTGTACAAACAAACCCTATAATAGCAATAAGCCTTCCATTATCCTATCGTGGGAGGCTTAATTACCATTTGGAGGGATTCCTCTGCATAACAAGAGAGAAGTTAGACACGGCTTGAGCCATTGGTAAAGGACAAAGTGGATGAGGCTATTCTTCCCCATGGTTCAAGGTTCCATTAAACTCATATGTGTACTACCTGGCTCGATGACCGACCGCACTATTACTAGGACAGTACGTATTCGTGCTGAATGTGAAAGGCTACTGAAGTACAATGATCATTAACAATCTCATGATCCAGGAGAAAATCCAGGAGAAAACCCAGACTGAAAAAAACCCAGCAACAAGAGCCAATTGGAACAAACATAGCTGATGAAAAACCTTCACCTTTTCCTTATCCTTCGTCAATCGGCCAATCAGGAGCCACTGCATCTCGCGTTTCATGTAGTCACAAATCATCAATATTTTTTCTCCTCAACAAGGAGCTTAACTTGGACTTTGCAAAGGGATGACCACTCTCCATTAATAATTACGTCATAGGAGAGAACGCCTAAAGAAGAAAGAAATAATATTTTTCTGTGCTTTTGACACGGTGTGGCACCCTGCCCTGCTCACCAAACTCTCTTCCTATGGTATCCAAGGCCATCTCAATGCTCACAGACTTCCTCTCCTGTCGCAGCCAACGTGGGCCCTAAATGGAGTTCTCTCATCTCCTCTTCCTGTCCAGGCTGGAGTTCCTCAAGGTCGTGTTCCCTGATCTTTTTCTGGTTTTCATCAATGATCTCTCCGATTCTGGAAAATCCTCCCATCTCTTTGCTGATTGACTTCCACCCTCTGCCGTACCATCCGTCATTGCTCAGATTGGCAAACAGCAGCAGCATTTTCACTCTGCAGATCTGGATAAAATCACAAGCTGGTCCACACACATGGAACATGTCTTTCAATACTGACAAATCTCACACTCTCACTCTGTCTCTCCGAAAGGACCATCTGGAAACCAACCCCCCCCCCATCTACTTTCTCAACATCCTGTGGAAGAAGTCCTTTCATTCAAGCTTCTGCGCCTCATCATCTGCCATGATCTTCCTGGTAATGCCACATGTCCAACCTGGCTCCAAAGCCAGTCGCCGGCTCGGCATCCTCCGTCATGCAAAGTCCTTCCTTGGCACACATGAGCTCCTGAACACATAAAAAGCTTTCCTCCGCAGCCTGATGGAGTACTGCTCCCCACTCTGGGGTGGTGCTCCTGCCTCAAACCTCGCTCGATTTCACGCTGTGGAAACCAAGGCTTTTAGGATCATTGGTATCTCCCACGATGAAGCTGAGTCTTTGGGTCTCTCATTCTCTCATCACAGGCAGGTCGGTGGTCTTTCTGTCTTCTACCATCTCTGTTCTGGCTCACCCCCCTACTTATCTGGGATCTGTCCCCCCCCCCCCCCATATTTCCACAGGGCACTCAAGGTCTGCCAGCAACCTCCTTCTGGTAAAACTTCCAAAATCACGAATCACTGCTCACCTTCACTCTTTCATTCCTCTTTTTCCCCACCTTTGGAACAAAGTCCCACACTCCAATCCCACTCTTCCCTCCAGGTCTTCAAAACAGCAGTTCACCACCATATCTTATCTTCCCCTTCCAAAACCACGATCTTTTCTACCCCGTTAATCCACACCAAACCCACCTCCTGCCTAAAAGTCCCTACGTAATGCCTATCTTGTATTCCCCGTGTTCCCCGCCATCCCTCTCCCTTCCACAGATCTCCGAATGTTTCTGTTCCCACTGTTTTGTGCTTCCTCTCCCACCTCTTGTTTCTTGCTCCCTTTCTTGTATGTCTGTGTGCTTAGTTCTTATATGAGCCTCGACATTGTATGCAAAAAAAAAAATTTATAAAGAAGGAAAAAATTTTAAAGATACGCAACTCTACCAAGACTTTATCCACTTTCATATACTTTTCCTCGACCAATGAACCAGCTCATTTATTCTAAAGTATTCTGGTGTTGGAATAAGGTTTTTCACAGATGCAACAAAACGAGGTAAATCGAGATGAAAAATTAATTCCATTTTCCACCTCTTTTCTTTTTTTTTAAAATGCATCATACAGAAATGTTATGATCTCAGCAAGAGGGAATGAGAGGAGGGCACTACCCTCTAACTCCTGGAAAAAGCAAGATATTCATCACTTCATTAATACTTGATACTAATAAGGTCTCATAAGACCCAGAATCCATTTGACCAATGGCGACCTCATGAGGTGTGGATACCTGAGAGTCAAGTGCCTTCAACACCTCGCACTCACCTACATTTAATGCATCAAATCTGTTGTGTTTGGTTCGGCCCTCCATGGGAGAACAGGTAACTTCGGACTCCAGAACTGCTCACTTGATTATTTATTAAACAGCTCAGTTATATCCTAATTAACACTACAGGGCATTTGTGGTTGCACCTGAGTGTTAGACAAGCACAATTAACCCTCCATCGTTCACCCCAAAAATCACAAGATATCACTTTAATCAGTGAAAGTGGATAATTAGACATGCGCTAGACTTGCACAGATACTCCAAGGATGTAATAACGGTTTGGGAGCAGGTTTTCAACAAGGATCAGGTCAGGGTCACCAGAATACAAAACGGGTAACGAGATCTGTTGCAGCAAAATTTGTCAATTATAGCCCTTCTATCACATGTTCACAAGAAGGTTGAAAACCATCTTCTCAACAACAAACTAGTGAGCCCATTTCAAGCCATGGAATCCATCATTACTGCTGAGGTCAAATTGTTTCCTCCTTTCCATCGGCTTGATCTCTGACCATCAGTTTAGATTCCATTCCGGTCACTCCAACGATACAAGTGCCGCTGCTTTTCTCTAACTCTCTTAGCAATGGTTGGAAGGAAGCCTTAAATCTCAACTGAGAGCCAAGGACCGTCTCCGAAGACATCGCTGACATCCATCCCACTGACATGCAGACGGCACATGCGTCACTGTCAAGCTGGAATGGATTATATGGTGCTCTGATAAATGTAACGTGTCTTTCAATCCTGGAAAATCTCAGTCTCACGCTGCCACTTATGAACCCACTATCCTATTAACATTGGTCAGACACTTTTGCTCTCAATATTATTGGCAGCTCTCATGACAAGGCCCAAGCACAAGGCCAGTGGCCCTCACACCACAATCTTTTTAAATTACTACCTCTCCTTCTGTCTAGCTCCCTCTGCTCTCTCAGCCCTCTAACCATCCTCAGCAACTCCAGGACACACACACTTTCCTCCTTCCAATTAAGCTTCCACTATACAAACTCACCACCCACTTCTCATGTGTGGTTTCTCTTTTCTTGCATTTGTGAAAATGCCTTCTGGAGAATGTTGAATCCCACTCTTCACTCCGGGGCTTCAGCAAGCGGTGCACTACTATGTCATGTCCTTCCACATCCCTAACCATTTCTACCATCTCTAACATAACCCTTTTACTTGCAGATTACTGTGTTTACTGCCCTCCACTTTCTCCTCTTTTCACATTCGTTCGTGCTTGCTGTTTCCAACTGTTGCGTCCCTACTAGTAGATACATTCCCATTTTACTTGCTGTCCCCTCACTCTTACCTAAACCAAGATTTTACATCTACCCCCACCCCCCCCCCTCACCTCCACACCCCACACCTCCCTCCCACAAATCTGCCCCTGCAGGTGGAATGGAAAAATGTATCAAACGGAAAAAAATACCCAAAAATCCCACAAGGTTTCTGTCACGTCTTGTCAACATGCACATGTTCTCTCTCTCTCTCTCTCTCTCCATCTCCGGGTGGTGGGACAGGACAGGGGACAACGATGGAGGAAAGATAATTCATAGTGTGTGAGTGCACGTGCGTGAACACGCACGTGCACTCACACACGTACGTGCACCACACACACACACGTGCACCCACACACGCACGTGCACCCACACACGCACACGTCATTTTAGCCCTTTAGCCTCGATTAGAAAGATATTTCAAAAATTACTTAGGTTACAGTGCTCGATTCAATGATGGTTTGCATCCTCAGCAGGACACAAAGCATCGAGGTTTCAACCCTTTACCCAAAGCCTCTCCAGACAGCGGGTCCACAGCTTCAGTTGTGTACAGAAGTGACTCACTGAGGCCGAGAGATAGAGAGACAAAAGGGTAGATGTGCAGGGAAGATGCATGAGGAGTGGTGTGAGGGAGTGGGTGAGGGACACACGTTGGGGTGACCCATGGGGAGATGCATAGGAAGATATGTAGGAACGATGTGGGAGATGTGTGGGGAGATGTGTGGGGGAGATGTGTGGGGGAGATGTGTGGGGAGACTCATAAAGAAGGTTGTAAGTGAGACGCATAGGGTATACACATGGGGGAGGCTCGCGAGAAAGATGTGTAAGTGAGATGTGAGGGTGATGCACGAAGGAGACATGCGGGGGTGATGCCCGAGGAAAATGCATGAGGGAGACGTGTGAGGGAGACAGACAAAGGAGATGTGTGAGAGAGAATCATGGGGAGACGTGTAGGGTGACACACAAAGGAGATGTGTGAGAGAGAATCATGAGGGAGACTGTGGGGTGACACACAAAGGAGATGTGTGAGAGAGAATCATGGGAGACGTGTGAGGGAGACAGACAAGGAGATGTGTGAGAGAAATCATGGGAGACGTGTGAGGGTGACACACAAAGGAGATGTGTGAGAGAGAATCATGAGGGACGTGTGAGGGTGACACACAAAGGAGATGTGTGAGAGAGAATCATGGGGGAGACGTGTGAGGTGACACACAAAGGAGATGTGTGAGAGAGAATCATGAGGGAGACGTGTGAGGGTGACACACAAAGGAGATGTGTGAGAGAGAATCATGAGGGAGACGTGTGAGGGTGACACACAAAGGAGATGTGTGAGAGAAAATCATGGGGAGACGTGTGGGGTGACACACAAAGGAGATGTGTGAGAGAGAATCAGGGGAGACGTGTGGGGGTGACACACAAAGGAGATGTGTGAGAGAGAATCATGAGGGAGACGTGTGAGGGTGACACACAAAGGAGATGTGTGAGAGAGAATCATGAGGGAAACGTGTGAGGGTGACACACAAAGGAGATGTGTGAGAGAGAATCATGAGGGAGACGTGTGGGGTGACACACAAAGGAGATGTGTGAGAGAGAATCATGAGGGAGACGTGTGGGGTGACACACAAAGGAGATGTGTGAGAGAGAATCATGAGGGAGACGTGTGAGGGTGACACACAAAGGAGATGTGTGAGAGAGAATCATGGGGAGACGTGTGGGGTGACACACAAAGGAGATGTGTGAGAGAGAATCATGAGGGAGACGTGTGAGGGAGACAGACAAAGGAGATGTGTGAGAGAGAATCATGAGGGAGACGCTGTGAGGGTGACACACAAGGAGATGTGTGAGAGAGAATCATGAGGGAGACGTGTGAGGGTGACACACAAAGGAGATGTGTGAGAGAGAATCATGGGGGAGATGCACGAGGGAGACGTGTGAAGAAGATCGAAGAGCACGATGTTTCGGGGCAGAGGTGGATTTTTGTTATTATTGAATCACGAACAGTGAAGAGTAAGCAGAAAACATGAAATTGTAAATCCTCAAAATTAAAAAGGCATAAAATCCCAAAAGTACATTAAACAAGAATTGACAAAATCAGTAAATGCAAACATCTGAGTTTACACAAAGCAACGACTTTGGAGTGAGCAAAACCATGAAATTGTAGAATCTAGAATCCCGAGATTAGGGATGAAATGGATCCAAAACCAGGTGCTGCAATGAGGTTCACCGATTGAGTGGGACACGAACGAGATGAATCGAGTGGTGGGATGCTTGAACTGCCGCGTCCGACACCACAATCCACTCCTGGAAATCCTGTATGGTGAGGCCACCAATTGGGCTGATTTGTGCTGCGGCATTCTTATGGAAGCAACAGAGTCCATTAAACAAGCATGTGACTGGATCACTCCAGGGAGTGGTGTGAGGGACCGTGGTGGAGGGATGGGGACCATGGGGATATGCATGAGGAGATTGTAGGGGAGACGTGTGGGGAGATGTGTGGGGGAGATGTGTGGGGGAAATGTGTGGGGGATGTGTGGGGGAGACCATAAGAAGGTTGTGTAAGCGAGACGCACTAGGGTACCACTGGGGAGGATGCGAGAAGATGTGTAAGTGAGATGTGAGGGTGATGCACGAGGAGACATGCTGGGGGTGATGCCGAGGAAATGCATGAGGGAGACGTGTGAGGGAGCGAACAAGGAGATGTGTGAGAGAGAATCATGGGGGAGACGTGTGAGGGTGACACCAAAGGAGATTGTGAGAGAGAATCATGAGGGAGACGTGTGAGGGTGACACACAAAGGAGATTGTGTGAGAGAGGCAATCATGGGGGAGAGTGGAGGGAGACAGACAAGGAGATGTGTGAGAGAGAATCATGGGGGAGAGTGTGGGTGACCACAAGGAGATGTGTGAGAGAGAATCATGAGGGAGTGTGAGGGTGACACCAAGGAGATGTTGTGAGAGAGATCATGGGGGAGACGTGTGAGGGTGACACACAAGGAGATGTGGGAAGAGAATCATGAGGGAGACGTGTGAGGGTGACACACAAAGGAGATGTGTGAGAGAGAATATGAGGGAGACGTGTGAGGGTGAACACAAGGAGATGTGTGAGGAGAATCATGGGGGAGACGTGTGGGGTGACACCAAGGAGTTGTGAAGAGAGAATCATGGGGGAGCGTGTGGGGTGACACACAAAGGATGATGTGTGAGAGAGATCATGAGGGAGACGTGTGAGGGTGAACCAACGGAGATGGGAGAGAATGCAGTTAGGGACAACGTGTGAGGGTGAGTCACACAGATGGGGAAGATACATGGGGGAGGGGGGGACAAAGGAATGGAGGGATGACGGAGCTGTGGGGTGAACCAAGAGAGTAGATAGTGTAGAGAGAGGGTGGTAACAAATAGTGAGGGATGAGGGAGCTGTGAGGGTGAACGAAGATGTGTTGAAGGAGATCATGGGGACGACGTGTCGGGTGACACCTCATAAAGGATGATGTGTGAGAGGGATCTGAGGAGATCGTGTAGAGGGAGCGACATCCGCGGAGAATGGTTGTGAGAGAGGAATCATGAGGAAGACGTTTGAGGGTACACAAGGAGATGTGTGAGAGAGATCATGAGGAGAACGTAGTGAGGGGGACTGACTACAAGGAGATAGTGTGAGGAGAATGATATGGAGAAGATGCACGAGGAGATCGTGATGAATGTAAGATCGAACGAGCACGGATAGGTTTCGGGGCGAGAGGTGGATTTGGGATTCGGGATCTGGACGACAGATGCACTAAGCGAGAAACATGAATATGTACATAATCTCAATTATTAGAGGGGCATAAATCCCAAAAGTCATTAAACAAGATATTGTTCTTAAAATTATTGTAATACTGCAATCATCTGGGTTGGTTTACACAAGCAGGCTTGCTTGGAGTGGCAAAACGATGAAATTTGTATTGAATATAGATCCGATATTAGAGGAATTGAAATGAGGTGAGGAGCCGGGTGAGGTGCTAGATTGACGGTTCTCCGTATTGGTAGTGGTGGGAGGGAGGGTGTATGATGAATCGAGTGCGCTGTGGATGCTTGAAGGTGGCCGGTGCTCGCGACGAGCGGAGGGCGTATCACTCGGGATGATTGTGGTAGTGGTGATGGCTGCACAATGCTGCATTTGTAAGCTAGACGGCATTCTTAATGGGACAATTCCATTAGGATCTTATTGAGATGTGACTGTGATCATTCCGGCTGAATAATCTGGAATCTGTCAGAGCTTTGGTAATGAGTCTTCGTGGCTTCGAAGACGTGTGTACAGGGCAGGTTTATGGGATAAGGGTTCTCTGTGAACTTCGTAGTGTGACAACGGTGTGCTGGGGTTTGTATCCTTCTTGTGGCTAGGAGTTGGTTGTGCACAGTTATGGGTAATTGTCTTCGCTTGTGCTGTGGGAGTGTGATTAGTCGTAGGTCTGGGTAATTCCTGGGTTGTGTTGCTGGGTGTGGAATCCAGGTTGTTTAGGTAGGGTTTTTACTTGTGTGGTTCGGGTTGAGTTGTGGATACGGGGGTTGGTAATTGCCTCGTGCTGTGGTCGGGGTGTTAGGGGTCTGGGTATGGTGTGTCTGTGTCTCGTGAGTGTGAGTTCGGGTTTGAAGAATTTTCCGCGGATGGCTGGATGGTGTTTGATATCGGTTTTTGGTATTTTCTTTGTTTGTCGGTCGGTGTGGACGGGTTTGGGTAATTCCGCATGTGGCTCGGAGTGTGGAAGGGTGTGTTTGTTTTTTTTTTGGTGTTTTGGTGGGTGGGGTTGTTTGTTTGGGTATGTTTGTTTCTGTGTATCGATAGTGGATGCACGTGATGTCTTGGTTAGTTGTTTCCATTGTGGCTTCGGAGTGTGGACATGGTGTTCTGCGTAATTGCTCTGTGACTCGCTGGAGTTGTGGACGTGCGGGTTCGTGTATATGTTTCTGCTGTGCTTCAGGTGTGTGGACGTCTGTGTTGTGGATATATTCGGATTCTGTGTGCGGTGGTGTGCATGGTTTCTGGTAGGAATTCTTTGTAGTTATGCGTGTGGATTGGAGTGTGGGCGGGTTCTGGATAATTGCCTGATGTGGCTCGAGTGTGCAAGGTTCTTGTGATGTACGGGTGTAGTCTCTCTGTGTGCGTGAGAGTTGGACTACGGTTAGAATAATTCTCTGTGGATCGGAGTGTTGATCGGATTGTCTGGGTAATTTTTGTGTGGTCTCGGTGTTGTTATGTGGCTTTTTGTTGTTTGTGGGTGTTTTTGTTGTGTGGGATTGTTGTTGATTTGGGATGTTTGTTGTTTGTGGTGGTTTGTTGTTTGTGGGCTTGTTCCTGTTTTGGGTGTTTTGTTGTTTTGGGTGTTTGTTGTATGTGGATGTGTGTTGTATTGTCGATGTGTTGTTGTTGTGGGTGTGTTTGTTGTTTATGGGTTGTTGTTGTTTGTTGTTCTGTTGTGTGTGATGTTTTGTTGTTTGTATGGTGTTTTGTTGTTATGTGGGATGTTTTTAGTGTATTGTGGTGTGTTGTTTGTGGTGTTTTGTGTTTTGTGGTGTGTTTGTGTATCTGTGGGTTGTTTGTTGTTTTGGTTGTTTGTTGTATTGTGGTGTGTTGTTGTTTTGGGTGTGTTTGTTTTGTTGTGGGGCTGGTTTGTGTTGTGGATGTGTTTTGTATTTCGGGATGTGTGTTGTTTTGTTTTTGTGTTTGGTGTGTTTTGTACTTTGGGTGTTGTTGTTTGGGATGTTGTTGTTTGTGGGGTGTGTGTTGGGTGTGTTGTGTTGTGGGTGTTTTGTGGTTGGTGTGTGTTTTGGTGTGTTTTGTTTTTTTATGGTGTGTGTTTGTGTTGTGTTTTTTGTTGGTTTGTGTGTTTTTGTTTGGTGTGTGGTTTGTTTGGGTTTTGTTTGTTGTTTTGGTGTGTGTGTGTTTGTGTTTGTTTTGTTGTTGTGTATGGTGTGTTGTGTGTTTTTGTTTTTGGTTGTTTGTTTTGTTTTGGTGTTGTGTGTTTTTGATTGTGTTCTGTGTGTTTTTGGATCTGTTGGTCTGTGTTTTGTTCTTGCGTGTTTGTGTTTTTTGTTGGTGTTTGTTTTCTGGTTGTATTGTGTTGTGTTGTGTGATTGGGGTGTCGGGGGTGTGGCGGGTCGGCGGGTGGGCTGGTGGTTGTGTGTCTGGTAGGTGGGTTGTGGGTTGTTTGGGAGTGTAAAAGGATTTTGGGTATTCCCTGTGGATCGAGTGTGGAATAGGTTCTTGGGTAATTGCTCGTGCTTGAGTGTGGACAGGTTCTGTAAATATTCCTCTGTGGCTAGAGTGTGGACACGGGTTTCTGGATATTTCTCTGTTGGCTCGGAGTGTGACACGTTCATGGGTTAATTCTCTGTGGTCGGAGTGTGGACCGGGTTCTGTAATTCCTGTGGTCGGAGTGTGGAC
>CM068959.1:4644668-4658057 GCA_035128595.1 Eptatretus atami | reverse complement strand
TGATAATGGAATTTTGCAGAAGCTCTGGGGGTAATTCCTCCTGTTGGCTCGGAGTAGTACACAGGTTCTGGAAATTCTCTGTGGACCGGAGTTTGGACCGGTTGGAATTCCTCTGGGCTCGGAGAGTGTTGGACACAGTTATTGGGTAATTCTCGTGTGGTTCGGAGTGTGAACGGGTTTGGGTAATTCCTTTGTGCTCGGAGTAGGACACAGGTGGTTTGGTAATTTCTGTGGCTCGAGGTATGGGTATCTGGTGAGTAATTCCGTGCGTGGAATGTGATCGAGTTGCTGGGTTAATTTTCTTTTGATGCTCGGGTGTGGATTACGGTTCTGAGTACATTCCCCTGTGGTGGAAAGTGTGGAGGGTTCTGGTAATTTCTCTGTGCTTGGAGTGTGGAACAGGTTGAGTTCCTGGTGGTGGGTTGTAATTCCTTGTGCTCGGAGTGGACACGGATGTATCCTTGGGGAGTGTAACAGGTTGGGTACTTCTGTGTCTGCAATGTGGGACAGGTTCTGGGTATTCTCTGTGGTCGGAGTAGTGACAGGATCTCTGTAATTCCTCTGTGACTCGGAGTGGGACACGGTTTGGAGATAATTCCTCTGTGCTAGAGGACTTGGTTGTGATATTCATCTGTGCTCGTGGAGTGTGACATGGTTAGATAATTCCTCTGTGGTTGAGTTGTGACAGGGTTCTATATCCTTGTGGCCGAGTTTTGTGACAAAAGTGTTCTGTTTTATTAATTCCTCGTTGGCTTGGAGAGAGACACCATGGGTCATTAATCCTTGTTGGCTCGAGTTTATCACGGATGGTAATTCTTGTGGCTCGGAGTGTGAGACACGATTTGGGTTATTGCCTCTGTTGGCCGGAGTTGAATGGTTGTGGACAAGTCTGGGGTATGCTCTGTTGCTGGAGTTGTGACACGGTTTCTAAAAAATTTTTCCCTGTGGCTCAAGAGTGTGACACGGGTTTGGAATAATTCCTCGTGGCCTGAAGTGTTGAACGGATTTGGGGTATTCCTTGTGGCTAGGAGATTGTGGACACTGTTCTGTTATTATCTTGTTGCCGGAGTTGACACGGGGGTTCTGGTAATTTTCTGTGGTCGGTTATGGGACGTTGGGTAATCTCTTGTAGCTCCGGAGTGTGGACACGGTTCTGGGTAATTCTCTGTGTTCGATGATACGGTTTGTGGGGTTAATTCCTCTGTGCTCGAATGTGTGACCGGTTTGGGTAATTCCCTGTGCTCGGAGTTGGACACGGTTCTGATTCTTCGGTCGGGGGTGTGGACACGGTTCGTTATTCTTTGTGCTCGGAAAGTTTGGACACGGGTTCTGGGGTATTTCCTCTGTGAGTCGGTAGTGTTGACACGGTTTGCGCGGGGTAATCCTCTGTGGTTCGGAATTGGGGTACGGGTTCTGGGTATCCTTGTGGCTCGGGAGTTGAACATTCGGGGGTTTAATTCCCTTGCGCGGGTTGGACACGGTGTTTTGGGGGTCAATTCTTCTGTTGGCTCGGAGTGTGACACGGGTTTCTGATGTAAGTTTTTGGGACTAATTCCTCTGGGTCCAGAGAGTGTGGATTCTGTTTCATGGATAATTTCCTCTGATGGTACTCGGATGTGTGGAGAACGAGTTCTGGATAATTCCCTTCTGTTTGGTGCGGATTGTGAACAGGGGTCTGGATAATTCCTCTTGACTCGGAAGTGAATGTGGAATAGCTCTGATAATTTCCTCTGGGCTTGGATTGTGGAAGGGGTTCTGGATAATTTCCTCCTGTGGCGCGAAAGTTGACATGGGTTCTGATAATTCCCTGTGTCGGGGTTGTTTTGTAAACTACGGATTCTGTGAGTACTTCCTCTGTGGTCTCGGCAGTGGACATAAGGTTCTGTGGTAACTGCCTCTTTGGCATTGGGAGTAGTGACACAGGTTTCTAAAATAATTTCTCGTCACTCGGAAATGACATGGTTCTGAAATCCGCTTGTGGGCTCGGAGTTGCATAACCGTGTCTGCGGATAAATCCTCTGTGGTCGAATGTGACACGGATTCTGGGTAATTCCTCTGTGGCTCGCGAAGTGTGGACACAGGTTCTGGTAATTCTCTGTGGCTCGATGTGGACACGGGTTTGGGAAATTCCTCTGTGGCTCGGAGTCTTGAACCGATGGTTGGGTAATTCCATCTTGTGAGTTCGGGCAGTGGTGGCTACGGGTTCTGGGGTAATTCCTCTGTGGCTCGGAGTGTGACACGGTTCTGGGTAATTCCTGTGGCTCGGAGTGTGGACACGTTTCTCGGTAATTCTTCTGTGGCTCGGAGTGTGGACAGGGTTCTGGGTAATTCCTCTGTGGCTCGAGTGTGGACAACGGGTTCTGTAATTCTCTGTGGTTCGGTAGTGGACACGTCTGGATAATTCCTCTGTGGCTCGAAGTGTGACACGGTCTGCTGGTAAATTCCTCTGTGGTCGGAGTGTGGACACGGGTTCTGGGTATTCATTCCTCTGGGTTCAGGAGTCGTAGTTGCCATGCGTAAGGGTCTGATATTAATTTCCTCGTTGGCTGGGTGTGGACAGGCATGAGTTGTGTAAATTCCTCTGTGTGCTGGAGTGTGGACATGACGGGTTCTGATAATTCACTGTGGCTTCAGTAGTGGACCAGGTTCTGGAAATCCTCTGTGTGCTCGGAAGTGCTGGACATGGTTTCATGCGATACATCTCACTGTGCTCGAGTGTGGAACAGGTTCTGGATAATTCCTCTGTGGCTCGGAGTTGTGACAGGTTTCTGGGTAATTCACTTTGGCTCGATATGCTGGACACGGATTCTGGATCTGGTCTCAGGGTTGAAATTCCTGTGGCTCGAAGTGTGAACAGGGTTCTGTAGATAATTCCTCTGGCTCGAAGTGTGAGACACAGTTTCTGGAATATTCCTTGTGGAATCGAAGTTGTGCGACATGGGTTCTGAGATAACCTTTCTGTGGCTCGGATGTGGACACGTTCTGGATAATTCCTCTTGGCTCGGAAGTGTGTAACGGTGAGTCTGGATAATTCCTCTGGTCCGGAGTGTGGACAACGGTTCTGGATAATTCCTCTGTGGCTCAGAAAGTCGTGCGACACAGGTTCTGATAATTCCTCGTTGGCGTCAGAATGTGGAAGTCTGATAATTCCTTTGGCCGGAGTGTGACACAGGGTTCTGATAATTTCTCTTGGCTCGGAAATGTGAAACAGTTCTGGATAATTCCTCTGCTGGCTCTGGTTGGACACTGTCTGATAATTCCTCTGTGGCTGCGATGTGGACACGGGTTCTGAGGTATAGTTCTCTGTGGCTCGAGTGTACACGGGGTTCTGGGGCGTTGGATAAGTGTCTTAATTCCCTGTGTGCTCGAGTGTGACACAGTTCTGGGTTATTCCTCTGTGGCTCAGAGTGTGACACAGTTCTGGGAATCCTTTGTGGCTCGGAAGTTGGACAACGGGTTCTGGATTCTCTGTGGCTCGATGTGGATACAGTTCTGGGTAATCATCTGTTGCGTCGGTGGACACGGGTTCTGAGGTATCCTCTGTGGCTCGTGAATGTGTGATCACGGCGTTCTGGTAGTTGTAATATCTGTATGGTCGTGTTTTGGACTACGAGGTGTTCTGTAATTCCTCATTCTCTCTTTACGGGTTCTGGGTAATTCCTCTGTGGCTCGGAGTGTGGACACGGGTTCTGGGTAATTCCTCTGTGGTTCGGAGTGTGGATACGGGTTCTGGGTAATTCCTCTGTGGCTCGGAGTGTGGACACGGGTTCTGGGTAATTCCCCTGTGGCTCGGAGTGTGGACAGGGTCTGGGTTTCTTCTGTGGCTCGGAGTGTGGACACGGGTTCTGGGTAATTCTTCTGTGGCTCGGAGTGTGGACACGGGTTTGGGTAATTCTCTGTGGCTCGGAGTGTGGACACGGGTTCTGGGTAATTCCTCTGTGGTTCGGAGTGTGGATACGGGTTTGGGTAATTCCTCTGTGGCTCGGAGTGTGGACACATGTTCGGTAATTCCCTGTGGCTCGGAGTGTGGACACGTTCTGGGTAATTCTTCTGTGGCTCGGAGTGTGGACACGGGTTCTGGGTAATTCCTCTGTGGCTCAGAGTGTGGATTCTGGTTCTGGATATATCATCTGTGGCTCGGAGTGTGGAGACGGGTTCTGGATAATTCTCTGTGGCTTGGAGTGTGGACAGGGGTTCTGGATAATTCCTCTGTGACTCGGAGTGTGGACATAGCTTCTGGATAATTCTCTGGGCTTGGAGTGTGGACAGGGGTTCTGGATAATTCCTCTGTGGCTCGGAGTGTGGACATGGGTTTGGATAATTCCTGTGGCTGGGTGTAGACACGGATCTGGGTAATTCCTCTGTGGCTCGGAGTGTGGACATAGGTTCTGGGTAATCTCTGTGGCTTGAGAGGCACGGGTTCTAAATAATCTCTGTGGCTCGGAGTGTGGACATGGGTTTCTGATAATTCGCTGTGGCTCGAGTGTAGACACGGTTCTGGATAATTCCTCTGTGGCTCGGAGTGTTGACACGGTTCTGGGTAATTCCTCTGTGGCTCGGAGTGTGGACACAGGTTCTGGGTAATTCTCTGTGCTCGGGTGTGGAACGGGTTCTGGGTAATTCCTCTGTGGCTCGGAGTCTGGACACGGGTTCTGGGTAATTCTCTGTGGTTCGGAGTGTGGATACGGGTTCTGGGTAATTCCTCTGTGGCTCGGAGTGTGGACACGGGTTCTGGGTAATTCCTGTGGTCGGAGTGTGGACACGGGTTCTGGTAATTCTTCTGTGGCTGGAGTGTGGACACGGGTTTCTGGTAATTCCTCTGTGGCTCGGAGTGTGGACACGGGTTCTGGATATTCCTCTGTGGTTGGAGTGTGGACACGGGTTCTGGATAATTCCTCTGTGGCTCGGAGTGTGGACACGGTTCTGGTAATTCTCTGTGGCTCGGAGTGTGGACAGGGTTCTGGGTAATTCTCTGTGGCTCGGAGTGTGGACAGGGTTCTGGATATTCCTGTGTGGCTTGGAGTGTGGACAGGGTTCTGGATAATTCCTCTGTGGCTCGGAGTGTGGACATGGTTTCTGGATAATTCCACTGTGGCTCGAGTGTGGACACGGGTTCTGGATAATTCCTCTGTGGCTCGGAGTGTGGACATGGGTTCTGGATAATTCCACTGTGGCTCGGAGTGTGACACGGTTTTGGATAATCCTTGTGGCTCGGAGTGTTGACACGGTTCTGGTAATTCCTCTGTGGCTCGGAGTGTGGACACAGGTTTGGTAATTCTCTGTGGCTCGGAGTGTGAACACGGGTTCTGGATAATTCCTCTGTGTGCTCGAGTGTGGACACAGGTTCTGGATAATTCCTCTGTGGATCGGAGTGTGGACATGGTTCTGGATAATTTCTCTGTGGCTCGGATTGTGGACACGGGTTCTGGATAATTCCTCTCTGGCTCGGAGTGTGTACACGGGTTCTGGATAATTCCTCTGTGGCTCGGAGTGTGGACACGGGTTCTGGATAATTCCTCTGTGGTCAAAGTGTGGACACAGGTTCTGGATAATTCCTCTGTGGCTCGAGTGTGGACATGGGTTCTGGATAATTCCTCTGTGGCTCGGAGTGTGGACACGGGTTCTGGATAATTCTTCTGTGCTCGAAGTGTGGAACAGGTTCTGGATAATTCTCTGCGGCTCGGAGTGTGGACACGGTTCTGGATAATTCCTCTGTGGCTGGAGTGTGGACAGGGTTCTGGGTAATTCTTCTGTGGCTCAGAGTGTCACATACGGGTTCTGGGTAATTCCTCTGTGGCTGAGTGTGGACACGGGTTCTGGGTAATTCCTCTGTGGCTCAGAGTGTGGACACAGGTTCTGGGTAATTCCTTGTGGCTCGAGGTGGGACACGGGTTCTGGGTAATTCCTCTGTGGCTGGAATGTGGATACGGGTTCTGGGTAATTCTCTGTGGTCGGCGTGTGGACACGGTTCTGGGTAATTCCTCTGTGGCTCGGATGTGGAACGGGTTCTGGGTAATTCTCTGTGGCTCGGAGTGTGGACACGGGTTCTGGGTAATTCCTCTTGGCGGAGTGTGGAACGGGTTCTGGGTAATTCCTCTGTGGCTCGGAGTGTGGACACGGTTCTGGGTAATTCCTGTGGCTGCAAGTGTGGACACGGTTCTGGGTAAATCCTCTGTGGCTCGGAGTGTGGACACGGGTTCTGGGTAATTCCTCTGTGGCTCGGAGTGTGGACACGGGTTTGGGTAATATCTTGTGGTCGAGAGTTGGGACAGGGTTCTGGGTAATTCCTCTGTGGCTCGGAGTGTGGACACGGGTTCTGGGTAATTCCTCTGTGGCTCAGAGTGTGTAAATGTTTTCTCCCTCACAGATTAAAGGTGAGTGCCCATATAAACTGAAGAGTTCGTAGAACACCTTACCCTGCAAGTCTTGAGAAACAAGGACATGGGAGGGGTCCACCAGTGGCAAATTTGATTGGTTGCGATGATGTAAAATGCTGTAATATTTTGTCCAAGTACCGCTAAACGGAAGCGTTTTGAAAGTGCCAAAAAGACGATTTGTGTTCCACAGTGTTCAAGTCTATGATTCACTTCAAATAAAATAAAGATGTTAAAGATCGTAGAAAAAAACTGAAAAAAATAAAAACACTCTGGAAGTTTAACGCCGATGATGCATTCTTTTACACCATGTTACGGCCTGCAGCACACCAAGCCATCACATAGAGAGGGCAACTGGAGAGGGACCAAGCAAATAAGAGACTGATCAGAGAGGCCACTGTCCAGGCCTCCCAGTAGGCCCCAGCAGGCCCCAACAGGTGACCAGTGACATGCTGAAAACACCGTAATGATTTATACCTTTTGGCAGATATCATTATGAAAGGGTCAGGGGGTGGATTCTAAGGATTAAGATTATAAATTGGGGCTATGTCAACCTCAAATAACACTCAAATAGGAAGGAAAAAAAGAAGGAAAAAAAATACGAGCGAGTTCACTGTTGAATGAGCAAATTGACACAGAAGAGGCCACACACACACACATAAATATACATTGTTCAGGCTCTTGTCGATTGTTGTATGTCCAGGAGGATATGCCCACTACAACAACCACTTAAATCGCCCCAGGTATTCCGAACTCCTTGCGTGATCGCCTGGAGAATATTTTTGCCCCTGATCTCTCACAAACCGGCTGGCTCGGCCTGATGTTCTTCTCCTGTCGGTGGCAGGAATTTAGAACTTGTTCAGGGTACCGGCAATAACTCAGCTACTCTTCACAAAAGATACTGTAGGATCTTCATCGACTAATGATCAGCGCTGGAAGACGAATCCTCTGGTTTAACCTCGTGTCAGTGGACGGCGCACACATCTGTGCCTCTCACCTGCATGCAACGAAGCACCATGGTGACAGTTTACACCTGAATCAAGATTCAAACTCAGGCAAATGCATATACCTCATGATTTGAGTAGACATATATATAATGTCCCCATTAGCGTGTAAACTAAGGCAACAAATTGTGTCCTATTACAGCCATTGCTGCACGCTGCGTGAACAACAAGTATGGTGTATTGCCTTATTATAGAACAGCCAAGCGAACACAGTGCTTCGGGAACACTAAGACGATATAAATGAGGCAAAGGAGCAAGAGATACAAATAGGGATAAATGGGAAAAATGAAAACAGAACCGAGAGAAACATTACAGTACAAGGGGAGGAATCGCAAGTGAAAGGTGTGCTGATGGTGATGGTCAGAAAACATTTCTATGTTGTGAGAAAAGAGTATCTGACTGAATGGGAGTTCGTACAAGTTTAGAATTGGGGGTGGGGTTACGAGGAAAGAGGTCCTGCTGGAACAGGTGATACCTGGAGGGGTAGGGGGTTACACAGAGAGATGAAAGGATAGGCATAGCATGACTAGAATAGAGTCAGTAAAACTATAAGGCATCAACAGCCGATACAGTCCTGTGAATGAAACACAGACCCTGAGACCCAGTTTCCTGTTACAACATGCCATTGAGGCCTCCATGGCTTCAATGGGGTATTTCTCTCAGGATGTGTAAAGAGCGTGGGGTGGGTGTTCGAAGGTGGTCCGGCAAAGGCTACAGTTAGCTGAGAATGAGAAGCAGCGGTACTCTTACACAAATTCCACGGTACGAATGATTACAAGCCGAGGATGGCCAAGTAAGGACTTGGCCCTGTAGAGAATACCGAAGCAGTTGCTACCTTTGAAGGTCAGCTTCGATCCATGATCTTCACAACGAAGATTAAAGTCTCATGATTTCTGTAAAGGTCAGGGGGTCCATACTCATGATGGTGCTTCAGAGCATTTACAACAAGTCGAGAAATGTTTCAAAACTAGAACCAGTCGTGGACAGATCTCCAATCCGACTGAAGGTGATTTCGGCAAGAATTTGTAATTTGTTCAAGGTGCCGGTGATAACTCGCCCACTCTTCATGAAGGACACCGTGAGACCTTCAACATGCACCAACAGACGAGTTCTGCCAGATCGGTCCTCCCACCGAATGGACTGCATATAATACTGATTGAGGGAACCGGTGCCTCATCCTGCATGCAGAACACCACGGCGACAGTTCATAGCTTGGTCGGGATTTGAGCACGGCCGAGACAGCTCAGAAGCGAGTGTGCGAATCTCTTCGCTATCCTGCCAGAAGTCAAGCAAAGTGTTAATTGGGATCTTTTCTGGTTGATCATTGTTGTCATGACCTCTTGGTATTGTCGAGTATTTAATGGTAGACGTTAACATCGACCTGGTGGATGGGACATTACACGGGTACTCCGGTGTCTTTTAGAAAAGAGTAGGCCACTGTGTATGGGCACTCTGGCCAAGCTCTAAATTCCTGCCACGGCCTGGGAGCAATGCACACAGTGGAAGGAAATGTACAATTAGGAAGCACAGAAAACCACATAGATAACACGAAGGAAGGGAAATCAATTGGACACAAGTCAAATTGAACTCTTTAATTGACATGGATTAAAGCTTACAAAGGAGCCTGGAGGGAAGAATAAGAACATTATGAACTAGAACGGGCACTCAGTAGAGCGCATACCTTCGCCAAATGCTACATTTTGCCCCCCCCCCCAGAAACCGTTGATTGTGAGGGTATTTAATCCCATACCACATCTGCCATCTCATATGTGTTATGATGGCTTAAAAACATTAAATTTCCTGCTGTTTGACACTGATTCACGTACATTGTACAATTTCTGTATGAACTCCCTGACCTTTTTGGGTGTCAGTGTCAAGTCAATCGATGACAACTGGTCACATTATAGAAATCAAATATTACACATCACAGGATAGGGAATTCAATTCTAAACATTTTGAATCTACTTACATGCAAATTGTATATGAATTGACCGCGTTATATAATAAAGGTCGTTGACCCCCCTGACCTTTGACCCAAACCGCGAACAAAGGTAATGACATCATTGTGTCATATCTGATATCACAAGATTGGGCATTGAATTCACAACATTTTGGCATTGGTTGCATGCAAATTGGATAAAAATCGACCGCACTATGGCAAAATGACGATTTTGACCTTTTCATGACCTCGACCTTGACCTTTGTACTCTTAATTTTGTAATTGGTATTAGAGTGTGGGGAACAGAACAGTCAACATTTTGGTGTTGGTTTCATGCAAATCGGATAAGAATTGACCGTGTTATGACTAAAACCGCACATTTTGCAATGTCGTGACCCCCCCTGACCTTTGACTCCCAACGCCTAATAAGGGTTATAACGTCATTGTGTCATGTCACATATCACAGATGGGGCATTGAATTCTGAACATTTTGGCATTAGTTGCATGCAAATTGGATACAAATTGACCGCGCTATGGTAAAAAGACGATTTTGACCTTTTCATGACCTTGACCTTGACCTTTGACCGATCGCTCCCAAAATCTAATCAAATGGTCCTCGGATAATAACCAATCATCCCACCAAATTTGCTGCGATTCAGTTCAATACTTTTGGAGTTATGCGAATAACAAACAAACAAACACACATATTCACAAATAAATAAATAAATACACAGCGATCAAAACATAACCTTCGCAACAAAGTTTGCGAAGATAACAAGAAAAGAGCAATCAGAGATTGCAGACCCTCGCCAGGACCGCTTTTGTGTGGTGTATTGTGTGTGGCGTTTGTGTGCTGGTGTGTATCATCTATATATTAATACTGAAGGACCAATTTTGTGCTCCTCCTAGCGGTCGCGTCACGTTTTTCGGTACCGACCTGGACTGAAAGAAACTTCGTACCTGTAAGAGTGCATCGCACATAGTGGCGATAGTCAACCTTCAACTCTGAAGCAGAATAAACACTTTTCTTTTACATTCGTTTACATGGCGACGTGTGACGTCACCGCTGAGAGGCGTCAGGACGTCATGACATCATCGGTCATTCGCTGACGTCATTACGTCTGTCGACGACAGACCGTTACCGCTGAAAGGTGTAATTCCACTCCTCGAAAATAGCGTCTGCAATGTAAAACCCTCTTCTGCACATGCTGACTATCTCAGAATGTGAATTTGACACAAAAATGTAACAAGAAACATTGTATCTTCTATATATTATACTGAAGGACCAATTTTGTGCTCCTCCTAGCGGTTGCGTCACGTTTTTCTCGTACTGTGACCTGGACTGAAAGAAACTTCGTACCTGTAAGAGTGCATCGCACTAGTGGCAATGGTCAACCTTCAACTCTGAAGCAGAATAAACACTTTTCGTTGAGACGGGGGCGAGGAGTGAAGAGGCGGGGCGGGGATGAAGAGACGGGGCAGGGAGTGAAGCGGCAGGGGGCAAGGTAAGCAAATTTTTGGGCGGGGGTAAGCAAATTGAAAGCGGGAGACGGGGGGAAATGGGACGGGGGATGAGTGGGCGGGGGCTGGGGTGAATTAGGCGGGGTTGAGTTGAGGGGGTGGACAGGGGGGGCGGGGCAAGTGGGGCAGGGAGTGAAGAGGCGGGCCGGGGTAATTAATTTTGGGCGGGGGAAGCAAGTTGAAGGCGGGGGGGGGGATGAGGCAGGGGCGGGGAATTGGTAGGCGGGGACAAGCACGTCCTGTCCAGTCCATGTCCCTTAAGTGTGGGTGAGCTGGTGAGGGTGGTATGAACGGAATCCGTCTGTGACGGGGTTTCGGCTAGTAATAATAATAGACAACATTAGAACTGCCACTTAACTTCTGGCAGTGATGACCGGGTACCAAGACCTCCTGCTTTGATCGGACACCTGACACTGACCCATAACGGTTTTTTAAATTATTATTCATTATTCATGAATTCAGAATGGGATTAAAATAAATTCAATTCAAATCAAATGGAAGACCAAATAGATACAGTCCTGAATTGGAGTAATCAGAAGGAACCCAAACAAGAAAAAAGTAAAGATAAAGTCATCAGGAGGAACCTGGATAGGATAAACATTTCAGCTGATACTCCTCTACCGTCAAACTCATCCAGGTGCAACCAAGTGAGCCTTATCCCAAAAATTTAAAAAATACAAAAGAACCCATATCAAAAAATCAAATAATTCTGGCTGCCAGACCATGCATCCGATCAAGTTGAAATTTAAAACATACATTTCCCATCAATACTAAATCATAAATGTGAAGTTTTACATCGATTGATTGAGCAGTGCCAGAGAAAACATCCTTTAATATCTTTCTTCAATCCAATATGGCTGCCAAACCATGTGACCTATCAATTGTTCCTTAACAAACTTGTACACCCATGGCTTGGGGAGCATTTGTGTGAAGTTTCCCCTCAATCTGTCTAGCTGTTCTGGAGAAGATCTTTATAGGTTTTAGGGTAAATCCAATATGGTTGCCAAACCATGTGACCTATGATGTCATATGTGTGAACCTTTTGTTTCTCACGAACAGGCGATCAGACCTGTAAAGTTTCGCCTTGATCTGTTTCGGCACTTCAGAGAAGAAGATTTTTGAAAGTTTAAAAAAAAAAATAAAAACAATATGCCTGCCGAATCACGTGACCGATGAAGTTATCAAATTTTTTTCTGTGACCATTTTACCCTCGACTGTCAAAAAAATTTGAAACTGATCAGATGTAGCGTTATACCTATGCGATGAGGATATACATATTTGGCGATTTTTTTTTTCGCCAAGTAAGAGCGCACACGACAACCAATAAACAGTACTTGAAAAATCTTAACACTTTGAATTAGACTGAATGGAAATGTTGTGCATGAACTACAATTGGAATCTTAAAGAACATGCAGCGAAAGGTCACAGGACAACAAGAAGACCTCATGTTGTGCTTTGAGCAAGTGAAGCTCTTCCCACATGACCAGTTTGCTCTTGTTTTGCAGCTTCAAACAAAGTGGTGGTAACATTGCATGAACTGAACTTCAAGATAAATTGGAAACGGTATAAGAGCAAGAGTTGTAACACAAACATCATCTTTGTTTTACAATGTTTGCTTATTGTGAAGCTTTAAATAATGAGTCCTGGGGGTAATCAGGTCGATATAAGCTGGTCCGATACCCCCAATATGCCTGGTGTTCGCTTAATGGTTAGGGTGGTGGGTTTGGGATACCAGGATCCTGAGTTCAAATCCCACTCGGCTGTTGAATTAATACCAGGTGGGGTTGACTGTCTGCCATGTCATCCTTCCGAGGTCGGCAAATGATGTGCCAGCATGCTGGTATCCTGTGGCGGAGTGGTGACCCTCCAGGATTGTGTCCAATACCAAGGAGACTGCTTAGGCAGCACAACGCTCTGCACAGAGTATGGTCCCAATGGATGGATGGAATACCCCCAATGTAGTGTGACGGTTCTGGGAACTGTGACCCCAAGGCAATGGCACACAACATACAGTGGTTTCCGAGTCAGTCATTTCGTTATTACATGTTCCACATAGGGTCCTCCACTTGTGTCTAATGGGTTACAAAGGGAAGATGTGTTGTGAGGGATTAGGTAGGTCCCCCCCCCCCACACTTTCTTCTCGACACGAATGACCAAGCACACACTGCTAGCAGCCAAATTTGCATATACGTGCCAAAACCTCTTTGAATCCGCACGCCATAACCAAACTGCCATTTCCACCACCATAGCCTTCTTCACCACAATTCTCTCACAATGCCAGCAATAACCACCCTGCCTGCTTCAGATACACAACGGACTTTATTTTCATTCAAACACCACCATTCAAGCTCACCTTTCCAGCCTTCTACCATAATCCACATTGCTATCACCCAACAATGATACTTCGACTCCACAACCACGCCAACCTCGTGCATCTCCCCACTACCAACCCCATTCCCGCACCTTGGGACCATCATCTCGCCTCGCTCATAGACACCTTTGGACCACGATCGTCCCCAAGCCCAACACCGTTACAAATAGAGCTTTTACA
>CM068959.1:4631798-4644655 GCA_035128595.1 Eptatretus atami | reverse complement strand
AAGAAGCAAGTGTGCGCTTGCTGTTCCTTCACGTTCCTCGAACAGCGGGGACCGCCCTGCTATCCAGCAAGCCATCCACTCCCTTATCAGGTATTCGAGAGACAGATGGGGACCGCTGCACATCGGCTCCATGTTAAGCCTGGAGCTAACATGCATGGCACTGTCGGAGGACAACTGAAGGCGGTTCCAGCCCAGCAACCTCACGTGAAGGGTGACGTCACTCCAGAGCACATCTGGACAAATGGGCATGCCGCGCTCAGAGGAAAGAGGGCAGCGTGTGACCCATGCTCCCAGGTACCACAAGAGGCGTGGATTCACCCATAATTCCCCTAAACTGCATCCCCTCCCTTATGTATCGAGGCTGGTCACTGGAGTGAGCCTCTGTTCGAGAGAATTACAAGGAGAACTTCTGGAGCTCTCTGATGGTGGTTGCTGTGGGATGGAGTAATCATTGCACAGTTTATGGATGTTTGCTGCCTCAAGGAATGGAATGGAATGCTGAAGAAGCGGACCAAGCACCAAGCAGTCCGGGGGGTGAGAAGGGAAATCAGCAATCATGGATGATAGGCATCCTCACATCACACATTATTTCTGTCTTTTCTGACTCGTCCACAGTGAATGCACAACAGTTATCAGTGAGGGCAAGGCCTGAAGAACCGCTCTTTTGAGAGCGACCATTGACTCACTCACGTCCTGTCTTTCCCACTCTATGCACCAACACCGCATCTCACTCACACCTCTTCATCGCACATACAGACACCCCCAATGTTCTACATTTTCCCCCACCCTTACCTTCCCTGCACTTTGGACTATCACGTGCCTGCATGTACGTGCCAGGTAAGCCAGAGGCCGCCAGCTCCTCAGATTTTCTTATCTCTCTTACTTGTCTACCCTTCTGCAGAGTTATCATAATGGCGCCTGTTATGCTAGCTTAAGTAAGTTTGTGTTAGCTCGATAGAATCGGTGTTTGTTTTGCTCTTTGTCTCTTTGTTTTATTGCATGAATTTGTATCATTGTATGTCTTTTGCTGTACGACACGAATACTGGATGTCCCTGCTGTATGAATATCCCCTGTGAACAAACTCCTCGTCTTCACTATGCTGCATGTTTTTCCTCACGTTCCTTTATAAATAAACTCATGTCAGTTCAGTTCAACCTGTTTGTAGCGTCCTTTCCTCCATTGGTCCAGCATAGTCCACAGTATTTAGACGAGAAGTTTCCCCACGTGGTTTGCTCTGGTTAGCCAGCGTGCACTCACTGTATCACTCGGCAGAAATCCAAGTGTGCAGTGTGGGCACGCACCTTGGTTAATCTCGTCAGCTCCTCAGGTAAACGGGGTTAGACAGATAACCCTGTTAGAATTGACGAAATTAAATCACGTTTGTGGTTGCTTAGCAACCCGTCGGGCCGCGGAGTTATCCACGACACATCGGCCTCCAGGCCGTGCATTCAGGAGGAACCCAAGCGCTTCCCCTCACGGTAATCCCCGAACCCCGAGTTCCGTAACAATAGCAAGGATAGATATTAGATGTTCCAACCACTGAATTGCTACAAAGTCACTAATACCACGGGTGGATATGAGATATTCCAATACCACTGAACTCAGAGATCACATTCATGAGTAATTCAGCCCCTTTGGTCATGAGTAATTCAGCCCCTTTGGTCACGAGTGTTTCAAATACAAAATTTGTCAATTTGGTGGTTGTCCTGCATTGAGTTAGTATCATCATTCTCCAAGGTTATCATCTGAGAATAATCGATCGAGATGACTCCTGGGTCTTTGGTTAGTCCCATTCATAGCAGATCAGTTCGGTTTGTGCAGTCACCATACGTGTTTTCATTCGGTATGCCATCATCATTCAGTTTGTACCATCACCGTTGGGTTCTTGCTGGTGCTGTGTGCCGAGTAATTTTCAGAATATCACCCGATATTGGTGAACATCATTCCTGTTAAATTAGAGATCATTCCTGTTATTGGAGAGCATCATTCCTGTTAAATTGGAGATCATTCCTGTTATTGGAGAACATCATTGTTGTTGTTATTTGAGAACACCATTCCTGTTATGAAGGCTTCCCTGGCTGAACAATGGTTTCTCTTGACCAATGAGCCTTCCTCTCTCACTCCATTTAGCTAAATTCAATCACCCGCTTGATGAAACATCTCCCTCTGCTCATGTTGAGAGGTGTTTGGTATACTCATCACTCTCACTAACACCGGGTTGGTGAGAGTGATGAACCAAGGGAATTGAACCCACGCAGAAAAGGAAGTATTTAACCACTTGGCCAAGCACGAACCAAAAACTGCAAACAGTTAAGTTTAACTTTGTCTTATTTAATGTCGCTGTCAAATGAACAGACTAATATGACTCAAGGCAATCTCTGAGTGGAGTCTACGCTGCATATCATCAAGAGTGCATTGACATTCCAATCAAATGACAGTGAACGACTGTACTTGCATGTTAGAGATGGCATATGCAGCTTGCCACGTGCTGAAAATTGAAATTAAAGGTTCTCTTCAATATTGACTTGTGAACGACATGCTCCCAAAGGAATCAACCTGAAGAGGAAAGAAACAAAAATATTGAGTTGACATTCCTTAACTCATTCGTCCTCCTCCTTCCAGTTTCCGATCCCCCTTTACTCTAACCCTAATCCCACAATCTATCTTTCACTCCATAAAGTACGATATGGAAGAAATACAGGGCATCTTTGTGCAAATTATCCGACTGGAGAGGTAAGACAACCAGACAGTTAGATCTGAATGATGTAATGGGGTCAGTGAGGAGACGGACTCTTTTCGGTGTATGTTGCAGGAGTAATAACCTCATGGTGAGGATAAATATTTTTCCTAAAACCTGTTGGAATAAGCATTGCTTTCACCTGAAGGAATCACAAAGTTATAACACCATGTCTGAGTGCTTATACCATGGATTAGAGTCCAAGTGAGAAACCAAGTTCCAAGCAAAGCGGTTCGGACTCTGGTTCGAGTCATGACTCGAGACCCAATTCATTGGAAACAAGAAAGCTGAAAGAGAAGGAGCAGCGATGCACTCAATATCTCGACCAAAAGAGTACAGGAATAAACATTTGCTCGCAATTCAATTTGTATAAACACATCCTTTAAAGCACACACATAGAAAACAAACAGGTAGGTCACATTCAGCAACACATAGTATTCAATTAGAGCGTCAATATCGCATCAGTGCATTCTGTCAAAAACATCACAACATGATGAATAGTTGTTTGGGTTGAGAATGGTAAATATGTCAATGACCTCTGCAGTGCTCTGGAAAATCCTCTCTTCCTTTTTGGAGATGATGCCACATTGTGTCTTACTAAGGCATGGAAGAAAAGATGTCTGAGATGTTTGGATTCCGAGTCGATTCCTTATTAACCACAACTGTGGCAACCTCTCAAAGACCTATGCCAGGAAACCCCATACCGGAAAATTCGTCCATAGACCAAAGCCAAAGCGGATTCACATGTTATGATACAAAAGTCAAAATGACGTCGCCACACTGCTCCCCGTCCTAGTGCATTACTCAAACGGAAGGTACAAACAAAATACACTAACCCTTCTGGGAAGTGTCCATGATGCCCAGAGCGAGTCGTATACGGCGGTAGTAGGTGTCAACCTGTTGGTTAGTGGGAGGGTCAGCTCTGGTGCTGCATCAAGAAAAGCTGCCTCCAAGCGATCTATGGAGACTGTATCACGACCACCGTTAGTATCGAGTATGAAGGTCTTCTCTGAGCATTGTAGAACTTTTTTTAAGGTCTGTAGGAAGGTTGCTGCAAGGTTTTCCAGACAGCGTCATGCCATACTAATACGTGGGTGCATGTAGAAAATGATTGGGGAATAAAAACTGGGAGTGACAAAGGTGTGCATGTCCGTGTCTCCCAGGGGCTTTGTATGGCCAAACAAAGTTGGTTGGCATAGTTGGTGGCGTCGGGCAAGGTGTCATCGGATGCTGAGAAGAATTCTCCTGGGAAATGAAGAGGTGCACTGTACACTAGCTCTGCAGTGGAGCATCCAAGGTCGTCTTTTAGAGCAGCTCGCGTACCAAGCATGACCATAGGTACGACATCCGTCCAGTGCGTGGAGTTGTCATGGGCTTTCAGGGAAGATTTGAGTCGGTGGTGGAGATGCTCCACAACACCATTCGCTGCTAGATGGTAAGTGGTGGTTCGCACATGGCGGGTACCCAGGTGTTGAGTCAGCTCACGAAATAGAGCCGATTCAAACTGGCTACCACGATCTGTAATGATGGTTTATGGAATGCCAAGATGTACGATCTTGGTGGTAGGGGACCGGCAAGATCCACATGGACCCTATCAAATGCCTATCTGGGGTTGAACAGCTACTGAGTGGTGAGATAGGACGACAATGGATCTTGGAGCATTGACAATGAAGATACTGCTTGGCCCATCGGTGCATGTAGGTGTTGATGCATGGTCAGACATAGTGCATGGTGATGAGTCACTGGGTTGTTTGAATACCTGGATGTGCGAGTGAGTGTAAAGTGTCGAAGACTTGCAAGTACAATGGAATGCTGCAGGAACGAAAGGGTATGACTGTCCCGTTGATGTAACACACATGAGGGTAGTGTTTGTCCCTGAGAGTGGTAACTTGTGAAATGTAAACCACGTATTTGCAAACTGTCCATGGTGGAGCACCGTGTTCTCCCTTTCTGCTGCTACAGTTGCCTTAAAATCAATGGCCAGTGTGTTGGGGGGAAAACAATGCCAATACATTGATCCATGACAGCGTCGGCCACAAAGTTCATGATTATTTTGATGTGCCAGCTGTTGGTGGTGAATTGCGAGATATAACTGAGTTGGAGAAGTGTGCAAGGGAAGTGAGAGTCCAAATGGGTGGACAGAGCGAAAGTTATTGGTTCGTGGTCTGTCAGGGCAGAGTATTTTCTGGTCTCTAAGAAGTGGCGGAAGTGCTTGATGGTGAGGTATACAGTGAGCAAGTTCCAATCGAAGGTGCTGTTCTTGCTCTCTGTTGGTTTTAGCGTTTTAGAGAGAAGGGCCAATGGATGCTAGTCAGTATCGATGAATGAGTGAAGGGCCACACCCACCCCGACCTGAGACGCATCTACCATCAGGCTTGTTGGTGCCTCTGGCTTTGGATGAATCAGGCATGAGGCATCATCCAGTGAGTCTTTGGTGGTGTGGAAGGCTGACAAGGTTGGCTCCGACCATCAGAACACTTCAGGGTGTTTACTAGTTGTCAGTAACTCATTTAGTAGCTGCAGTGTTGTGGCTGTGTTTGGAATAAATCCATGGCAAAAGTTTTTGAGGGTTTTATCCCGAATAATCTGCACATTCTCCTCGAGCGGAAGGATGTCTGAGCCGTTCACACACTGAAATTCAACTCGAATGCTGAATATGCACTTTTTGGGCTTGATGACAACGCTGAAGTCCTGAAAACGGGTGAAGAGACGTAGGTGCCTCTGATGTTTTTCTGTGGTTGAGATGGTGATTAGAATATCATCTATATACACATACAGTATCATAAATGTAATCCTGGAGAAACTTATCGATAAAATGTTGAAATGTTTGTGCGTCATTGCATAGTCTGAACGGCACTGGAAAGAATTCAAACAGGCCGAAAGGCGTGGTGACAGTTGTCTTCGGGATGCCATCTGGATTCACGGGAATCTGATGGTATGCACGAACGAGGTCGACCTTGGAGAAGATTGTAGTGCCATGGAATGTAGCGGTAAAATCCTGAATGTGTGGAATGGGGTAACGGTCTGGAACAGTTGTGTTGTTTAAGGACAGGTAATCCACGCAAGGTTGCCAATCCCCAGATTAATTTTTGGGCACCACGTGTAACAGTGAAGGCCAACTGTTATACGATGGCTTGATGATCCCATGTTGTACATAGAGTCAAACTCCTGGTGGGTGATACATAATTCCTCGGCTCCTAGTCAGCGAGCATGCGCATGAGTCAGATAGGCGGCTCCGTTTGATGTTTAACCAATAATGACTTTGAATCACTGTCTTATTGACATGAGTGGCTGGGCTGAGACCTCCGGGTTGGAGGTGACGCTTTGATCGGCACACATACGCGACTCACGTCCATTTGAGATCGGGTGGGAGCGTTTTGTCACGCTCCACACATTTTGGCCTGCATCTCCACTTGATGGCACTTGCCTTCTGGTTTTTTGGTTTACATTGGCAGGAACAATTGTCTGGGTGGCAAACAGGCTTTTGTTCGATGCAGATTATGCGGTTTTCCTGTGTGAGACATAATCTGCGGCTGATGCTCATCATTACAGCCAGAGGGTACTCATAGCACATGCATATAGATGCATATACATGAGGTATGAGACTAAATCAGATGTAGACACCCCCCAGAAAATGTTGTGGTTGTTGATGGCACCGTTCAAGTGGAAATGGGCTTCATCACTGAAGCAGATCAGGTTCATCCAGTTTGGGTACCACTCCATGCTGTCACTGAGCCAATTGCACATATCAAGTCTCCTTCTCATGTCATCTTGACTCAGTTTATGCCAATTAGAGATGATGTATGGGAAAAGATTCGGTTCCTTAGTGAGGATACGCCAAACTGATGTTGGTTTGATGCTTAACTCCTGGGAGAGTAAAAAAAGAAAAAGAAAAAGAGCTTAATGTCGGCACACAACCTGATCAGAAATACTTTGCGTTTTTAAAAAAAACAAACCAATCATCCATCGAGAATGCAGTCACTGTACTGCTGTAGCCACCGTACAGATGTCAGTTGCTCATTCCCCGTTGTTGAACCACCGAAACCAAAATAATAACGAACCACCAAAATAATGCATGATGAGCGAGGAGCCAGGGCTGGCCAAGAAGAGGGCAAAAACCTACAATTTCCACCAGGAATGGGAAAGTGAATTCTTTTTAAGAATATCAAAGACAAGAGCATCTGTCTCATTTGTAACCAGAGTGTAACCTTAAGGAAAAGAGGAAACTTGGAACGGCATTACAAGACGATGCACACACAATTTCACGAAAATATTCCCTTAAACAGCGCGATTCAGACGAAGAAAGTTGGGAAGTTAAAGGGAATTTTGAAAACTCAACAGTTACTCTTTTAGAAACCTGTGACTAAAAGCAAAGCTAGCACAGAGGACTCTTTCAAATTAGCCATCTGCTGGCGAAACATAAGAAACCATTCACTGATGGCAAAGTTATCAAGGAGGCTACGAAGGTTGCAGCCGACACCTTGTTCAAAGACTTTCAAAACAAAGCTGTAATTATGACAACCATCAAGGCCATGCTGCTTGGCACTTCAACAGTAACCATTAGGGTGGAATCGTTGTCCGAGCATGTGTCTCAGCAAATACACCAAGACTTATCGCACTGTGAATGTTTCTCACTGCGGTTTGATGGAACGGTAGACATGATGGACACGGCCCAGCTGATTGTTTTGATTCGCATGGCATTCAAAGACTCAACAACAAAGGAGGACTTTCTCACTCTTTTGCCACTCAAAGAGAGGACAAGAGGTGAGGATTTCTACAACGAATTCAAAAGGTATGTGACTGAGAAAAACATTCCGATCAGGAAACTGGTTTCAATCACAACCGATGGTGCATGACCAGCAAGCTGGGTGTCAATGCAGGCTTCATTGCACTTTGCAGAAATGATCCTGAATTCCCCTCATTTGTCAATTAGCACTGTGCTATCCACCAGCAAGTGGTAGCGAGTGAGGTTGTTGACTTTCTCATGTAATGACAGTTGTTGTCAAGATCGTCAACTCAATTCATGTCAGAGCTCTGCAACATCGCTCATTCAAATCAATACTTTATGAGCTTGATGCCACCTATGGTGAGCTCATCCTTCATGCGGGTGTGAGGTGGTTCAGTTGAGGAAAAGTCCTGCAGAGATTTTTAGATATGATCCCTGAAATTGTCACCTTTCTTAAATCAACAAATGAGGTGTAAAGCGAGCTGTCAGCCAATGTGTGGTTGCTAGGGGTCAGACAATGTGTGGGTCTTACAGAAATTCTGTGACCACCTGACCAGATTGGAAAAGGACTTCAACAGATGATTTCAGGAGGTAGACAAGATGAACAAAGGATATGTTCCTCTCGAATCCTTTTCTTCAAGTGGACATCGGACAACTGACAGCAAACGTTCAGTAGGTGTTTGAACAAAGAAGTGGACTTGACATGGAGATAATGACCATGCAAAATGACATAGAGCTGAAAGCTAGGTCAAGGGACAATGACTTTTGTGGACTTGTAAAGAGAGAGAAGTACCCTCTTGTGACATCCTGTGCACTCAAGGTGAAGGCCTATTTTGGTTCCACATAGCTCTGTGAGATGGCTTTTTCCCAGATGAAAATGAAGTCTAAGTATCACACTCATTTCACAGAAGCCCATCTGATGGACTGTATGAGACTGGCCATCTCAAACTATGACCCAAACTTCAATGCATGAACAGCTAGTGTGCAAGCACAGGTGTCACACTAAGAATAGGTGAGGGTTATGCATAGAGCGTACATTTTTTGGAGGTTTTAGTAAAGTATAATTTTTAAGGGTAGATCTTGTGTTGCATTTAGTTTCTAAAAGTGATCTTGTGTTTAAAAAGGTTGGACACCAATGGTTTAGTCGAACAAATTGAGTATAAAGTTACAAACTGAAAGCACACCTTGTATAAAGTTTGTAATTGGTGCAGGTAGGCAGAGTTGGGGTCCATCTCCATATTCTCAATTGCAATGAGATCGAGGAATCTTGGTGAAGGTGAGAGGTTAATGTACACCTCTTTTGGGACAATGGATAAATTGTTCTCATCTTCAAAGTAGGCTTTTGGATCAAAGTTAAAGAGGAGGATTGTTGGGTGAACTTAATTTATTACAATGATGAGGTAAACATGGTGGTGAATAGGTTTTCCAGATTCGTTCACCATGAGAATGGTCATTAAAGCCTGAAGAACCACTACAAACACGATCAACTGTGACTGCAAAAGGTCATCAGTGTATCATAAGGTGCTAATTCCATCAGAGATGGTCAATCACAACTCACACGGGATGCCACATCACTTCACAACTCACACAGGAACATCATCACTTTACACCTCACATGGAACACCTCTTCCTTTACAAGTCACAAGGGGACCTCATCACTTACCAGCTCATACGGGGACCTCGTCACTTTACAAGTCACACGGGAACCTCAGCACTTTACACCTCACATGGAACACCTCCGCTTTACAAGTCACAAGGGACCTCATCACTTACCACACACATGTGCCTCATCAATTATCAGCTCATACGGGGACCTCATCACTTTACAAGTCACACGGGAACCTCAGCACTTACAAGTCACACGGGGACCTCATCACTTTACACCTCACATGGAACACCTCCGTTTACAAGTCACAAGGGGACCTCATCACTTACCAGCACACATGTGGACCTCATCAATTATCAGCTCATACGGGGACCTCGTCACTTTACAAGTCACAAGGGACCTCATCACTTACCAGCACACATGTGGACCTCATCACTTACCAGCTCATACGGGGACGTCGTCACTTTACAAGTCACACGGGAACCTCAGCACTTTACAAGTCACACGGGGATCATCACTTTACACCCTCACATGGAACACCTCCGCTTTACAAGTCACAAGGGGACCTCATCACTTACCAGCACACATGTGGACCTCATCAATTATCAGCTCATACGGGGACCTCGTCACTTTACAAGTCACACGGGAACCTCAGCACTTTACAAGTCACACGGGGACCTCATCACTTTACACCTCACATGAACACCTCCGCTTTACAAGTCACAAGGGGACCTCATCACTTACCAGCACACATGTGGACCTCATCAATTATCAGCTCATACGGGACCTCGTCACTTTACAAGTCACAAGGGGACCTCATCACTTACCAGCACACATGTGGACCTCATCACTTACCAGCTCATACGGGGACCCCGTCACTTTACAAGTCACACGGGAACCTCAACACTTTACAAGTCACACGGGGACATCATCACTTTACAACTCACATGTGAACCTCTTCATGCCTGGTGTTGGCTTAATGGTTAGGGTGGTGGGCTTCAGATCATAGGATCCTGTGTTCAAATCTCACTCGGCTGTTGAATTAATACCAAGTGGGGTTCACTCCGCCTGTCATCCTTCGGAGGTTGGCACAATGAGTACCAGCTTGCTGGTATCCTGTGTCGGAGTGGCGACCCATCCAGGATTGTGCCCAATAGAAAAGGAGACTGCTTCGGCAGCACCAACGCTCTGCACAGAGTATGGTCCCAATGGATGGATGGAATACCCCCAATGTGGTGTGACGGTTCTGGGAACTGCTAAGCTGCCATACGGCCACCACCACCACCACCACCACCTGTTCAAGGTAAAATGTCAGTGACTGAACCAGCACCCACCACCAGAACCTCCTGGTGAGGAGGGTGTATGGGTTTGAACACCCATCAGGACTAAAAATACAAAATGTGGAGGAGGTGGAGAATCTCCTTGTGAGTGAACAGAACAGCCATCCACATCTGGTGCCCAACTGCATCTCTGGATATCCTCCTGCAGTGGGCAACCTTTCCTAGGAGGTTGGTGGCAGGATTTGCACTCTGGCCACCACAAAACATTTCACTCAGCAAAAAAAAACTAAGTGGTGTGTGGTGGGGTGGTGCTGGGGTGTTGGCCACCAGACGGCAGTCTCCTCAGGTTAACCTGAGGTGGGTGCCTTCAGGTCACCCCTTCAGGTGGGTGCCTGGAATGTCCTATCCCAAAGAGATGGGGACGGGCCAGGCACCTGCATGGGGGATGGCCAGACAGAGGCCCCTGGAGTACTGATGGAAAGTGGATGCAGCAACACACTGTGGCAGATGCTCCCCATGTACGTATGTACTGTGTGTGTATGTACTGTGTATGTATGTACATAAGCATGAAAAGATGTATCCATCCATTGGGACCATACTCTGTGCAGAGCATTAGTGCTGCCAAAGCAGTCTCCTTGGCTATTTGGCACAATCCTGGACGGGTCACCACTCCGACACAGTATACCAGCATGCTGGCACTCATTTTGCCAACCTCCGAAGGATGACAGGCAGGGTCAACCCCACCTGGTATTGATTCAACAGCCGAGTGGGATTTGAACTCAGGATCCTGAGATCCCAAACCCACCACTCTAGCCATTAAGCCAACACCAGGCATACATTATGTATGTATGTACTGTATGCATGTATATATGTATGTACTGTATGTGTGTACATTATGTGTGTATGTAGATTATGTATGTCTGAACTGTATGTTTGTATGTATGTATGTACGTATGTGTGTACATTATGTGTGTATGTAGATTATGTATGTCTGAACTGCATGTTTGTATGTATGTATATACTGTATGTGTGTACTGTACATACACACATACATACAAATGTGTGTACATGTATGTACATAGATACATACAAATGTGTGTACATGTACATACATACAAATGTGTGTACATTATGTGTGTACATTATGTATGTATGTAGATTATGTATGTATGTACGTACATTATGTATGTATGTACATTATGTATGTAGATTATGTATGTATGCACATGACATATGTATGTAGATTGTGTATGTCTGAACTGTATGTTTGTATGTATGTATGTATGTATGTATGTATGTATGTATGTACTGTATGTTTGTACTGTATGTGTGTACGGTATATACGTACTGTATTTTTGTATGTATGTATGTACTGTGTGTACTGTATGTGTGTACGGTATGTATGTACTGTATTTTTGTATGTATGTATGTACTGTGTGTACTGTATGTGTGTACTGTATGTATGTACTGTATGTGTGTATGTATGTATGTACTGTATGTGTGTACTGTATGTATGTATGCACATTACGTATGTATGTAGATAATTATGTGTCTGAACTGTATGTTTGTATGTTGTATGTACTGTATGTGTGTACAGTATTATGTATATATGTACTGTATGTATGTACAGTATATGTATGTACAGTGTTATGTATGTATGTACTGTATGCATGTACAGTATTATGTGTATATATGTACTGTATGTACGTACAGTATATGTATGTACAGTGTTATGTATGTATGTACGGTATGTGTGTACAGTATTATGTACTGTATGTATGTACAGTATATGTATGTACAGTGTTATGTGTGTATGTACTGAATGTATGCACTGTATGTGTGTACAGTATTATGTATATATGTACTGTATGTATGTACTGTATGTGTGTACAGTATTATGTATGTATGTACTGTATGTATGTACAGTAAAGTGTATACGTATTGTTACGGATTTCAGAATACGGTCTGATGAATGCATCCACACATCCAGGTCCTCAGACAGTTATTTCCTTAAATGCATGTTCAGATTAGCCCCATCCCCATGTCTAATGAGATCTTAAATGTGATGCATTGAGAATGGTAAAGGATAGATCCCCTCTCTTATGGGAAGCTTTTTTCTTTACAACATTCACGTTTACACACATTTCTTTCACGAGCTCTGAAGCCCACCCCCCATTCTTCCTCAGCAACAATCTTTCGTGAGCTCAGACGCCAACCTTTTTTTAAGAGCGCATGGGTCATCATGGTAACCGTGCGCCAGTGGGGCGGGGTGAGCTTGGGGCGGACTGCACCCGCGGAAACGGCCCGGAGATATAAAAACGAGCGAGAGGTACGTTCTGAAGAGAAAAAGCGTGAGGAAAAAAGTGAAAGAGGAGAAAAGCGGGAGAGAGGAAAGTGAGAAAGTGGGGCGAAAGAAAGCCAGGGAGGGAGATGAGAACTAGAAGTAAGCTTGAGAAGCGAGCGTGTGGAGCGCGTGCGGGTGTCTGACCAGCGCCAACGAGACAATT
>CM068959.1:4568227-4588914 GCA_035128595.1 Eptatretus atami | reverse complement strand
TCACTCTCCATTCAACTCCATCACCTGAGCGAGTGGTTCGTGCTCCGTCACCCTGAGCGAGTGGTTCGTGCTCCATCATACCTGAGGCAGTGTTTGTACTCCATCACACCGAGAGGTGCTTCATGCTCCGTCACCCTGAGTGAGTGGTTCCTGCTCCGTCACCCTGAGCGAGTGGTTCATGCTCCATCACCCTGAGTGAGTGGTTCGTGCTCGGTCACCCTGAGCGAGTGGTTCATTGCTCAGTCACCCTGAGGTGAGTGGTTCGTGCTCCGTCACCCTGAGCGAGTGGTTCGTGCTCCGTCACCCTGAGCAAGTGGTTCTACTCCATCACCCTGAGAGGGTTGCTTTCATGCTCCGTCACCCTGAGTGAGTGGTTCCTGCTCCGTCACCCTGAGCGAGTGGTTCATGCTCCATCACCCTGAGCGAGTGGTTCATACTCGTCACCCTGTGAGGGTGCTTCATGCTCCATCACCCTGAGTGAGTGGTTCGTGCTCGGTCACCCTGCGTGGGTGGTCCTGCTCCATCACCCTGAGCGAGTGGTTCGTGCTCCATCACCCTGAGCGAGTAGTTCATGCTCCCATTCACCCTGAGCGAGTGGTTCATACTCCGTCACCTGAGAGGGTGCTTCGATGCTCCATCACCCGAGACGAGTGGTCCGTGCTCCGTCACCCTGAAGGGTGCTTCATGCTCCATCACCCTGAGTGAGTGGTTCGTGCTCGGTCACCTGAGTGGTGGTTTCCTGCTCCGTCACCTCTGAGCGAGTGGTTCGTACTCCCTCACCCTGTGAAGCTGGTTCATGCTCCGTCATTCTGAGTGAGTTGTTGTGAAATTACACCTGAGTTCTGAGCTGTTTGCAGTATTAACATGTTTTCTAAATTCCCAAGCCAAATTTTTTTTCCACCCGGCCACACGCAGCTGTTGATATGGAGTAATGTTTGTGAACATATCCCTGAAACGTCTGAGACATAACTGTGACGTTGTTTTTCGGTTGAAAGCCACTCAAGGTTTCTGGTTGTGTAGAGCAAGTACTGCAGCTGATAATCACACTGACTCCAACCTGACGATTCCTGATAAATTGCCAATGTCTGCCAAACACTGTGGTGCGTGTGTGTGTGTTTGTGTGTGTGGTGTGTGTGTGTGTGTGTTCATAAAGCATAACTCTGTCTGTCTGTGTCTGTCTGTCTGTCTCTCTCTCTCTCTCTCCCCTTCCAATACAGTGCAACACCCTCCTCCCACATCTCCTCTCTTCTCTCCTCTCTCCTCTCTTCGTCTGTCTGTCTGTCTCTGTCCATATCTGGATGTGGCTGTGTTTGGATGGTGTTTGTCTCTGGACGTGTCCTGGCAGGGTTTGTCTACGGACATGTCCGGTGGTGCTTATATCCGGATGGGAGTTTGTCTCGACGTGTACGAGTGGTGTTTGTATCCAGCCAGCTTGGCTCCAGACGTCTCCAGGTGTTGTTTGTCTCCGGACGCGTATAGGCGGTTGTTCTCTCCAGATTGCTTGGCTCCAGGCGAGTCTCGGCGGTATTTATGTCTGACGGGAGTTTGTCTCCAGACTTGTCCAGACAGGGTGTTGTTCTCTGTCATGACCGGTTAGAAAATGGATTTTCGACATTATTTTTTTCCATCTTCACTGTTATTCCATGCAGAATCATTTGATGAGACGGTATGAATCATAATTAACGCTCCACCGCACGTCTGCCTTCCATTCCTCCACCTCATACTGTCTTCCCTCTCACCACCCCTCCTTGCTCCCCCTCCATCCACTTTCCTTTCCCTTCCACCTCTTCACTCTCCCCCACCCCTCTCTTCTCCTCATCTCTCTCTTTTTTTTACTCCCTCACCCTGTGAAGCTGGTTCATGCTCCGTCATTCTGAGTGAGTTGTTGTGAAATTACACCTGAGTTCTGAGCTGTTTGCAGTATTAACATGTTTTCTAAATTCCCAAGCCAAATTTTTTTTCCACCCGGCCACACGCAGCTGTTGATATGGAGTAATGTTTGTGAACATATCCCTGAAACGTCTGAGACATAACTGTGACGTTGTTTTTCGGTGAAAGCCACTCAAGGTTTCTGGTTGTGTAGAGCAAGTACTGCAGCTGATAATCACACTGACTCCAACCTGACGATTCCTGATAAATTGCCAATGTCTGCCAAACACTGTGGTGCCGTGTGATGTGTTGCTTTGTGTGTGTGTGTTGTGTGTTGTGTGTGTTCATAAAGCATAACTCTGGTACTGTCTTGCTCTGTCTGTCTGCTCTGGTCTCTCTCTCTCTCTCCCCTTCCAATACAGTGCAACACCCTCCTCCCACATCTCCTCTCTTCTCTCCTCTCTCCTCTCTTCGTCTGTCTGTCTGTCTCTGTCCATATCTGGATGGTGGCTGTGTTTGGATGGTGTTTGTCTCTGGACGTGTCCTGGCAGGGTTTGTCTACGGACATGTCCGGGTGGTGCTTATATCCGGATGGGAGTTTGTCTCCGGACGTGTACGAGTGGTGTTTGTATCCAGCCAGCTTGGCTCCAGACGTCTCCAGGTGTTGTTTGTCTCCGGACGCGTATAGGCGGTGTTTCTCTCCAGATTGCTTGGCTCCAGGCGAGTCTCGGCGGTATTTATGTCTGGACGGGAGTTTGTCTCCAGACTTGTCCAGACAGGGGTTTGTCTCTGTCATGACCGGTAGAAAATGGATTTTCGACATTATTTTTTTCCATCTTCACTGTTATTCCATGCAGAATCATTTTGATGAGACGGTATGAATCATAATTAACGCCTCCACCGCACGTCTGCCTTCCATTCCTCTCACCTCATACTGTCTTCCCTCCACCACCCCTCCTTGCTCCCCCTCCATCCACCTTCCTTTCCCTTCCACCTCTTCACTCTCCCCCACCCCTCTCTCTCCCTCTTTCCTCCTCTTTTCCTCCTTCCTCCCTTCGTATTACTGTCAGCGAAGTGACGGTGTGTATTTGCTCGTTATATTATCGTTATATATCCACCTCCATGGGTGTGTTTGTAAATATATATACATGTATATATTTATATATTATTGCGAATTCGCGCCCGCCGGCGTGCGAACGGCCACGGAACTCGAATCGCGGCACGCGCCACCGGACGGACAATTCTGTCGTGACCCTCTCGGACCAACGCCGCGGAGCTAGTCACGGGTGGGCCTTTCGACCTCACCACAATCGTGCCAATCGGCCACCCGCGTAGGATAGGGTTGTTCGCCAAACTCGACCTACCTAAGTACCCACGCGGATGGTAAACCGGGCGATCGTACCTCGCCACAGGTCGACCCCGGACACGAGCCGCTTGGCGGCCCGTTCCGTACTATCGGGATAACCGAGCGGTTGTATCGTCGACCTGGACGGTTCAGATTAATTACCGGGATGTTGCACCCACTACGAACCCTTACGTGATGCAAGATGGAGATTCAAATGGAGAAAAGACAAAGCGAAACGGGCACAGTTTAACAAGCAAGCATTTTATTACGCGACACATGGAAAGCACGTATATACAGCCATACACAAAGCAAAGGCAAGAAGAAAACAGTTGACACCGACGTAACGCGTACACACGGCAACACTTACACAGTTTTACTTCACAGACGGCGCCAACACACATTTACACAAAAGCAAAAGAAGGAAGCCACCCTCACAGACAAGGAGGCAGACAGGCCCGTAGCCAAATGTGCGCGGGACCTAGAGGAGCGGCCAGGTCCGCGAGACCGGGAGTCTTACCCGCGTCCTCGTGACGCGTTGCGGGCAAGCCGCAAAATGTCCGTGCCGCTGTGCCCCGACTCCGTGCCCCTGGCGTGCTCGTTGGCACCACGTTTGGGTGGGGGAGGAACGGGCCCCCTTTGCACTATCTCAGCACGGGGAAGGGGAAATTGTTGATGCCCTGGGGAGGGGAGTGGCTGGCTGGCTTGGGTCCCGCGACGAGACGAGCGATCCCCACACCGCAACCTCGTCGCCGACCGCCGTCCTCCTTGCCTCGGACCCGAGCTCCCTTGCCCGACCTGCCGCCTGCGGCTCCACCGCGCGCACTCCACCTCTTCCGGCTCAACTCTCAACGACGCTCTCCAACGCTCAACGCTCAACGCTCCACTCACGCTTAGCTCCACCAGTTCCACACTCTCCTCGCGAGTCGCCTTCCGCTCGCACCTTTATAGCTCTCAGGAGGCGCCGATATGCAAATTCCCGGATCAGAACGCGATTGGAGGCGGGCCACACCGCCCCCCCCCCCCGGTCAGCCATTGGTCGGCAAAAATGGGCGTGAACTCCCCTGATCCTAAAATTTGCATAGACGGACATGGACGGAATTCACCTACATGCGCCTGAGGCGGGGCCAAGCCGCCTCCGCTTCCCATTGGACGGAGGAGAAGTGGGCGTGAAGCATTCCTGATCCGCGGATCGACGCGTTCGGCCTCCATGGCCGAACGGCTCCAGGAACACGACGTTTGGTGTTGACTGGTGGTGTTGGGAATGGCCGTAGAAGCGATGATGTGGGATGAAGTTGTGAAGGTAAAGGCGAAGGTGGTGGTGTTGCGAATGGTTGTAGAAGCGATGATGTGGTAGCGTAGGTGGTGGAGGTGGCGTCGTTGTAGTGTGGTTGGCGCTGTGGTGGGATGGCGTAGTTGTTGAGATGCTGCTTGTTTGAAATAAAAGATAGAACAGAAAAATGGCTAACTCAAAGCGTCGCAGCCCGGATGGATCACATAAATTCCCTCTATACAACGGGTGTGGGCTAACTACACATGTACCTATGGAGATATCTCACCTGAGGGCCCTTTATGGTGTAATGCGAATTTCCACAACCGTAACAATATGTATATATTTATATATATATTGTATATAATGTATATATTATTATATATATATATATATATATATTGAAATGGAAGACCAACAAAGAACCCAAGAAAGTAAAGAGCAAAGATGGAGTCATCAGTAGGAACCTCGATCGGATTTGAGTTTCAGCCGCCACTCCGCAACCCTCAAACCCATCCAGGCACAACCAAATGAGCCTTACAGAATTTTTTTTTCAACAATTCACTTCTCTTTAGAGAGATAGAAAACGAAAGAGAGAAATATATCCAAAATATAAATATATTTTATATATATATATATATATATATATATATATATGTAATAAAGAATGACACACACACACACACACACACACACACACACGGTCCACTGAGTGATGAGACCCTTCCCAGAGCATGGGGGAATCGATATATGTATACAATATATATATATATATATATTATATATAATATATATATATATATATTATGGACACACAAATAAAAAATTGACTCTTCCCAGGCTCTTCAAGCAGAATAAGTTCCTTAAAGCAACCAAGAAAGGCTACCAAGGTACTGTAAGCCCTTTGCTGTTTCAAACCCTTCCCAGAGTTCCCCTACAAGCTATAAAGACATTCACAGATAGTACACACATGAGAATCCCAATGCTACACACACCCTCAGCTGCCGGACCGGTTTCATCACTTTTTGGCGAAGACCATGGTGTCTCATAAAACTAAGGTGCTCTGTCCAGCATTCGGAAATGAATATTTACAAACATTATTATACAAATAAATTCCTCATAGCATTACCATTTGCTTTTTAAAACATCAAGGAGGAAGAGAAAGAGAATTCCCAGGGAAACGCCATCGAGGGCTTTCAGAGGTCATCCGCCGTGGCGCACAACATACCGGGTGTCGGCTCACACTCCACAATTGCAGCCAAAATGATCCTTCCTGAAAAAGCCGTGGATCAGAGATACTTGGGACAGCTACTGGGATGCAACTCGGGCTGGCCATGTCTCGAGGATTCATTCCTCAGCATTCTTCTCATGGCTGGCACGATAATTGGACTCTTGTCCATGCCCGACGTTGGAGGCAGTTTCACCCTCTTGGTACCGTCAACCATGGATCCTTTTTATGGAGTTAACTCCCCTCTGAACACATAACTCACCATGCTGAGATGCCAGGTCCATAACCCATACACTATGCCACTTTGTCCAGTGTTTACAAATGTCCCTGCCTTTCATTTAAAAGTATTGGCACGTCTGTCCTGGATGTAAAAGATGTACAAGTTCATCCATGACCCATGTGGAAAAATAATAATTCACTTTTAAACTCCATTTTGGGCACGACAGAGCACACACACACACAGCCCCCAAAGCATGATGGGATATCGTCCAATTGAGGCTATTATCTTTATAATATATTTCTGATATGCTGGGATCGCAAAGAGCAGTAATTGAAAAGTTTTCAGGTTTTCATGAACCTTTGACAGAATGATGATGATTCTCCATGGCAATGCGGTGAATCATTGTCCAACAGAGTCTTTTTGACTCGGGCTCTAATTATGTACTCAATGTACAACTTTCACATTATTGAGCACTTATTACACCTCAAGGGATAAGTCTGTTCATTCTGATGGCACATCTGGGTGGTAATATCAAATGTTCACATTTCAAAATCTAATAAGTTATGGCAGCTGAAACAAAGCGATAGGCGAATTAAGAGTGATCTTCGTGTTCCTGCTGTATTGGTTCCCCTGTCCAATCATCGCTAGTTATCTGCTCACTGACATTGTGTTTATATCCACGAACCACCGGTCGGTCAATCAAGCAATTCTTCCGATGGACGAGGATTGCTTCTCTACCATCTACTATGGAGGAAAGGGCAAAAGAGGAGCAACACACTACCTGTCGAGTTACAGTTGAACACAGGTAACACACTCCACGTCGAGTCAAACACAGGTAACACACTACTTGTCGAGTTACAGTCTAACACAGGTAACACACCACACGTTGAGTTACAGTCGAACACAGGTAACACACGACTGTACTAATCAAGGATTTCCAGCAGATACGAACCAAAGTGATCGATACAATCGTCAAAGTACACAGGATATTGAAAGACAATGGAATCATTTTGTCATTTTACTTACAAAAGGACAAAATATAAAAGAGGAAATGTATTTAAAATGTGCGTGTGTGTGTGTGTGTGTGTGTGTGTGTGTGTGTGTGTGTGTGTGTGTGTGTTTATTTAATGGGTATAATTGCTGTACTGGAATCAAAATGAATATCTGTTACCTCCTATTTTGAATTTGCAAAATGAAATATCTCGATTCAAACTGATTCCGAACTCTAATGAGGGGATTAATTATGGAACTGCAGACATCACGACCGAGACGAAGTCCTCAACCCCATTGATAAAGTCTCCTGACAATTACAGAAGCTGTATTTTTATGCAGGGCAACAATAACAATAATAACGAGATGGTATTCAAAGAATACTTTCCCCGCACAGGCTTGAGAAGGACTTGGTGCGAGTCAACGCTTGCGGTGGCAAATTTGTGAATAAAAAAATTAAATTCAAATCAAATGGAAGACCAAATCGGTGCAGTCCTGCATTGGAGTCGTTCGAGGGAACCCGAACAAGCAAAAAGCAAAGATGAAGTCTTCAGGAGGAACCTGGATAGGATTCACATTTTAAATGCTACTCCTCTACCCTCAAACCTCATCCAGGTGCAGCCAAGTGAGCCTTATTAAATAAATAAATAATAAAATCAAAAAGAATGCACATTCAAATATTAAATAATTCTGGCTGCCAGACCATGCATGTGATGAGGTTGAAATTTAAGACATATTGTTATGTTTGTGGGGTAGATGAAGGGATTTCATCGGAGAGATAGGATTGTGTGGAGTTGCTTGGCCCGTGGACGTGTAGGAGACATCTTGATGTAACTAAGTAGGGAGACTGTGAGCTTAAGTGTTACTTGTCACCACACGGGGGTGGTGCCATGTTAATTAGTTAGGGATCAAGGATAACTTCCCCAGTATGTAATTCTTTGGTTCATTTTCACCTTGTCTGTATTTAAGTATATTCCTGGTGTTGGCTTAATGGTTAGGGTGGTGGGCTTGGGATCCTGTTAAATGGCTGTTAAATTAATACCAGGTGGGGTTGACTCTGCCTGTCATACTTCTGAGGTTGGCAAAATGAGTACCAGCTTGCTGGTATCCTGTGTCGGAGTGGCAACCTGTCCAGGATTGTGCCCAATAGCCAAGGAGACTGCTTAGGCAGCATCAACGCTCTGCACAGAGTATGGTCCCAGTGGAAGGATGGATGTACTTGTCTGCAGGGAGGCACCTCAATTAGATTTAGTTCACCTCACATTTTTCTTTCATTATTATAATTTGAATTATTGTCATTGTACATATTTGATTATCGTTATTAAATCATTATTTAGTCAATTCAATTTGCTTGTGTCCGTGTATTTGTGCCATTCTGGTACATCGCTTAACTGTTTTCCCACGCGTGCACATTAATCGCTGAGAGTCTCGCCTGTAGGCCTCCAATGGAGAAGTTTGGCCGTCCGTCCAGGGCGGGGTTAAACCCCCTGGACATGACAATGTATTCCCCATCACAACTACATCATAATGGTGACGTTTCACCTCGATCTGTCCAGCTGTTCTGGAGAAGAAGTTTTTTTTGGTAATCCAATATGGCTGCCAAAACATGTGACCTACGATGTCATAGGTGGGGAACGTTTTGTTCTCTCCGAGATAGGCGGTCATACCTGGAAAGTTTCTCCTCGATCTTTTCAGCCATTTCGAAGATTTTTGAAGGTTTTTTTTTTTTAAATGGCTGCCAAACATGACTGATGACGTCATAACAATTTGTTGACCAATTTATCCTTGATGACCTTCAAAATTTTTCATACTGATCGGATGCAGCGTTCTACATATGCAATTATGATGTCATAACGAAGACATTGATGACATCATTAAATAAAAAAAACACTTATTCCCCATGGGGAGTCCATAACAGATGCCACGTTTCAATTTTTCCATGGAACGTTTGTGGAGATATAGAGGTCCAACGTTTCTCCTTTTTTCCAACATGGCTGCCACACCACATGACCTATGACGTCATAATTAACTTTGAGACATACATGAGTAGTCGACCCCATGGTGAAAATTGTGCGTCAATCCGACAAACGGTTCCAGATAAAAGGGAATAACAAAATGCAGACACGTACGTACGGGACCCTGCTTTTCGCTTCGCAAGTGCGGACTAACGATGATGACAATGAGGGAATGCAAGGAGAAAACATTCTTTCGTGGTGGACCTTTCGCATAAACTTCTCAGATCTATGAACACAATTCAGAGGACTTTGGAACTGGAACAATAAGTGAAATTGTTATTGCAAAAATCAATTAAGCTTATTTTAGCCGGAAACCAAAATACCAATCAATAGCGCGGGATGACATGCGGGATGCTTTGCTCGAAGTTCGAACAAAATTGCGAAAAAATGACGAAATAAACTCGGAGGGACAGCCGAGATATCATGCAATTTGTATTATTCTGCTTGGAGCAAAGAACAGAGAAATCAACTTGGGAAGGTAGGACGGAGGGGGGTCGAGGTGAAAGGGGGGGTGGGGTGCGAGGGGTGGGGAAGTGAGGACGGAGCAAACAAATAGAGCTGAGCAGGGACCTCAATCAACTTGTGTAAATTTCGAAGCATTGCCGACAGCACAACAAGCGCCATCATTTGTCCTTGCTGCAAATAAAAGGCACTAAAAGAACTGCTTCACACTCGGCTTCAGTGCTCAGGTTGCTTCCTCGCAAAGAAATGGCATTAGTACCTCCACCACCAAAGGTGGACCGAGGTGATGTTTTCACCCCGGTTTGTCTATCTGTCTGTGTGTGTGTGTGTGAGCACGATATCTCAAAAAGTTATGGACCGATTCGGACAAAACCTAGTGGACAAGTTGGGTGTGTGACAAGGACGAATCGATTCGATTTTGGTGAAGATGCAAATCCGGATCCGGATACGACATTGTTTTAATTCCTCCCCCCCCCCCCCCCCCCCCCAAGTGATTCTTCACCATCGAGAGATGGGCCGAAAACGATATCTAGCACAATATCTGAAAAAGCTAAAATCAGCTAAGATCCTCGTCCTCTTAATGATGTCAAAAACGAATATGACGTCATTGTGATGCATCAGGTTTGCGATAAATTAATTATCTGTGCTAATGCCCGGCTTGATTCCCGCAAACAAAATTCAAACAGCTTGCCTAGTTTCGGAGATAATGGTATAGGCGATTTCCATTAGCGGCGATATGACGTCAACTCTTTTCTCGGAAGAATTTCCAAAATCGGAGATGGTTACTGCCTGCGCGTGGGCTTTCTGCATATACATGGCAAGTTTCACGAAGATCCGATGAAAACTCTGGGTTGTGAAACAAAAAATGTCAAAAATAGGAATGACGTCAAAAAAATTGATATGACGTCATAGTGATGTATCATATGTGCGGTAATTAATCTCTGCTAATGCCCGTTCGATTCCCGCAAACAGAATTAAAAAAGGCTTGCCTAGTTTCGGAGAGAATTTTTTAGGCGATTTCCATTAGCGGAGATATTTTGACGTCACAACTTTTTTTTCTAGGAGGAATTTTCAAAATCGGAGATGGTTCCTGTCTGCGCAGCGTATTTTTACATATATATGCCAAGTTTCAGGAAGTTTCGATGAAAACTGTAGGCTGTGAAACAAAAAAGTCCACAAGAAGAAGATGAAAGAACAACAACGTGAGTAAGACTTCGAGATCCTCCACGAGGATCTAAAAAGTTATGGATGGATTCCGCCAAAACTTGGTGGACGAGTTGGGTCGGTGACAGCCGAGCAGAGGTATGCGCTCCACCGACTGACGTCCTAGTTTATTAAAAACATACATTTTGAGAATATCAGAGGAAAGAATCATTCAACTCTAATAATCCTTATGCTTCAGCATATTTATTTTGAATGAATATGTGGCTATTTGGACATTGTCACCAGAATGTGCAATCAAGTCACACAATGGCCCCGATGTGCAGTGAAACGGAAATGATGTCACACATTCACACTTGGCACCGCCACACCGACCACATACAGAGGAAGGCCAATTGTATGAGTCAGAGTGAAAAAGCTGGCAAATGCCTCTGATTATGTGGATGTTTATGTGACAATCTTCCGCTGTGATGTGCTGCAAATGAACCGCCATTTATTCCCCATCTCATGTCAGCAGCTGGAAAAGAAGCCTTCCGAGTACGTTACAGAGAGCAAGTCGTCAGGAAATCCATTCCAGCAGATTCCGCTCTTAAGATTCATTCTTGACTCGTTTTAGCAGCACAAGCTCGCAGGACTTTGCCAATCCATCCTGTGGACAATTGTCCTGAGAGTAATCCCTGCTTTAAGCAAACGCCGGACGATTACTGATTCAATAACTTGGGAGTTCTTCTTGCTCATCATCGGAGTATCCAATCCGAGACGTTTTCACAACAGAACCAGAACGATGACAGACATTCTGACAGCTGTGTTTCACGTTGCTCGCTGATGTGGCACAATGATCACAGAGGAAGCAAAATGCCATTTTTACTCAGTAACGGCCAACACCTTAGTGTGTGCACCGTCGTTATCATACGGAGAGGCGCGTAACACCCCAAGATGGAAATTGCTGGACCACTCATGGGTTACGGCCGAATAACGGTGCACATTGCAAATGAGTCGTGACCTTTCAAGGAAACCTACATCCAGGATCTTCTGCAACTTCTTAAAGAGCGTCGCCTTAGTTTGACTGGGGCACAGGTGGACCCCGAGCGACATCTCTGCCCGGTTTGATTCTACATGTCAAATAGTTCCACGAGCCCAGGAGCTGTAGCAATGGCAGGAAGTTTAAAAAAAAAATCCCCAGGACATCAGGAATTTTGCTCCTACAATCCTGAACACGAATATGGATTTGCACATACTAAAATGGAATTGCGTACGAAGTTTGGTGTAAAAGTCAAGGTTCAATGCTTCAAAGAAATGAAATACTCGTCAGATTTTCGGTGAGGTCCAATTGTGCCTCAATGAAACAACAGTTGCTGACTGTGAGTGTGAGTGCTCCTGCACCAGAGTGAAATGGCGATCCTGCAGCTTGAACAGTGCCTGGGAAAGAGTTCCTTCGATGACCTCGCCATTCCACATGCGTGACCATAGCTTGCGACCATACGTCGTTCCATCTGCATGAACAGGCCCCGGAGTACGGTGTCGATCAGAGGACGTGCCATGGGTGCATAAACTGCCTATGGCTGACCGTTTACTGCCGTTTAGCTATTCTACTAGTCTCGACCTTCTGTTCAAAAACCAAGTCAACTAGTTTTCCCAATTTCAACAAATTCCTCAACCCCATTCTGCGACGCGAGAAGGAACAAAACTTTCCCAGAGGAAGCGCAAAGGCAGCTGTCATATTCATTAGCACTCGCTTATGGGTACTGACGACTCCACAGTGCCGGGAGACTTGGGAAGTTGTTGGGGACAGGTACACAGGTAGAATTTCTAATTGCTACCTCTTGTTTCCCCACTCAGGAAGCAATGGCAAACAAATCATCATCAATAAAATAATCATATTGCCCAAAGCAGGCGTCAGGCATCAAATGATGCTGGTGTCATGTACGAAGTTGTCACATTACATCTGCAACCACACATCTTAGGACGTGCCTCAAGATCGTACACCGTAAAGCAGTGCCCAGTCTGAGAGCATTCAGCCGATGGTGCAACACGGTATGCTGACACACAGCTCCTGCAATGCTTAAGGTATCATAATTATCTGTAAGTAACGAGTGATTGAAGCCATAATCAGGAAAAAGGCGAAGGTTGTCAGCTTCGTGCCAGTAAAATATTCCTTTGTTTTTCATCGAAATTGAGGATCATGGAAGAGCATGGTGGCAGAAGGGGGGAAAAGGCAACCCACTGACAGCGGGGTACAAGTACAAGCCAAGGAACGAACAAAGAGTAATAGCGGTAGGGAAGGAAACACAGTACGAAACCCGATCGAGGCTGACAAGGTCACATGGCCCAGTGAAGGACGCACAGACCATGGACAAAGCACACATGACACGAAGGAAGAACGAAGTCGTGATGTCGAGTAAGATTATATCAAGTGATGTATCTGGGATGGGAATCTGAGCAGCTCCAGCCCAGCCATGTGCGCTTTATCAACACCCATATGTATTTCTGCAACGCTCCACGTCATGGTCCGCACTCCATCCTTACCTCCGCCATCGAAGGTGGGATGAGGTTAATTTTCACCCCATGTCTATCTGCTGTCTGTCTATGTGAGCAGGATGTCTCAAAACAGTTATGATGGATTCGGATGGAATTTGGAGGACAGGTTGGGTGTGTGACAAGACTGAATTGATTCGATTCTGGTGAAGATCCGGATCAAGATCCAACCCATCAGTGGGACACAAAACGTAAACTGTTCACCTGGTGGAGGTATGTGCTTCACCGAGTGCAGTTCTTGTTCTTCCTGCGGCCCGAGCTGTGTCCATGATGGAATTACCGTGGTTCCTTGTGAGTGGAATGTTACATGTTCATCAAGTGTCGGTATGCTGGGAGAATCGAGTTCCACAACGGTCATGTCACGGCACCTTCAGGAGCGTGTGCACCGTCATACAGGGCGGACAAAGCCGACCAGTTACGACTCGCACCATTATCCAACACCGGCATCGAAACTTCATTTTGGGCCTCTGATGCTCAATAAAACTTCACACATCCTCAATAAAATACAAATGTAAGCTGCAGAGAGCGGCGTAACAAACAGGCCTTCATTTCCTAACACTACAGCAATGACTCATTATTTATGCACATTATTCAGTGAATGCACATTATTGAGGACAAAACATGACATTGTACAACTTCAGGGTTGGAACAGAATCGACTTGGACAGTGTGGAATCAAAAACTCTCAACATGACATCACATCCCATAAAGAAGAAGAACAACATGGCCTGCTGATTTATCATCACAGTCAGGCTTGTGGTCTCTGTTTTCTACTGCCTTTCCTCAGGTCTTACTCCCTCTACCCTATCATCTCGCCATCCCTCCAAAGTGCATCCCAATTGTATGTGTTTTACAACAACCCCACCCCCCATTATAAAATTCCCAACATCCAGGCTCACTGCTCACCTCCATGCTCCATTCCTTCGTTCCTCCTTTCTGCCACTTGTGGAACCTTCTTCATCTGTTCAAGTCCACTCTTCCTGACAAGACTTTATGTTTGGCAGTGCACCACCACCTCTGGGCATTCTCCATCTTTAGTCATACTATTTCCATCTTCTTTTAGGAATTATTGAAATGTGGAGGGGCTCAGGAAAGATTGAGTAAAGAACAGAGGGAACAAGACCATGAGGATATGCAGTACAAAACAGAAGCCACCGAGCTGACTGTGATGAGAGCTGAGCAGTCGGTCTGGTGTTTCATATTCATTGTGGGAGATGACACTGATGTTTAAATCATTGGACTCCACAGCCTCCAGGAGGGACCGCTGTGGCACTGTTATGCCAGGTTGGAGGGGAGAGCAGGATTCCTCCGTAGCTGTGAGAACTTCAGATTTACCAAGGAACGGCTTGATAGTACAATGGAGGACATTCAGCATGCACCTGGCTTTGGATGCCGGCATTGACATATGGTCTGCCCAGGAAAGGTGGTTGCTGATTGTGAGGACCTGGTGTTTTGGAGACCGACCGACCGACCTTCCAGTGGTTGATCTTTCCTGGGTAACATTGTGACAATGTGAGAGTTGCCTGGACTGAATGACAGGACTTTCTCTTGTACACACCTGGGAAGCTTTCACGGATGTAAATGTCAGCAAAACCGAGCTTAAAGTAATGTTGACCGAGGATATGTACACACCCAGCCCCCTCCCACCCCACCTCCACATCCCTTCCTATGCACACACGATATTTAAATTATGTCTACAAACAGAGCTGACAAATCCCTAATATGCTGAAAGCATGTAGCGAACCGGTCGATGCAATTAGCATCACTGAAAACATCAAATTGTTGGTTTGTTTTACCACGACGGGGAACAAACAATCAATATGAACATTCCGGTGTGAATGAAGGTAGCTTGTATTGAAATAATGAAAAGTTTTCTCGGCAATCTCCAAAACATGTCACTTGTGGCGTTTGCATTGTTGTTTAAATGTCACTTGAAGGCCTCATCTCGACAAGAACCTCGCCTTCTGTCCACACGGAGCCGTCAACTACACTCCCCTGTTGTGCAAGAACCAGGCTGGGATCCTTATTAGTGAGACCTTTCCAAAGGGACATCTCACAGTCTTGGTCAGCTCAGAGCCTGGCTGTCTGTCAACGTCAAAACTACAAAACACCGCGACGTACAATGACGACATGTTTGAGGTTTCTGGCCCCTACATCGAGAGAGAACTGATTTAAAAGTTTTTGGCACAGGAAAATGACATTATCAACGAAATATCCTCAAAGTTTGAACACGGGGAGATCTCAGGAATGCATCGGTGAAAAAATAATAATAAACACTGCACATTTCACCAAGAGGACATTTCCATGGCAACCACTTGAGGACCATTGTCTTTTGACAAAAGGCTCAAGATTACAACCAGTAGAAAAAAAAAAAAGGGAAAGAATGTGCAATTAGCTGTGTTATTCTTCAGAGAAGTCACAAATGATGATGTCAATGAAGCGATATCGTAAATTGTCAGATGTGTGTATTACATCAGCAAAGCAATGTCAGAGAAAGCTGAAACGTCACAAAGAGAGATGCCGAGTCTAAATTACAGATATTTTATTGCGATTTTACGATGGTACAGTGTAGGTCCTAGGTTCGGGTATGCAAAGGAAAGCTCCTGCATACCTGAACCTATGACTGTGTATGACTAACGACGTCATTTATATTTTGAACATGATGGAGGTGGCCACGTCATCTGTCACTCACAAATAACCCCACCAACAACGACTTTTGCTCTCACAACGGGGGGCATGCTGCTTGTCCTGGACATTTTGATGACTTCAGATACACCACAATCCACAACAACTCTTTGTCATAAACCCTTTTGCGCTCCGACAAATAATTCACAGCAAGCAAGTGGCCACGAACTAAGATGTTTGCTCTTACTTCAGATCGGATGCTGCATCTCTCAGCCAAACCAGTAACGTGGTACTCCATTGATAGAAGAGGTATACAAAGGAGAACCTTCAGTGAAAGGCCTAAAAATAGGTGGTTGGAGGCCATTTAAGATTGCAGGGTTTACCCTGAGCATTCGACTGTTTTAAATAGAGGTCAGGGATCTCTAATGGAGAGTTGAAGTCTCTGCTGTGCGAAGAGAGGGGCTGAAGTTCCTGCTTGCTAAAGGGGGGGGGTCAGTCGCCCCCCCCCCCGGAGAGGGTTGGAGTCCCTCCTCCGCAAGAGAGGACTGAAGTCCCTGCTCGTTAAGAAAGAGGAACATTGCTCGAGTTGATGATTGTGCATGAGGGATGTGGTTTGAGTTGATTATTGTAAGTTCAAGTCCCCAAGGGGGAGAACGAAGAAGTGTTACGAATATTTGTCGAGTTACCTCTTTGGATTTCTGTTTGTTCATTGTGCTCACTGGAAATTTGCTTGCTGTGAAACTGTTGCATTGTTATTGTGTGTAGGTGTTACGGATTCGTAAATCCTATAGTTTTGTATTAAGGAGTTACCTCTTTGGACGGATTTGTGAATCCTATGTGATTGAAAATGTTAGCACATAAGTTGGGTGTTCCAACCTGGATCTCTTGTATTTATATCTGATTTGTACGGGCACTGATTTGCATTGATCTGCATGTAGTACTAAGTGAGTGTTGAAATGGAGCGTGTGTGAGTCCAGTAGATTTCACTGGAATAAAACGTGCTCTGTTGTGTATTGTGAACTGTGAAGCTTATGGGAATAAATAAGTACAGAAAGTGGAGATTGGTCGTCGTCACCGTACACTGTGAAGACTCTGGATGAGGCAAAGCGCACACGCCAATTCCAGAGGAAAAACGATGACGACAGACTCCTCACATGCCGTTGCATTTTTGCCCTGGACGCAAACAACAGGGTATATGTAAGCTTGTATTGAAAGACGGAGCCCTGGCATTGTGGTGCAGTCTCATTGGAGTGCAGGGCAGATGTCGTTGAGAGTGTTTTAAGACCAGATAGAGAGGTGGTGTGTGTGTGAATTCGATCTTGGTGAACATCTGAATTAGAAGCGATTGTGAGCTCGATAAGGAACTGAAGATTACTGTACGATGACATACATGAATGTCTTGTTAGAAATGATATTGCAACAACTAAAGAATGAATCAATTGAATGTAAAACTTCAGGCAGAGAGTTAAAGCAGCCTGTGTTTGAACTTTTCTCTTTGTGATTTGGTGGCTGGCTCATGACTTAGAGCAGAGGGATGTTTGTTGTGTGTGTTGTTGATTAATTCTGTCTGCTGTTTAAGTATGAATACACATCATGTTCATTCCTCAAAATGATCCCTCAGATATGCGCACATGTGTTTCGGTGCAGTTTTGAATATTCCAACAACTGAATAGGCAAGTTTAGTGTGTCTTGAGTCATGAATCACATTATGCCTTGAGAACGGCTAGATAATGCACGAATGGAATATTGTGTGTGTTCCGTGTGAGAATTCCCTCCCTCGTGCTGTGGTTAAACTGTGAGAGTCAAATTGGATTAAAGCTCGAGTTTTCTCACCGCTCCATAACCTTGTGTGCTATTTTGGCTTTGAACACTGTACGTTGCATACATAATAAATGGATGGCCTCCGAAGAGTACCATTTGAATACCTGTTGTAGAAGAAGAAGAATGTAAAGCACCATTTTAAGTCAAGAGACCACTTTGGCCTGAGGCCACTTTGATAATACCGGACCATCAAAGCATGGTTGAGCAGGCCAAAAACATGGTGGCTTCAGACCCCAGCAAGGTTACCGAGGAAACGCCTTAAGACCCAGAGAGCAAGGTGGCCGAGGATCGCCTGATGAAGGATATAATCAAATAAGACCGTTAATCATCTTCGAAAGGGTGTTTTAATTTATCCAACCACCCAATTTTCACTCATGCACTTCCTTTGAGTTTTCTTGGTATGCATGTAAACTTTCAGGCTGCTAGGTTTTATAGTTTTGGAGTTATGGAGGAGACACACACACACACACACACACACACACACACACACACACACAGCCTTTTATTAGTATACATATATATTGCCATGGGGGTGGCGGACCAGGTTAACCCCTGACCAAATTTTTGGTGATGGGCAGTTAACGCCGCCAGCCCCCGGACGGTCGAGCGGTTCATTATTAATCGGAGGCAGACACGTTGATCCTCGGAGATTATAATGCGTGCTGGAGGGGCAGGGCACAATGGGGTTGATACTCGAACCCCACTACAAATACACGGATACAGTTTATTAAAATGAACACATTTAATGAAAATATAGTAATACTACAAAGGACAATAATTCAAAAGGTCATGAAAATAATGTGAAATAAATAAATCCTAAAGTCAAGGTGTCTCTTCACATGGACTCAAATACAGACAGTACAGAGGGAAAAGGAAAGAAAATAAAATATAATCGCTCCTTTTATTCTTGTACTTTGCTTGGCCCAGAGCTGGTCTTTTTGGAACTTGGAATGGAGGTGCTTTAATTCGCATGTGCAGACGCGCGAAAAACGGCGCTTCTCTCATAGCAGGACAAACGCACGCCAGGCAATCCGTGAGCGGCACTCCACACCAAAGCTCAGAGACCCAGTGCAACAGCTTCATGTGCCGATCGTACTCACCGACCCAACCAAGAGCCAAAGGCCAGCGTCATCCTTCACAACACGAGCCAAATATCGCCTCAACATGAACACAAGGGTTGTGTCGTCCTCCTCGGCGTGCGCTCACCCTCCGCTCTCGCCTCTCCAAAATCCGCAACCCCCTTCCTCTTTGATCACGGCTCTCCAAAAATGCGCCAACCGACTGCATCTGATGCCTCTCAAAATGTGTCAGCCTACTGAGTCTGATGCCTCTCAAAATGCGCTCCGGCCTTTCTTTTTGATCATGCCTATACAGGGTGTCCCAAAAAATATACAACTTTTCATCTGCAAAGAGGATGGTCATAACATATATTTTTAAAAAAGATATATGGCTGGATAGAAAGCTGAAAGGTTGAAGTTTATTGTACCAATGTCAAAATTGCCACCAAAATTAAATTTGTATAGAATCGTCGTTTTCTTTTAGACCACATGTTCGACGTAGACTCCACGTTGTCCGATCACTGCCTGCAAACGCGTTGTCATGCTCCATCACTTTGGGAAACGTTTCCTGAGGAATGTTCTGGATTTCTCGGTGGATGTTTTCCTTCAGCTGATCAAGAGTCTGAGGCCTAGGGTTTCCATAGATCCTGTCCTTGGAGTACCCCCACAAGAAGAAGTCTGGAGGATGAAGGTCAGGGGAATATGGTGGCCACTCAACGTCTTCGTAGAGGGAGATAAAGCGGCCCTCAAAATGTTGGTTGAGAAAACGCCTTGTTTCCCTGGCTGTATGGGCGGTGCCCCATCCTGCTGGAACCACTGGGTCCTCATCTGGATCAGGTTGTTTTCTCTACGGGCCTGAGTACGTAGCTCAGGCAGATAGAATTCCTGAATCATTTCGCGATAGTTCCTCTGGTTCACCGTGCAAGTGCGTCCCTGGTCATCTTCAAAAAAGTATGGACCAATTATCCCATACCAACCAACCGCCACCCACATGGTGACTTTGAGAACAGATCGAGGCACCAGTTCAGTTGATGCATTACCAGGATTTTCAGTTCCCCAGTACCCAAAGTTTTGCTTGTTTACCTCCCCGGACAAGTGAGCATGCATTCGTCGGTCATGTGAAGTTTTTTGAGGAAGTCTGCATCTTCCTCCAACTTTCCTGAGAACCAATTTGCAAAGTCTAGTCATTTGCGTTTCTGTTGATCAGTAAGCACCATTTCCGTTTGAATTTTGTATGGAAAGGCATGAATGTCTTGGCGAAGGATCCTCTGAACGGTACTCTTATGAATGTTTGTCTCGGCAGAAAGTCGTCGAATCGATTTTTTGGATCTGAACGACCGCCTGTCTCACCATTTCCACATTTTCTTCACTACGACCTGTCCTCTTCCGACCACTGTGACCCTTGTGAAGGTCACAGATGGTTCCCACATTGGTAAACTTTGCGATGGTGCACTTTATTGTCCGAAAGTTTGGTGCATGGCGCAAGTGGATACCGAAATGTCTCGAGTAAAGACGTTGCACCTGTATGACACTTTTCGTCTGGTGCCAAAGTTCAACAATTTTCATCCGTTGTTGTACGGTCAGTCTTGGCATTTTTCTGGTGCTTGCTTGGTATAAAATAAACTTCAGGGTCTCTGCAACAAGAAATGAAGCATTAGTGACAAAATTACTGCTTTTTTAGGATCAAACGAAGCATTTTAAAAGTTGTATATTTTTTTGGGACACCCTATATATCCTCTGCCTCGGTGCGTGGCCTGCTCAAACGAAACCCGGGAATGCGTGCTTCTGCCTGCTCGCGCTAGCTTCTGATGTCACGCCCATCAATCATCTCTTGGGAGAGTGACTTCGCCTGTTGTCACCCTTTGAAGGTTGGGCTTTCGCCCGCTTGGCACATTTGCTTGTTTTCGGGATGTGTTCCCCACCTTTATTGCCGATCTTGAAACATAAAACATTGGGAAAACATAGGGAAAAATCACAGAGGAGCGATTACATACTGGGGAAGCTTTTCTTTAACCTTAACTAATTAAGATGACACCACCCCCTCGTGTGGTGACACATAACACTTAAGCTCACAGGTTCCCTACTTAGTTAT
>CM068959.1:4531094-4559279 GCA_035128595.1 Eptatretus atami | reverse complement strand
GATAACAGATAACTACTTGTGGTGTGTGAGCAATTTTGGATAACTACTATTGTGGGTGTGTGAGAATTTTGGATAACAGATAACTACCTTGAGGTGCATGAGCAATTTTGGATAACTACTTGTGGATGTGTGAGCAATTTTGGATAACAGATAACTACCTTGTGGTGTGTGAACATTTTGGATAACTACCTTGTGGGTGTGTCAGCAATTTTGGATACAGATAACTACTTGTGGGTGTGTGAACAATTTTGGATAACTACCTTGTGGGTTGTGTCACAATTTTGAATAACTACTTGAGGTACATGAGCAATTATGGATTACTACTTTTTGGATGTGTGAGCATTTTGGAAGAACAGATAACTACTGGTTAGGTGTGTAGCAAATTTGGGATAACTACTTGTGGAGTTGTGAGCAATTTTGGATAACTACCTGTGGGGTGGTGTGAGAATTTGGATAACAGAATAAATACCTTGTGGGTGTGTGATTAATTTTGGAATACTACTTGTAGGTGTGTAAGCAATTTTGGATAACTACCTTGTGGGTGTGTGAGCAATTTGGATAACTACCTTGTGGATGTGTGAGCAATTTGGATAACTACTTGTGGATGTGTGAGCAATTTGGATAACTACCTTGTGGATGTGTGTGAGCAATTTTGGATAACAGATAAATACCTTGTGGGTGTGTGTGCAATTTTGGATATACTTGTGGTGTGTGAGCATTTTGGTTAACAGATAACTACCTTGAGGTGCATGAGCAATTTTGGATAACTACTTGTGGGATGTGTGAGCAATTTTGGATAACAGATAACTACCTTGTGGGTGTGTGAACAATTTTGGATAACTCCTTGTGGGTGTGTCAGCAATTTTGGATAAACAGATAATACCTTGTGGGTGTGTGAACAATTTTGGATAACTACCTTGTGGATTGTGTGAAGCAATTTTTGGATAACAGATACTACCTTGTGGTGTGTGAGCAATTTTGGATAACTACCTTGTGGGTGTGTGAGCAATTTTGGATACAGATACTACCTTTGAGGTGCATGAGCAATTTTGGCATAACTACTTGTGGATGTGTGAGCAATTTTGGATAACAGATAACTACCTTGTGGGTGTGTGAACAATTTTGGATAACTACTTGTGGGTGTGTCAGCATTTTGGATAACAGATAACTACCTTGTGGGTGTGTGGAACAATTTTGGATAACTACCTTGTGGGTGTGTCGCAAATTTTGAATAACTACTTGAGGTACATGAGCAATTATGGATTACTACTTTTGGATGTGTGAAGCAATTTTGGAAGAACAGATAACTAACTTGTAGGTGTGAAGCAATTTTGGATAACTACCTGTGGATGTGTGAGCAATTTTGGATAACTACCTTGTGGGTGTGTGAGCAATTTTGGGATAACAGATAAATACCGTTGTGGGTGTGTGATTATTGTTGGAATACTACCTTGTAGGTGTGGTAAGCAATTTTGATAACTACCTTGTGGTGTGTGGAGCAATTTGGATACAGATAAATACCTTGTGGGTGTGTGAGCATTTTTGGAATAACTACTTGTGGGTGTGTGAACAATTTTGGATAACTACCTGTGGATGTGTGAGCAATTTTGGATAACTACTTGTGTGGATGTGTGAGCAATTTTGGATAAAGATAACTTACCTTGTGGGTGTGGTGAGCAATTTTGGATAACTACTTGTGGGTGTGTGACAATTTTGGATAACTACCTTGTGGGTGTGTCAGCAATTTTGGATAACAGAATACTACCTGTGGGTGTGTGAACAATTTTGGATAACTACCTTGTGGGTGTGTCAGCAATTTTGAATAACTACCTTGAGGTACATGAGCAATTATGGATTACTACTTTTTGGATGTGTGAGCAATTTTGGAAGAACAGATACTAACTTGTAGGTGTGTAAGCAATTTTGGATAACTACCTTTGTGGATGTGTGAGGCATTTGGATAACTACCTTGTGGGTGTGTGAGCAATTTTGGATAACAGATAAATACCTTGTGTGTGTGATTAATTTGGAATACTACTTGTAGGTGTGGTAAGCATTTTTTGGATAAACTACCTTGTGGGTGTGTGAGCAATTTTGGATAACTACTTGTGGATGTGTGAGCAATTTTGGATAACTACCTGGTGGTGTGTGAGCAATTTTTGGAATAACAGATAAATACCTTGTGGGTGTGTGATTAATTTTGGAATACTACCTTGTGGATGTGTGAGCAATTTGGATACAGATAAACTACTTGTGGTGTGTGAGCAATTTTTGGATAACTACCTTGTGGGTGGTGTGGAGCAATTTTGGGATAACTAACCTTGTGGGTGTGTGAGCAATTTTGGATAACAGATACTACCTTGTGGTGTGTGGATTAATTTTGGATACTACCTTTGGATGTGTGAGCAATTTTGGCATAAAACACACCTTGGGTGTGTGAGCAATTTTGGATAACTACCTTGTGGGTGTGTGAGCAATTTTGGATAACTACTTGTGGGTGTGTGAGCAATTTGGATAACTACTTTGGGTGTGTGTGGCAATTTGGATAACTACTTTGTGGGTGTGTGAGCAATTTTGGATAACAATAACTACCTTGTGGGTGGTGAGATTATTTTGGATTAACTACCTTGTTGGGTTGTGTGATTATTTTGGATTACTACCTTGTGGAATGTGTGAGGAATTTTGGATAACACACACCTTGTGGGTGTGGTGAGCCATTTTGATACCACCTTGGGGGTGTGAGCAATTTTGGATAACTACCTTGTGGGTGTGTGGAGGATATATATATATATATTTTTGTATACTTGTTGAGCCTGTATGAGAGCTAACCACAACGCACAGCAAGGGGGGCATGAGACAAGAGGGGTGGGAGTGGGAAGGACAAAACTGTGGGGACAGAGACATTGGAGTTCGGTGGAAGGGAGAGGGATGGGGGTGGGAACATGGGAAACACAAGATGGATATTACAGGGACTTTCAGGAAGGAAAGCAGGGAATTTGAAGAGGTAGGCTTGGGTGGTTATTGGGGAAGAAAAGATTGAGGATTTGGATGGGGGATGATAAGAGTGGTGGTGGTGAACAGCTGTTTTGAAGGCCTGGAGGAAGAATGGGATTGAATAGAGTGAGGGAGTTTATTCCAAAGGCCGGAAAAAAGAGGAAGAAAGAGTGAAGGTGAGCAGTGATTCGTGATTTTGGTAGTTTTACCAGAAGGGGGTTGTTGGCGGACCTGAGCGCCCTGCGGAAATGTGGTGGGGACAAATGCAGAGAGAGAGGGGGGACAAGGCTGGGAGGAGACGGTAGAAGAAACAGAAGACCACGACCAGCCTGCGGTGAGAGAGTGAGAGGCCCAAAGACTCAGCCTCAATCAGGGAGATGCCAATGATCCGAAATGCCTTGGTTTCCACAGCGTGAAGCCGAGAAAGGTGGGAGGCAGGAGCGCCAGCCAGGGGAAGAGTATTCCATCAGGCTGTGGATGAAAGCTTTGTAAGTGGTCAGGAGCTCATGTGGGTCGAGGAAGGACTTTGCACGATGGAGGATTCCCAGTCGGCGACTGCTTTGGAGCCAGGCCAGAAATGTGGCTTTCCAAGGAAAGATCATGGCAGATAGTGAGATCCAGAACTTGAAAGAAAGGACTTCTTCCAGAGGATTGTTGAGAAAGTGGATGGGGGGTTTCTAAACGGTCCTTTTGGAGAGACATGTAAGAGTTGTGAGATTTGTCCGGATTGAAAGGCATGTTCCACGTGTTGGACCAGTTTGTGATTTATCCAGATCTGCAGTGAGCAAAAGACTGCTGCATGCCGGCCTGAGGGATGACAGATGGTACGGCAGAGGGTGGAGTCATCAGAAAAGAGATAAGAGGATTTTCCAGAGTCGGAGAGATCATTGATGAAAACCAGAAAAGAACAGGGCCCAGAACGCTACTTGAGGAACTCAGCCTGGACAGGAAGAGGGATGAAAGAACTCCATTTGGGGCACACTTGACTGCGACAGGAGAGGAAGTCTGCGAGCCTGAGTGGGATGACTTGGATACCACAGGAAGAGAGTTTGGTGAGCAGGGCAGGGTGCCAGCACGTGTCAAAATGACGCGATATGTCGAGGGATATGGCTTCTGATTTCCTGTCTAGCATTGAGGACCTCCATCCATTGTTGGGAGAGTAGAAGCAGCATGTCCAAGGTCGAGTGACCTGGTCTGAAACCAAATTTATGATCGGAAATCAAGCCATTGGAGAAGAGGAAGGATTTAATGTCTGAAGCAGTAATGGATTCCATAACCTTGCTGATGATTGGCAGAAGGCTGATTGGTCTGGAGTTGCAGGGATCTGTTTTTGCACCTTTTTATGCAGTGTGGTATGTTTGCTGATTTCCAAGCAGATGGCAGATGACCTTGGGCAAATGAGAGGGTGAATAGAACAGAGAGAGGGTGAGCAAGAGCAGAGGAGCAGGTTTTTAGACACGTGGGCTGATGCCGTCTGGACCGGTTGCAGAATCTGAGTCGAGTTTTGACAGCAAGCTCTCCACCTGTTTAGGAGAAAAGGACACAGAGCCAGGGACAGTTGGGTGCAATTGGGTAAGGGGGGAAGAGAAAGTGATGGGTTTTCAACACAAGATTTCGAAGCAACACGAGTTTAGGCATTCAGCCTTTTCACGTGCGGTATCAGCAGTGCGGCCTTGGAGGTAAGGGAGGGATGGAGGGGGAACATACACCAGAAACAGATTTGATTAGATGCCACCAGGATTTGGAGGAGAGAGAGGTTGAAAGTTCAGACTTGAGCTTAGAAAGATGTTGTTTTCTGGCTCTCCTGAGGGTAAGATACAACACTTATTCGAGCTTTATGGAAGTAACTGAGATTGCCCTTAGTTCGGTTTGCTTTCCATGAGGCAAAGGCAAGTTGTTTCAGGACAACTGCCTCACCACAAGTTCAGTGACCAAGGGTGGGAGGAAGGGTAGGACAACTGAAAAGGAGAGGGGAATAAATCTGTGCATGAGGGAGAGTAAGTTTCTTTGTAAGAATTCCAGGAGAGTTGATGTTGGAGAAGAGCGATAGGAGACTAGTCTATAAGTTTGATGGCTGCTTGGACCTGCCGTCCGGCTTGAGTGAAATGCCAGACTCGACGGCGGTGAGGTGGTTCTCTTATCACAGCCAGAGAGATGTCCACTTTGACAAGGACGTGGTCGAAGAACATTGGAGCAGAGGAAGAGCAGCAGATATTGTCAGGGAAATTTGTCAAAATCAAATCAGAAGAGATTGGGTACCACTGGTTGAGATCCGGGTCAGGAAGTTGACCGATTGAGTCAGTCCCAATGAGTCACAAAAGCTTTTGCTTAAGTGCCATGACAGGTGAGAGAGGTACCCACACCTAGCCAACTGGCATGATGACAATTGAAGTCCCACATATGAGGAAGAGAGAGTTTGCTGTTATCCAAAATTGCTCACACATCCACAAGGTAGTTATCCAAAATTGCTCATGCACCTCAAGGTAGTTATTCAAAATTGCTCCACACCAACAAGGTAGTTATCCAAAATTATTCACAAACTTAAAATGTAGTTAGGCAATATTGCTCACATACATTGCCTATAGAAAGTCTACGCCCCCTTTCAAAATTTTCACCTTTTGTTACCTCATAGCCTGGAATTAAATTTCATTAAATCAGACTTTCTCCACTTTTATTTACACATTGTAACCCACAACTTCCAAGTGAAAAACAAATTCTACAAATTTCCAATTTGTCTGCAAAAAACTACAAAAATCAAATTCTACTCACAAGTTGTGGGTTATGATTTGTAAATAATGGTAGAAAAATTCTGATTTAATGAAATTTAATTCCAAGCTATAAGGCAACAATAGGTGAAAAATTTGAAAGGGGGTGTAAACTTTCTTTAAGCACTGTACATACGGTACAAGGTAGAAATCCAAAGACTAAAACTGGCATCAAGAGCAAATAAAATGATTATGTTGAAATGAAGCTCTTACATTGAAACAAATCAGATTCTCAACTTATTCCCAATGTGATGATCAATGTGGATAGCCGTCTAGTCAGACAACCCCGTCGATAAAATCCGAAAATGCACTTTTTCCTTCTGGTGCATTTTAGTGTTAAATACTGTATTAGATGGAACACTTGAAATTCCAACTGGAGAGGTCATAGAACACGATACCCCATGCAGTGTTACATTTTTTTACTTCAATTTTAATACAATAATGATTTTCAGGATCGTTAATAAAATGCAGACGTTTAGCGCTGTTGAAGCGGTCTTTAGAAACCACCCTTATCCACCACCAAATTTAGCACTCTACAGGCCATGTCCAAGTACTGCGAAACTGAAGGGTTTTGAAAGTGACAAGATGATGATTTGTGTTCCACAGTGTTCAAGAATAAAGTTCAATTTAAATAAAATTAGGATTGTAAAGGTCGTATAAATTAATTATTTCCAGGTTTTACCGCTGTTCTACCGCCGTTTTTACCACCGTTGACGCAATGCTGATGACGCCACCCAATCTATGATGTTACATTAGTTATTTGTGCCTGTTCTTTGTGTCCATTTTAACGTCCTTACAAACATTTCCTGTTTGGAATAATTTACAATTTTGTTTGACTGTCAGGCAGGCAGAGAAAGTAAAAAAAAAAAAATAAATATAATATATATCTCACTCCTCTCTGTGCACACAGATCGGATGAATTCTGTGACAAGTCGCATGAAACCGGCAGATTTGCCTTCCTATTGATGTTCCGATTCGTGTTCAAAATATAACATGCAATTTAAGTAAGTTGTTCCTGCATCATAAACTGACGATTGTAAACTGATAGAACAGACAAACGGACGGACATGAACAAATTGCTGAACCCCACATTTGGCTTCGTGTACATGGAGTAATGACGTGAAATCCTTAAATCACAATTTGATGAAATGAAATATAGTGATGAATATTTCAATACAAAATATGAACCGCCTGATTTCCAGGAACATTGCCGAGAATGCTTTTCAGTGTTGCAGTAATTAGCACATGCATCTTAAATTTGGTAAGGAATATCAATACAACATCCAACATGTAAAAAAGAGAGTGGCAACCCAGGCAGCACAGCAACGCCTGCCAAAGGAGGCCGAGTAGGAGCCCAATTGCAGCGACATTGCCGACAAAATGTCAGTTCCAACCTGATACTGCTGGGTTAACCTGTTCGAATCAATTATGTATGGGCAAGCTCTCAAAGCATTGAGTAGTGAAGAGGTGGAGAGGATTGCCATTTCACTATAAGCGGAGGGTGATGGGGAGCAGGTTGAGTAAAGATGAAAATGAATTACTCGTTTGGTTCATTTGTCTTCATTCACTCGTGACATTTATCTGGAGCTGCTTTCTATGCAGCATTTTAGTGCCAATTTCAATGTGTCCTGAAAAACATCCCTTTAAACTGCACTTCAGACACTTTAATTGACAAGTGGGTCAGGAAATCTCTGGTGGCCTCCGTTGATGATGGACGGATATTGAAGGGGTCTCATCAGGTGGTCAGAAATCTGCTGCTAGTGCTTCCCAATGCTGGGAGATCATAATTGGACTGCTCCCCTTCTGACCCAAACAGTGTGTGATGAGTGCACAAATGGAAGAAAAATGATAATAAGACTTTTGAAGCAGGAAACTAGGGAATAGAACCTGTCAGTGCGATGAGATACCTTCACAATGGCAAAATAGATTGAAAAGAAATTGAATTGGAACTGGAGACCGAACCACCATGTTGCTAAATGAAAATAAATAAAGGCATCATGTGACCCCCAGCATGTTTAGAATGAGAAAGGCGGTATCATAAATTATTCCATGGCACCAAAAATAGGAGCAACAACCTGAATGAGATTTGTTTTTTGGTTGGCTGTAATTTATATCAGCTTCATGGCTACCTACCAAGGTAGTATGGTGTTGGCCAAGTGATAAGTCTGGTGAATTGGAATCCCATAACATGCGGGTTCAAATATTAGGGAAGGAGCAGTATTGACAAGTTGGATTCCCAATGAACGAGTCTCAAGATAATTACCACTTTACTATCAGATTGCTGACAAAAACCCAACTGGCTCATTAATGACCTCAGAGATATCTTAATCCGCCTGACCCTCCTGATCAGGTCTGTGTTTTTGGAAACCACACATTGGGGTCGACTCTTAATGCCTTCAGAACAAATTGTGATGGGCAGCTACCTCTGAAAGGGCAGCACCATCCAAAACATCACCAACCACCAGACCCAAACTGATCTACAAAAAAAAAAAACAAGAAAAGATTTTATTGAACTTTGTTGATTCACGATTGATGTCCCAAAAGTGGAGAAACGACTCGCACGATGAACTTTGAATGAAGCTCCAAGTATTTAGGAAAACGGAATTGATTTCTATATCCAAAGAGAAAGAGTGTGAAGCTGGTTTGTCGCCTTTAGTTTCACTTGCATTTATGCTTCATGTTGTCATGGTGAGTGGTGAATGGCTCATTTCAAACGCGTGTTCCATAAAGGACTTGTGATTGATTTTTGTGGTTTAGAATCCTTGGAAATGCTTTAAATCAAAAGCACTTGAAGCGAGAACGACGCTCGGAAGAGCGGATATGCTGAAAAGTTTACGTTATGCATCCCATTGATAGGCTGGGTCTGAATCCGGACCTGAACCAAAATCGAATCGGCTTGCTCTTATCACCTTCTCAACTCATCCACCAAGTTTTGTCACAACTCGTCCACAACTTTTTAAGGCATCATGATATACATATATATATATATATATATATATATATATATATATATATATATATATATATATATATATATGATATAGTTTTTGGCCCTATCTATCAATGGTGAAGAATCACTTGTAATATTCCAATATCTGGATCTGGATCTTCAACAAAATCGAAGCAGTTCATCCTTGTCACACCAACAGCTTGGTTTATGAAACAACATTTGCTAGTTAACTGTTCCCATATTATACAGTGTTCTAGTTGCCATTGCCAGGAAGTTGCCAGGAAGTTTTAACTCTCAACAGCATGTTGCTCTAGATCTCCATGATAGCTCCAAGTAATGCCCTCTGAAGATCCACCAAAACTTCCTCTGCTTGTTGGACAGGTGTTTCACACCGAGCAGCGTGATAAAGTTGAATGCCATCGCTGCTTTACGTAGCTGTCATCAAGATACTGGAGGCAATCCTCGTTAGCATTGGAGTTTATATGGTGAAGAAGCCTTGTCAACTCAAGCAATGCACAAAATATCACAGATCCAGAACCAGAAAGTAGTCTCATGTTAAAAACAAAACAATAGGTAGCATTCACCTTTCAAAGACCCAATCACACAATGTGTGTGTGTGTGTTGTGTATGTATGTGTGTTGTGTGTGGTGTGTGTGTGTGTGTGTGTATGTGTGTGTGTGTGTGTGTGTGTGTGTGTGTATGTGTGTGTGTGATGTGTGTGTGTGTGTGTGTTGTGTGTGTGTGTGTGTGTGGGTGTGTGTGTGTGTGTGTGTGTGTGTGTGTTGTGTGTGTGTATGTGTGTGTGTTGTGTGTGTGTTGTGTGTGTGTGTTGTGTGTGTGTGTGTGTGTGTGTGTGTGTTGTGTGTGTATCTCCTCCATAACTCCAAAACCATGAAACCTATCAGCCTGAAACTTTGCATGCATACTAAGAAAACACCAACGAAGTGCATGAGTGAAAATTGGAGATGTTTGTCGGGTTCATTAAAACACCCCTTTTGAAGATAATTAACAGCCTTATTTAATTATACCAACATATCAGGAGCTCCTCGACCACCTCGTTCTCTGGGGTCTTAAGGCGTATCCTGGTTTTACCGAACTGAGGACTGAAGCCGCCATGTTTTTTGTCCTGCTCAAACTTGCTTTGACTTGGAACAGGCCGCAGTGATTTCTTACCGATAAAGTTTTTTTTTCTTCACTTTCCTCACTCATGTTATCGAATGCCTGTTCATCAGACGTACGAATCACTGGGTGTATTGCAATGCTAATAAACACCCGTAGAGATGCCAGTGTTCATGGCTTTATTTCATTTCCGCACATGCCATAACCTCGAGAATCTCTTCAATTAAACTGAATTACAAAATTTAAGCTCCAGAATCGAACGTAGCAGAAAGTTCCGACTCCTACAAAAGTGTTCATTTGTCCAATTCGGACATATTTGACATTCCAGGCGTCTCCCGGAGGTGTATGTTTAATATGACGGTTTGCGTGCCCAGCAAGCCATTTCTTATCAACCGTTTCGTTGGAGTGCTTAAGCCACTTGGCAAGTGCTGTACAATATTCATATTGTCACTGAATACTGTATCGATCAACTTGAACAAAATTTAGAGCCACCCGCCTGTGTTGGGCACGTGTTGTTCTGTGCTGTAATTATGTAATCGGAAGTGGCTGGCTCGCGGAAAATGTGAAATTTTATTTGACACAACGTTTCCCCTTTTTGTGCGTTCTTTCATTATATGATCCGTCATTTCAGCATGGATAAATGACAATATACATTAAACGTTTCCTTTTAAAGTTTCTTCAACCATTTCATTGATTGCTTGGTGAAACCACTTGGTGCGCATTCTTCAAGCTTCAATGGCGATACCTCGGTTCAATACCCGAGGGAGGAAGGCAAAATATATTATATGATCCATTTGAGAAAAAATGTATTTCAGTTTTGTTATGAAGTAATGAATCGTGACATCAGGCAGAAAATCCGAGAGGTACATATGTTCGCTCTAAGCTGTCGGCCTGGGTTCGAATCCCGACCCAGCTATAAACAGTCATCCCGGTGTTTCACAGGCTGGGTGATTCATCAATTTGTGTGTCCGTCTCTCGATGGATGTTTAAACTGGTATCTCATCTCCGGAATCATTCCCCCCTCCCCTCTCACCCGTATCCAATCTCTCTCTCTCTCTCTCTCTCTCTCTTCCTCTCTCTCTCTCTCTCTCTCTCTCTCTCTCTCTCCTCTCTCTCTCCCAACCCTACCCCCCTCTCTCCTATCCGACCACACTCTCTCTCTCCCACCATCCTCCTCTGTAAGGGGACTGTAGCATGTACGAATCAGATTTGGAGTGAGCTGACCGGAGGAGTGCAAAGGTCACTGCATGTATGAGCATGCATACGGGCCTTTGCCAGGTAGATATTGTGGGTTAAATAGGTTTTAAATGTTCCCACCCCAGGTCTCTAAAGTGTCCACGTTGTGTGTGTGTGTGTGTGTGTGGTGTGTGTTGTGTGTGTGTTTTCGTTTTCGCTCCATATGCAGGTTTTAAAGGTGGAACGGAGTCCTCCCAGGTATAAGTATCCACCTCCATTTCGTTAAGGGCAGTCACAAATCGTGGACCAATGTGTGACGTTTTGTTCTCAAAGTTTTGTTCGAGGGCTCTTTGAGGATCGTCACTGAGCCCCGAGAGCTTCCAACTGGAGTTCGTTTGTAGTAATATTCCCAGGGATGTTTTTAAAATTTTTGTCAGGTTCTTCTTCATCATCCACATTGCCCCTATAATCACTGGTACAATTTCGGATCTCTTCAACTTCCAAGGTCTTTTCATTTCATTTTGGGGAAGAGAGAGAGAGAGAGAGAGAAGAGCGAGAGAGAGGAGAGAGACAGAGAGAGAGACAGAGAGAGAGACAGAGAGGAGAAGAGAGAGAAGAGAGAGACAGAGAGAGAGAGACAGAGAGAGAGACAGAGAGAGAGAGAAGAGAGAACAGAGAGACAGAGAGAGAGGAGACAGAGAGAGAGAGAAGAGACAGAGAAGACAGAGAGACAGAGAGACAGAGAGACAGAGAGACAGAGAGAGAGAGAGAGAGAAGAGAGAGAGAAAGAGAGGAGAGAAAGAGAGAGAGAGAGAGAGAAGAGAGGACAGAGAGACAGAGAGACAGAGAGACAGAGCAGAAGAGAGACAGAAGACAGAGGAGACAGAGAGACAGAGACAGAGAGAGAGAGACAGAGAGAGAGGGAGAGAGAGAGAGAGAGAGAAAGAAGAGAAGGAGAAGAGACAGAGAGAGAGAGACAGAGACAGAGAGACAGAGAGACAGAGAGACAGAGAGACAGAGACAGAGAACAGAAGAACAGGAAGACAGAGACAGAGAAGAGAGACAGAGAGAGAAGAGAGAGAGAGAGAGAGAGAGAGAGAGAGAGAGAGAGACAGAGAGAGAGAGAGAGAGAAAGCTCCCAAAAGTACAAAGACTGCTGATGTTGTACAAACATTAGGTCTGGCTCGCAGCAAGACAGCTCAGGCATCTCGGGGGAACGAAAGCTGTTAAGTGACGTGAAAACTTGGCAAAAGAAAGCAAAGCAAACTAGCAGATGGAGGACACAGTATGAAGGAAGACCTAAATAAGTTGGATATGTCAGAGAAATCTTGATATGAGGTTGAAGTGACTCACTCATTTTGCTTATCTAACATGTAAAGAAGAAAGTTTGTTCTTTGTTCATTAAGCATTTGGACCTGCAGGAACCATGCAACCAAACTTGCATGGCTCCTCTTTCATCCAGAGGTAGGTCATCGAGGCGATGTTTGGATGAAAAAAAATTTGAAAATTAAAAAAATAATAATTTAAACAGATCATTGCCCTTCATGCCTCGATTGGGTCCTGTGCTTATACACTGCCTGCATTTTGTTCGGGGTGATCAAGTAATATTTTGTTGTGAAGATCGTATGTTGAGGTGTACATAGTATTTGTTGTCAACAACACAAAATATAATTATATTTAGTGTTTACACATGCACCTGTAATTAAAAAGTTGCATTACACAGGTTTATTAGAACACTCCCCGTTCAGGCCGAGTGAACGTGAGGCCTACTTACACTGCCTGGTTTTCCGGGAGCGATATGCATTGTAAGATCGTATGTTGAGTTGTTGTGATATTGTTGTATTTTAAAATAAAATTAATGAAAAGAAATTAAAACAAGGGAAGCGCGTCCAAGCGCAGTTTGTAATGTCCAAGATTTGTAATTCATATGAAGCAGAAGGCCAACATTCCCAATTCGTCACGCAGGAAATATTTAAATACACTATTTCATTGAATTTCCTCAGACAACGCTGGGTGTTGCTTTACTTCACAAAAAACAAGTCACCGTCACACGTGGTAACTTTACAAAGCCAAATAGTGAAAAATATACGATAATAGCAAAAAGACAAAAGACAAAAGTCAAAAGTATAAACACAAAAAGGCAAAAGTGGCAGTGCCTGAAAGCCAAGGAAAAGAAACAATCCCCAGGTCAAAACCAACTCCCGGCAGGAAGCATCAAACGCTTCCTGGCACACGAATCATCATGGATAGAGAAAACCTGATTTACTCACAAAAAAAACCGTGCTGTTCTCTCGGAAAATCTACTCCCCTGCGAACATTGTAGGACCAAGCTCAGCCGCTGAATCAAAACCAGAAATTTGACGGACTGACTTGTTGAAAGGTGGCATCCGATGACGGTGCCACGTTGAAAGTCACTGAGCCCTTCAGTATGGCCATTCTACTGCAATGTTTGTCTATGGAGATTGCATGGCTGTGTGCTTGATTTTATACACCTTCAGCAATGGGTGGTTGAAATAGCCGAATCTACTAATGGAAATCTACCCCGGGTTCCCAGCGGACTCTCTGGAATCGCAGGCCGTCACACACGAATAATTCCATGACGCGGTGGGTCGCTAATCGACCATGAATGCCAATAACTCAACACGTGACTTAGGGTCCTCCATCTAATGAATGCCATTTACCTAATGGTCAAGCGATCTAATATCAGGGACACGCCCTCGGTACGCCTTGTTCAAACGGATTACCTTACCGGATCAGATGCAGCGAGCGTAACTGCCCAAGGACGTACCGGCTCGGAAAACAGATCGTTGGGAATAACGTCCCGACTAAGCTAGGATACGGACCATGCTGGACCAATGAAGGAAAAGACAGAACGAGCTGGGAACATTTCTACACAAGCATTTATTTACAATCAAGTGAGAAAGGTATGTGCACACAGTGAATGGGGTTATTATTATGTACAGCAGGGAAAGCAAGGAATTAGTGGGTGCAACAAAGCAAGCAATTTACAAAAGCAGACACAGAGCAGACTTATCCCGTTATATCTCTAACAATCTTAACTTATGCTACAACAGGCGCCATCACACACACACACACACACACACACAACACACACACACACACACACACACACACGAAGATTAAATAGCCAAAAAGAAAGAGAGCAGATGAGGACTAATGGCCTCGCAATACTGGCGTGCCGCGTGACCAACGGAACCCAGTACATTCGGAGAGGTAGGAGAGAAATACTGTGTCGAAGGTGTGAGAGAGGGAGGTGTAGTTGTGTGCCAATTTGGAGGGTGCGGTGTCGTGCCAGAGGAAACAGTGATTGCCAATCAGTGATGGATGCTCTTTTGTGCGTCCAAAGGGATGAGATAGAGGGGTGAAAGATAGAGAGAGAGGGAGAGAAGATGCGTGAGGCAAATATTCCTAGCCTAGTCTTCCATCGGTCCGCGAGTGTAGCGTGTCCTCAGTGGGATGCTCCACTTGAGTATTCCCATCTCAAGAGTCAGCGCATTATCTCCTGCTTAGTCACTTTTCCAGGGATCGTGGAAACTTGTTTTCCGCACTGGTCCCAGAAGAACTTATGTCGCAGACCACAATGATGTAGATCCATCAACGGGCAGACACAGAGGAGCAGTGAAGAAGAGGGCAGAGCAGAGAGCAAAATGAGGCGGAGCAGGCACGTGAAAAAGAGGGCAAATGGCTTCGCCATCCGCCTTTTATAAGCCCCAGGCGAATGGTGGGGTGACGACCCAAAGCGACATGCCGTGACCCGAATCGCATTTCCAATTGGGCCACAGCAATCCAAGCCACGCCCTGCCAGGCTCCTGGGGCTGGAGCGGTCTAATTCGCACATCCGGTGCAACATGGCCCAGAGCTCCGTACTGAACTCCCGGACCTTTCTTCCCCGAACCCCCCCCCCCCCACCATCGCCGCTCATCCTACCACGTTCTGGCGACTGGAGAGGTTGCATCAATCCGCATGCCCATCCGGGGCATCTCCGGCAAGATACAGTTGGTGCTGCAAACGTTCTTGGCTTGTCCCCGCATCACGCGGTCCGAGTAACCTGAGCCGGCAGCACGCCTCTGTTTCGTGGCAAATTGTATCGATACAGAGGTATGAGGAGGCGCAGAAATATTTTTCCCATGTGTGGGAGATGGTGGTGGTCGAGGTGGTGAGTTTTTGGTGAGTGAGGGGTGAACAAGGTGAGATGCCGTTTTAAATCGACGCGCAGATTGGAATGAAAGGGTCTCATTCGCACATTCGCGCCATGTGCGCGCCGGGCAGCATCTTTGTTCTTGTGATTCTTTCACGGGTGGCTGCTTGGTGCTGTTATTCATATCATGTGTGTTTGCTTGCTTGTTTGATTTGATTTATACCATGGATAAAAGGAAAGGGTCGGAATGAAAATCAGGATTGAATGGAAGATAGAGATATAATTAGACATACCGAGAAGACCCATGCAACGCACTTCGTCCTGTTAACCCACAGGCCATGAGGGGAAGATCTGACTGCACGAAGACTAACGAAATAACTGCCTGTATATGTATATATACATACACACATATACAGACATACATATCTAATATATAATTTGAAGTTTTTGTTTGTTTGTTTGTTTGTCTGCACACGCTAATCTCCTGAACGGTGAAAGATAGGAGGAAACCACCCTATCGGAATCGATGATGCTGCCCACACCACCAAAGGCTATTGTCAGGCCACCAGACACACACACTGGCATTTCGTCTGCTGAACCGGTCAGTTCGGAGAAGTCTTACTCTCCACCTTCAACGAGGAGGTCTTTCCGCTCACGCCGCCCTCCTGCGTTGCAGTTCAGTGATGAGTGGCTCATGTAGACGAATGGAAGACCAAGACAACTTTCGTGCTAACAATTTTGTGTCACTCGAACAGCCCACCATATTATATATATATATATATATATATATATATAATATATATATTATATAATATATATATATATATATATATATATATATAGTAGTATCTATCTCTACATACAGTTCCTTGCATAATCGTTATACTGTGTTCATGATTTTTTCATTTGTAGTCCATGTTCATGTTCTTTCAGTAACCAGTAGAAAGACACAAGAGGAAATTACACCATTAATGTTGTCGTTGTGGTTTTACCATTATGGCTCCGCACATGCGCGTGGGGTATTATCCCGGCTGGTATGGCGGCGTGTCACGGCTTGAATAAAAACCTTCGTTGGAGAACCTGATCTGTCGACCTTATTGGCGCTGCTGCACTGTCGTTATCGGCCGCTTTGATGCCAATGTCGTCCCATTTCATTCCATTCTTCTTTGAGGTTGATTAGTAAAGAATGCACTGTCGTTAAAATTCCGTTTCTGTATGTCGAGGCGACATAATTTTGCCAAAAAGTAAATTGGCGATCTGTGAGGGAGGGGGGAAGGGTGGATTGGGATTTCCGAATATTGAGCAATTCTTCTTTTTCCATATTATTTTCACTTTTCTCCCATCTCCTTGGCTTTTGACCTCTGAACTCTGACCCTCCCTGTCATAATCAGTCATTCTCACCCCCACATGCCCCTTTACCTCTGATCCTCCATCACCCTCAGCCTCATCCCGTCTCTCTCTTTGTTCCAACAAATGGTTAACCACCGAAACGTCAGATTCTCCTGGTTTCCCTTCGTGGTGAGCATACCTTAATCAATGTCCTGTTGACTTCATGCAATGTTTTACATAAATATCACATTGGCTTCAACTTGTAAAAAACAAAACAAAAAAAAAAACATTCTTTTCTTTGAACTGCTGCAGTTTGTGTAAGGATACCTGGTGAGGTGTTTCAAGATTTAAATCCAACTTTGATGCAAGATTGGTAAACTGTTGATTTGAGATAGTGGTGACTCAATTAAGGAAACTGCTCGGCCCCGGATGGAGTCCAGCTTCCCAAGTGGAATTTCAAATGCTTCCACCCATCACACGCCGACCTTGGTAGAGACTAGAGAGGTCTTGAGTGCCCAGGAGATGAGCGAAGCGTCAAGCCTCTATGTCCTGTTCTTGTCACACTGGCATTGATCGAGCTGGCCAAGTTGAGCTTCAGGTCAATGGTGACTTCCAGGATGTTGACGCAAGAGGACTCTGGGATGGTGATTTCCATCGACGTTCAATGGCACAAAGTTGTAAGCTCCCTCACCTGGACATCTCAGCACAATAGCAACTTTGCACTGTTTATACCAAGCATGTCATGGTCTTGCTGCGGGAGAGCTTGCACCGCTTCATTGTCAGAGGTGTGATGAACGGTGAGCAAAATATTGTGAGAACATCAGCACGTAGCCTCATACCTGTCCTTATGCTTGAGGAAATGTCATGACGATCGAAGGAAGCCATTGGGGATGGTTGCACCTTTGCAGTGGAACATCCTGCTGAATTGCAATTTTGATCACGACTTCCAAGACGATGCCGATGATTGGTACGAAGCGAACTCGTATTGGTGTCCTGGACTGATTGATGATTGCGTCCTGATTGGGAAGGCATGCTTTTTCACATCGTGGAGTACATTCCAGTGCTGTTGCTTTGGCCAGAAGGGAAGCCAGCCAATTGTAGTGGCCACGGTAACTACCCAAGTCAAAGAATACCCAAACTTAACATGAACTATTTGGAATGATATGGGTTTTTTTTTAATTAAATATATGCATTCACGCGAGTTCCCTTCTAAAGATCTCTCTGATAACCCCATGCCTGTAAACACCAAGGTTCCTTCCAATTACATTTAAAAATGTATTCATTATTAATTTTTGCTAAACTTTTACAATTCCAGCAAACCAAATAATTTCTCGAAAGAATACTAAATAATGGATCCCATATTAAAAAGTATAGTACGTTATCAGCAAATACGACACAATATTTGCTATGATAAAATATTATATGATTAATGCTTTTGTAGATTCCTGTGACAGCAAAATGTCCCAAAATTCAGGCTCACCGCTCATTTGTTTCCATTTTCTCTTCCCATGGAACAAACGCCCCGAGTCTGTTCAGTCCCGTTATTCCCTCCATGGCTTCAAGATAGCTGTTCATCCCCCATCCATACTCATGATCTCTTCTGACCCCATTAACCCAACCCATGCCCCATTCTTTACTTTCTCAGTTGTTTCCTCCCCTCCTTTTCATTTTTTTGTTCGATTGGTTCAATTCCCGGTTTTCCAGTTCTCTTCTTTCAGCCCCTTCTTGTGTTTGAGGTTGTATCCAGTTTCTCCTCCTCCTCCTCCCTATTATTCACCTCCCTCCTCATCATCCCCCTCACTCTCTTTCTTCCCCTTTCACTTTGTCTCCTTCCCTCCCTCTTGCTCACACCTCCTCCCGTCAATTTTTCCTCAAAATGTCCCTCCATCCAGCTGTTGGTGTGTTTCCCTACTTTCCACCATCTTCTAGCTGTTCCGTTGTGTCGCGTGGTCTTTATCTTCCATGAGCCTCGACTTTGTAAACAATTTTTTTTCTTCCAGGTGACACACTGTTATTAAGATTCTGAAATGTTCTCCAACACTTCCCGGCTTGTTTTACGAGCAATGTGCATGTTACAAGCACTCTACATGAGGAAAGATTACAGATCAAATTACATCAAAATCGTGTGTGTAGCTTCAGGGAAGAAGTTGCAAGTGGTTGCGGATGGACGGACGGACGGATGACGCTCCATCCCACAAGCTCCCTGGAACTAAGTTCCAGGTGAGTTAAAATAGGGGCAATGCACCTGGGCTCACCCGGTATGACTAAGGAACCACGGTAGGCGTGGATGACTCACGACATATATATATATATATATATATATATATATATATATATATATATATATATATATATATATATATATATATATATAAATTAGCTGGTGGTTTGAACAAACTTGTGAAAGCACCATGCAGGGATGATTCCGACCAAGTTACATCCAAATCGGGTGAATTATTTTTGAGAAGTCAAAAGTAGCGATCCCGGAATCGTGATGACCTTTGACCTTGAAAACAACCTACTTGATATGCAAAAAAAAAATTTGTGGGATTTGCATGTCATCAGGAGTCCTTGGTCTTCAAAAGTTACGCAAAGTTTGGTGAAAACAGGAATATTAGTTTGAGCATCACGGGTGATGAAGGTTGTGGTCAAGTTTCATCGAAATTGTGTGTGTAGTTTGTGAGGACAAGATCCGAGTGTTTACCTACAGACTGACTGACGCTGTACTGACATGCCGATACCTCACCTGAACTATAGTCCAGGTGAGCCAAAAATGAAATACACGGTCGGTCTGTCTGTCCGTGAAGCCTTGGTATATGCCTGTTAATTGTGGACTGTTTGTACGTCAGTTGTACCCTGACTACACGTATGTCTATTCATTACGTACTATTGGAACGCACCTTTTAAACCCTTTGACCCTTTGGACTGCTGAGATGCCTTAAGTCCCTTTAGATGCCATTAGGCATTTACTCCTTATACCCCTCTATATCTTGAGACCTCTTGAGACTCCTGAGACCCTCGAGAACCTTATCACCTTTGAAGCACCCAAAGACCATCAAGACCTTTAAACACTCCATAAGAGCCTTTAAGATCCCCCAAGACTCATAAGATCCTTAATACCCTTGAATCCCTTTAAGACGCTTTAGACATCTTTAGTCCCCTTCACTCTTTAGTCCCCAAGAACCCTTCAACCTTTAAACCCCTTAAGTCCTTTAATATCCCGTAGACCTCAACACCGTTTAGATCCCTTACACCCTTCAGACATGTTAGACAGCTTGGACCCTTAACCATTTCGAGTTTTAGACCACCGAGACCTTTTAAAACCCTTTTTACATGCTTGAGAGATTCGACCTTTTTGCCACACACCACATAAACATCTATTGTCTTCTTACAAAACACAGACTACACCTTTTTCAGCAAGTAATGCACAAACTCGACCCACCCAGAGGGTGGGTTACTCTAATAGTTGTGACATAAAGAGCCTTCGAAACATTCATCATAATAACACGTAGTAAGGTACTGAGGCACCGTGGTCACATTGTAAAGGGGACAAACACCGTGGTCACATGTGTGAATTGACCACAGCCCCGCGTAATTCAACACAAGAGATTAAATCAGCAGGAAAGTGGAAGAATCGACCCCGGCCACTCGTAATGCAACACCAGTCGAATTCATCAAAAGGGTTACCTTACTCAGGCTCAGCAAGCTGTGGGCACGGGTCTATAAGCACTCTCACATGCCTGACACCAATATCCTTCAGATAAATGATCCAGGCAGAGCCTTGCTGGTTCATTAGGAAAAAGTCTTACGTCGACATGAAACAAAAAGCCCCGATTTGTTAAATAGTCGGACACATGTTCGGCACCGGTCATGACCGTCGGCGTTTGAACCATCATTCTGCCGACCATCATCAACTGGGTTTTGATTCATCAAATGAGAATGGTTGAATCTGCATGGAGTTCATAAGATCTGCTTACGAATAAGGTGCTCGCACGTCTCATCTTGCGGCTGCTGCTGAGTTTCACAATCCCTGCAATGCGTTACAGAAATGTCACCCACTGGCACAACACATTGTTCGTTTTTCCTCGCTTGACCCTCGTAACGGATTTTCATCACTTTATTTATGGCATGCCAATGGGATAATGTTATAATGTGTTACAGGTCGTGATCAATCGCCTTCAATTCCTCCACGGCCATCGGGGAAACGCTGTGATTTGCACAATCGCAAAAGGTTTCGCTGAAAAAGCAATTCAGTTTTAAACCTTTAAACGAAAAAATATTTCATTAATCCTGACTCGAGGTAGCATTATTTAGTCATTTTCATGAGAATAAAAAATGTGTGTACTTTCTAGACATCGTATACCTCAAAGAGGGTGTTCCGAACTACTCCATCTCTTCCTGGATGCCCTCTGCGTGGTTGGCCTGATCTCTGCCATGGTGACATCATGGTCGTTATCTCCATCCACCAAAGCCTTTGCTCTGATCTAATTCCATCTAACCATCAGGAATACTTATGGTTCCACATACCCCTCCTCACTTCTGAAATTGATTATGACCTCCTTTCCTGCAAGTCTTGCTGCTCTTCCTCTGCCACATTTGGCTCGGAGCGGTCTAGTGTGGGTTTGAATCCCAACGCAGCGATGACACTTATCCTGGTGTTTTTCATGCAAAGTAAGACATCAATGTGTGCACCATCCACCGAATGGATGTTAAGCTGGGTGTCCAGTCTACTAGCATTACTTGGTGAACGTTAAAAATAATCCCACCCTATCCGTGAAGAGTTGACAAGTTATCGTCGGCACCTTCAACAAATCACAAATTCCTGCTCTAACCTACAGGTAGTTTAGTAAATAAATAAGGAGGACCATATCCGGTCTCAGGTGACGTTTCGCACACTTTCCAGCGAGCTTCCTCAGGCCAATAGACGCCGAGTATGGGCACGTGTCCGCTTCTGTGCCCGAGGCGACAATTCATTTCAGGTCACGTGCCGGTGAGAAGTCGATTGAGGAGTTCTTATTTTGCCAAAGCTTAAGCAATAAACATCAAATCAAATCATCGATGATCTGCTCATTTTTTATGACTGACACGTCATCTGGTGTTGATGTATGGGGGTGGATGGGTGTGTGTGCTTGTTATTGTTTTTGTGTTTCTGGGGCACGGACACGGATGGGTCCTTGTCTGGGTTGGACGTGATGACGTTTGTGTCGCGTGATTGGTGGAGTTTCCGTGAGGGGTTGTGCATGCGTGCATGTGGTGTTGGGGACCGAGCGTGTTTGTTGCTCACCTTGTCCAGTTGTTGCCATCTGTATCAGAGGTGTGCATCGTGTGGGTGTGTCCAGAGTCTCCCCCAGTTACACCACCTTCTTGGCTCTTGACGTGCCATGCCTCCAGTATCAATCTGTGTAGTTTGTTGGATGTAATTAATGTCAAACATGGGACCCGTCTGTTAACATTTACACCTGGTGGACATAAGTTAAAGATCCCACAACTGTGTCCTTAATGAACAATAAGTGGGTTATCCTTGACACCCTCAACAAATTCCAAAACTGCGGGTATCAAGTGATCTGATCTTCTTGGACATCCCTCGACAACAGGTGTCCAATGTTTATTATATCAGAGTGTGGTTACCTGTTGGTAGCCTCTCATACGCTGTAAAACAAATTCACATTCCCAAGTGTAGGTACACATGTCTCGTGTAAACGGCTATCTTCAGACAGAAACACCACGTTACACAATGTTGTCAATGTATTGATTTCTTCCTGCCTCACAGCTGCAGCTCTTCCATCAGCATTCCATGGACCAACTGGACCCTACTTCCCTTTCCTTCTGAGACCTCACAAGATGAAGTGTATTCAGGCCAATAGGCCATTCAAGGTTAGTTGTAGAATAATGCATCGGATAAAATATGCAGAATATATGCAGCAGACTTTAGGATATGGAACTTAGCGGAACCTCAGGGTGCAGAGGCTCTGGTGCAGAACCTCAGGGTGCGGAACCTCAGGGTGTGGAGGCTTGGGGTGCAGAATCTCCTGCTTGGATACTATTCTTAAAGTTCCAAACCCTGATTCAATCTCAACTGTTCAATAAAAAAACAACATATTGAGGTTTTCATTTGTTAAATTTAAAAAAAAAACCACGAATGATATTTTATTAATGAATAATAATAGATGGTTCATATTTATTGATTTGAAAGGAGCTCTCCCATTGCAGCAATAAATCTGAATGAAACAATTAGTGTGAATAGTGATGTGAACGAGATGAAAAAAGAAGTTCATTACGTTTAAGAGACCTCATCGTTCGTCTTCAAAGCGATTGAAATCATCACCATTTCTCTTCTTTATCTCCACCCTGAATGTACCCCAAAGACAAGTCCCCGGCCCGCTTACTCAACTCCCGCTGATTCTACCTAAAACAACCGCCCGGCAGGGTCACCATATCAACTGTGCGTAAGCTTGGAATAGTGGTAAGGGGGAGATAGCAGTGAAAATACATCATAATGTTACGTTTTAATCGTACAAATTACACCATTCTAAAATCCTCGTGTTTTAATTTTCAAGCTGCATCCTCTCGAGTGGAGGAATGAATGGGCGGACAGATTGGGAGGGTTCATTTCTTTCAAAGTTTGGATATGCTGTCCCGATACCTGTGCTCACGTCGTACACTAACCTCTTTTCACGAAAGACACCGAGGGATCTTTAACGCCCACAAACAAACACCGGTGGATGGGAAACCGAGTTTAACGTCCATCCGAGGGACGACGCACATTGATGAATGACCCTGCCTGCGAAACACCGGGATGGCAGTTTACAGCTGGGTTGGGATTCGAACCCTGGCTAGACAGCTCAGAAGGGAATGGTGCATACCTCTAGGACAAACTTACATTATGGTATGACAACAGTAACAACACCGAAAAGGTATCTATGGTTCACTGGACACCAACTTGAAACGACCAATGAGACTCCAAATTAAAGTCGAAATTTCATGGAAATGGCAATGATTTTTGAGGCAAATTTCATGCCAAGGGGTTTGATATGGAAATATATCAATGATTAATTAATAAAGAGGACACAAGGTCATGTTGATTACTTTCATTGAATGCAAGAACTTTTCAAAAAGGATGACAGGATAGCTCAGAGGCAGCAAAGCAACCTCTGACCTCTGTAGTCTGGGTTTGCTTCTGTAACCGATTATAAATCGTCAGCTTTGTGTTTGCAGACAAATTATGGCCCCGACGAGAACGCCATTCGTCAGGTGGGAGAAAAACACAAGCTGGGACCCGTTTTACCAGCAAGATGGTGAGAATTAAATATCCCCGTGTTGCAAAGAACAGGCCATCGTTTGCGAGAACCCTCGTCAAGTTCCAAATTCCGACCATAACCTGCAGGGGCACTGCATCGAGAGGAATGCCCATGCTCTGCAAGCTGAAGCTATGCAACAAGCTGATTCTGAGGAATTCCATGAAGCCACTCCAAGGGCCTCAAATCTGCTTGGGCCCCTGGATATGATAGACAGTCATACATGATAGAACTGCAGCGTTTGCATCTTTCAGACTGTCGCTTGTGTCCGACACAACGTCGGCCCGAACAGGCCATGCTCGGCTAAAAGGTAACCACCCTTTTAGGAGGAAAAAAAAAAAGACAACAGAAAACAGAAAACAAGCAACAAGAACAAGTGGCGATCGTATGCTTCTCGGAATTGTTTGCTTCATCCTTTTTTTGTGATTTCCGGGGCAGAACCAAATCCTCAGCAGTCTTTAAAAGACATCCAATGATGTTTCATCAGGTCAGGTAACATTTTTATGAATGGCCCTATTTGTTCTCACCACCGATACTTGCTGGAGATCCGATACAGGATACACAACAAGTTTTTCGGTCATTCCAAGGAACTTTGAATCACTTGGAGGCCATTAGGCCCATGAAAGCCTGCGCTGTTATTATCAACCGATGGGAACTGTCCTTGCTCTCGTCTTTTAAATGATGAGCTTCGAGCAAGGAAGCAGCACAAACCGCGTTTAAACTCTTTGTTATGACTCGGATGGGGTTCAAACCATTGCACCACTGAGTCTGGTGAATTACCCTCACCGAAGGAGAGGATACTGTGTTGGGTCCGTTTGTCCGTCTGTCTGTCTGTTTGTTTGTTTGTTTGTTTGTCCGCACAGAACTTTTGTGTTTTTCTCCGCAACCGCTTGTCGGATTGAGATGAAATTTTCACCATCGGTGCGACTACTCATGTCGAATGTTTCAATCATTATTGACATCATAGGTCATATTGAGTGGCAGCCATGTTGGAAAAACGGAAAAGCTTTGGACCTCTGTATCTCCGAAACCGCACCAATGACAAAAGTTGAAACTTGGCACATAGCAAGTACTCCTCATGGGGAACGAGTTAGATTTGTTGATGACGTCATAGGTGCATTCATTATGATGTCACAATTGCATATGTAGACTGCCAGATCTGATCAGTATGGAAAATTTTGACGGTCATCTAGTGATAAAAATTTGATGACGTCATCTGTCATGTGATTTGGTAGCCATATTGTTTTAAAAAAAAAAAACCTATAATCTTCTCTAAAGTGTGACCACCTATCCATGAGCAACAAAAGGTTCACACATATGATGTGAGAGGTCACATGTTTTGGCAGCCATCTTGGATTTACCCTAAAACCTATAAAAAATCTTCTCCTCCAGAACAGCTGGAACAAATCGAAGGGAAACTTCACACAAATGTTCCACAAGTCAGAGGTGTGCAAGTTTGTAAAGGAATAATTGATTGGTCACATGCTTTGGCAGCCATATTGGATTGAAGAAAAATATTAAATAATGTTTTCCCTGGAACCGCTTAATTAATCGGTGTGAAACTTCACATTTATGATCTCGTAATAATGTGGAACGAACGCTTTAAATTTCAACTTGATCGGATGCATGGTCTGGCAGCCAGAATTATTAAATTTTTTGATATGGGTTCTTTGTAATTTTTTGTATTTCGTGTCTTCTACCCCATATTATATCACATATTCCGTCAGTTATTCGTGCCGGTTGTGTCATTTATAACGTCCTTAAAAACAGTACGATTTGTGTTCGGAATGATTTTCAATCGTTTGACTGCCAGACAGGCACACAGAGAGAAAAAAAAAATGATCTCACTCCTCTGTGCATGTGTGATCGGGACAAATTCAGAGCGAAAGTCCTGCTAAAGGGCAGGTTCATTTTCTGATTCGTGTTCAAAATATAACATTCAATTAAAAAAACAACTTGTTCCTCGATCATAAAAGGATGTTTGTAAGGAGAGTGAACCAATTGTGTTGTGGTGTACTTTTCATCGGTGCCAATTTGTTGGTACTCTTACATCATGAACTTTATTCCATTTACTTGTCCAACCAATGGCAATCGTGTCGGCGTGGTTTAAATCTGATTTCAAACCAATCACATTTTGCCCCACACTACTATCGGGCTCTTGGACCTCCCCCTCGGTGGACCGGCGGTGAGGAAAGCTTGAAAGGAAGTGCGAGGACGCTTTCCTGCCTGGGAGCTTGCTATTTACACTGTCGTGGAAATGACTCACTGACTCAAATTTCACTGGAGTTAAACCGCATTCGCAGCCCCATCTTCAGCAACGCATTTCTTCTCTGAACTCACCGAGTTTCATACTAGGTGTCTGTTCATGACCCTATCCTCCAGCAGCACTTTGCTCTCTGCACCCGCAGCTCCATACCACATGCCACATCACGGCTCTATCTACAGGGGTTTTTCACTCTTTTCAACCGTGGGACTACTATCATCGAACCCCTTTTGGTGAGCAGCTTATTCCCATGGGCACTGGCCAGTTATTACACTCAAGTCACCAAGTAGATCCTATTATTTCATGGGCATGACACCCAACTTGACAGTGTTCACCTGCACTCAAGATTAACAGCTTATGGGACACCGCTCCGACTGGACGAAGTCATCAACCTTTAGCGGTAAGTAGAAGTTGAAAACTCGATTTTCTATACATTAACTCCACTTTGTGCTCCATGCATGAGATAATAATGGTAATAATATGAATAGCAATGATATTAATTATAATAGTAATAATAAGTATTATTATAATTATTATTATTCTATGCCAAAGTTTGACCGTCATGTGCTCAGTTTTAGACTCGTGGATACACAGCTAGATATCCCTGAACACGCCATCCAACTCGATTGCCCCAAAACGACACGGCAGAGTGAATTCTTCGATGTGTATGCAGTTATTACTGAGTCTTTGGACTTTGCTCACATAAGCTCTTTGATAATTAGTGTAATTGGTACTTATTAGTGCACAAACGTTCGTATTCATTACGAGCTTGCCGGAGTACAAGGATAAAGATGAGTTTGTCAAAGTTTGAAATCATGGTTTGTAATGAAAACAATATCATGAAGCTTTCAATTTCCATCATCACATGGCAAAGAAGATGAATTTTTTTTTCTCAACACCATATTTGATCAAACTCAAATCAACGAGGCAAGCTTCCATTATCCATGGAGCGGGGCATTAATTAGTGCGTTTGCTCTTCCATATGCTGCGTCGGAGTAAAGGTTTTTCGAACGAAGGGGGTCGTTTGCTCGTTGTGCTCGGTTCCAAAACCCTTATGCCACATTGATGACGAGCTGAAAGAGCACTGTGCTCGGCTCCAAAATCTGTGTTTAGCTCCAAAACCCTCATGCCACATTGTTGATGGGTTGAAAGAGCATCATGCTCGACTCCAAAATCCATGCTCAGCTTCAAAAACCTCCTGCCACATTGATGACGTGCTGAAAGAGCATTGTGTTTGGTTCCAAAAAGCTCTTGCCATATTGATGATGGGCTGAAAGAGCGTTGTGCTCGACTCGAAAATCCATGCTCAGCTCCAAAGCCCACATGCCACATAGATGACAGGCTGAAAGAGCGTTGTGTCCGGCTCCGAAATCCTCATGACACATTGATGGCTGGCTGAAAGAGCATTGTCAGGACAGGTCAGGTCAGGAAGCATTCGCAGGAGCAGCACGTTGCTGTGTCCACTTTCCACCGGTACTCCAGGGGCCTCCGTCTGGCCATCCCCCAGGCAGATGCCAGGCCCATCCCCATCTCCTTGAGATGCTGATCAACCTGCTGCAGCCATGAGGAACGTGGTCGGCTCATTGGCCTCCTCCTCTCACGAGGCTCCCTCGCTGAGAGAATCTGGTGAGCAGGATCAGAGTTAGGAAAACGAGCCACATGTCCATACAGCCCCACCTGATGCTCACGGACGATGCAGGTAAAAACCTCTTTGAGTCTCTCTCAGCAACTGCTCTTTGGACACAAAGTCCGACCAGCGATAACCAAGAATTCTCCGAAGAGACCTGGTACCAAAGGAATTAAGTCTCCGTTTCATTTCCCTGGTACCAAAGGAATTAAGTCTCCATCTCAGATCCCTGGTCAGAGTCAAAGTCTCATATCCGTAGAGCAAGAATGGAAGAACCAAGGACCTGAAGACTCAGACTTTTGTCCACCTGCACAGGTGGACGTGTGGCGATGTGCACACCTGCACAGCGCCACACCATGTGATCCAGTGAATCCATGACTCCCCAAGCCTGATCCAGACGTCTATTGACCACTGGCTCACAGCCAGCAGAGACATGAATATCTCTGTCAATGAAAGTGAATCACTCTGTGACATCACCATCCTCACCACAAACAGGTACAGACAAGAT
>CM068959.1:4513033-4524646 GCA_035128595.1 Eptatretus atami | reverse complement strand
CCGCTTTTGCTACCCAGGTGTAGCTAACCTGCATCAGGATAACGCGGGAGGGCATGCTTGATTTCATGACAGAAAAACTCGTCCCAGGTTCCCATGCGCGGTTCTGGCAGCCCTATGTAGAGCCTGCAAAATAAAGGCCATTCATTCTTCACATCAATGGGCTTTCTTCCTTTGGGTGCTTTTGGTCTTCTGCTGTTCTCGAAGAGGGGGAGTTTGTTTCCTCTTTATATGGTTTCGTCCATAGTCTTGGTTCTGTCGAGAGGCAACCTTGAAGTATGACTGAAACGTTCTTGTCAATCTTGCTTGGCAGTGCCGAACTGGTTTCAATCACTGCGATCGGCTAATTCTTTCCTTGGTGCTAAGACCAGCAACATCTGGACTATCCTCTCGAAGGGACCCCAGCGTTTTGCGAGGAGTGAGCAGCACAAGGTGATTGATAACATCTTGGCAAATGCTTCCTGTGGCACGTGGTGTTTTCTTCAATGGTGACGTGTCCTCCCTCATTGGCATTTGGATGCATGTGTCGCCTCCTGACTCCATGATCACTCTGGCCCCCTCGGGTCGGCGACCATTCCCAGTGCCTCAGAGCACTAGGATTGTCCGTCAGGCCAAGGCAATCTCCGTCACCCTTGGACACGGGCATTGTTTTGTTCATGCGCTTGGTCAACGAGAATTTCTGAGAATGCCCTCTTGTCTTTTGCACTGGAAGTGGCCTGCCTTGAACTCATGTAGATCAATTGTAAACCTCAAGAGATAACAATGAAGATATCCAATGTTGTTAAAGTAGAATGCGGCTATTTTGGAAAAATGGCCGCCAAAGCTGAACAAGGCAAAATCTCAGATGCTTCCATATCTCAAATTGTTCAGAATACACTTAGTAACATATGTAACAATTTTGGTGCTTTATGAAAAGCGAATAAATTGGTATCCTTATCTGGCAAGTAATATTATACAGTATCTATCGGTAGCAATGATGAATTACCTCAAAAATTCCGATTAAAAAAAGGCTTAGGCTTCGTAGCTCTTAGCCGCGGCTTGCAATTTTACTAAGGAAAAATAACGTTCTGTAAGGAATTCTCTTCCCGCCATCATCCGAATAATTTCCCGTTTTGCAAGAGGACAAAGACGAACGGAATAGACCGACAGCAATAAGGTGTCTCATTAAACTTGTGTGACTTTAAGAATGAAGAAGTTAGAGATTTTAAATGCAGCGTGAAAAAAATAAAATGGATTGTTCCAGCTTCTTCTTCACCATGTCGACCCATGCAACGGTTCTGGCCACTTTAGTGACCAAAATGGTTTATTTCACCTTTCTAACTTATATCGCACTATAACTAAACAAAACGTACGGGCACGAGCACTAACTTTAAACAAAGGCACGCGGTTTGCAAGGTTGTATTTTCTTTGTTTTTTTTTTGCCACGTATGGCCACGCACGACAGCACGCATGTACGGCACCCACTAGTGGAAATGATGAACGTATTTACAAAATCAACAAACATGTACAATAATTGGAGAAAGAAGAGAGTGCAAGTCGGACGGCATCAGATCTTAATCCCTTCGTCTCGGTCTCGTGGTTTGTGAAGAGGTAAAGAATTACATAAATGTTCACATTACAACGATTTAGCTCATTCCTTGGTGATATCCTTTTTGATGGCATGCAAATCAGAAACACAATCTTTAAACGACGACGCTAACTATGAACCAATAATAATCATAATCATCTCAACTCAACTTTAGCTCATTGGTTTAATTAAAATGCAAAGATTAAAATAAATGATGAATATTAATAATCCCAGGTATAAAATACCAGGGTAATCTGGACCCCATAACCAAAAAGAATAAGTGCGTAACCGGGAACTAAGCGAGTAATGAATGCTATTGGGAGCTCAGATGCTAAATTAAGAACTGAACTCGTATCGGCGCTCTTTTAGTAATACATGTGCTCCGCAAAGCTTATCACATGTCAACATTGTGCCCTGGAGGTATAGTGAACCTAGCCAAAGTAGTTTGACCTTAAAAACGCCCTGTTTTACGCAACAAACCCATATATATACAATTAACGTATAATTCACATGTAAAATTTATTCAACTGAAATGTAATCCCTTCTCTTTCATAGAGGATATGGATATCAGAAGTTTTTCGCGACGGCATCAAGTACCACATCCCCGACCACTCTCCTGGAGCAATCAAGTTCCCAGAAAGAGTGGACGATTCAAAGGAGAAGATAGCAGAAAAAGGGGTGCATGTGCGAGTACTCGGGCCTAATTCCCAGATCACCTTTTTCACACCTCATGATGTCAGTTTGTATCCCAGTCCCAAATACGCCAAACCGAAAGTTGAAAGTTTCAACAACAGTGGTTCAAAGATTTTCCGTGGCTTCATTGATCAGAGCATCGGCCGGTGTACTCTGTCACACCTGTACGGAACGCTTCTCATGAAAAACTAACCGACTTGCCCGTGTGCAGAAGACTCATTTGTCTCAAAGGGCTTCGGAACTGGAAAAAGGCTAAAGAAAAATTCAGACAACACGAACGATCAAACACACATAGGCGCCTCTGAAAATCTGAAAAGTCGCAGAAGTCAACTCTGGGTCCATGTGCAGTCTGAGAGCAACTGCTAGAAAGAGCAAAGATCTTTGCAACGGTCAGGCACTTCTGAAGATTATCACCTCAACTGCGAACTATTAGCCCGCAAGGTTTTGCAATTTGTGGGGAAGGATGCTCTGAAGGAAATTTCAAAATGCTTTTACAGTTGCGGCCGAGGATGATGTAAACTCAGACGGGTGGCGTCAAGGAAGACGACGTTTCCATAAGTGGAGAAATTCAGAGGAAATTCTACAGTTGATAGTCATCCATCCTAGAATACTTGCAGGTAACGTGAATGATGTTCCACTCAGTTTCGGACTCGTAACTGATGGAATGCAAGATATTCAGTAATGAGCAGTCGGTGTGTGTTGCGCTATGTGACGGATCCTTTGATGTTCAAGAAGATCTCATCGGCCTCCTAGACCAAAGTATCGTCAAGCAACAGGGAGTATCACTTTTGTAAGGAGTGCTCAGGATGTCGCTAATTCGGTGTCCAAATCCTATTGAACACCTTAGAGCGCAGACTACATGGGGCAAGCAACATGTCCGGAAAGTACAAGGGCCTGTCAAGCACAGCTAAAAAAAACTCCAACCGCTGGCCAATTATTTTTCACTGTGGAGCTCATGTCACACCCAACCATCACACTCCAAAGCCCTATCAAACTGCACCGTTCATCAAGAGAAGCCCTGATTATGTTCCAGGTACTCAGGCAACACCCTACAACACAACTCTGGAAAATGTCAAGCATCTGTACTTGAAATCCACGCTGAACGATGCTGACACTCCTTGCCCTACACGCCTAGGCCAATTTGCCCGACGCGTTGGTTAACTCGATCTCCTGCCGTGAAATCGATATTTGAATAACTATGAAGCGGTACTGAAGTTCCCTCAACAAGCAAGTGATCGACTTTGGTACGGACACGGCATCGCGAGCCAACGGTATTCGAAGCTGTTTCATCAGGAAGTGTGTTCTCGGTCTGTTGCATCATTGCCCCGTCTACAATCCCTTGAATACTCAATAAGGCACTCAAGGGTTCACAAGTTACGTCTCTGGTATTCCTACTCTGCGCAAAGGTAACTGCAAGAATCACCCAATCGCTCCGTAACCGACCAGACGTTAAGGAGTTTTGAAGCAGCAACAACAGAAGCTCCAGCAGTGCCAACTAGATCGCAGTGACCCTCCTCCGTAAGCGCAAGCTCCGAAGAGACTTGATGGAGCACGCAGGAATAACACTGCCAATTCTGCAGAAGTGAGTATACAGAGTTGAATTTTCAAAGTCATCGACAGCGCATGTCCGAGACTTGAACGAGAGTACTTCAACATCAACCGACCTCATGCGTATAGGGACCTATGGGTGAAATGCCTCCTGTCGGGTATTCAAACCACAAATAGTCCGCAAATATCCCCGAACTGTGTCCGGATCCCCTAAAGAAAGCCAAGAACTGCTTCTTCGTAACCAGTTTAGCTGGTTCACATGTTGAGGATTGGACCGTAAGATATTTGTAGACCATGGTGCCGGAAGTCCGTCGAATTTTTCCCAGGTAGAACGTTTCTTAGGGCTTCTATTGGTTTCCCCAGCAAGTTCATGCGAAGCTGTACGGTCATTCAGCCCACTCAGACGATGAAGAACTATGGTTACGTTCCAAATGACCAACAACGCCTCACCAATCTATGATCTGTCATGTTCCCGAGATCGTCTGACTGCACTTGACCCCCAGACATTGCTACAAAGTTTTTAAAACTGGATTCGGCAGCAGAGGGTTATATTTTTGGCAAGTTTTAAGAGGTAGTTGACGTAGCTCGTGTAAAGTCAATTTGTATGTCGTCTAGTTTTTCCAGTTTAGGTTTAGTGGAATTCATTTCAAGGTTGTGAGATGAGCTTGATAACAATTGCTTTATATATTTATAAAACCGGTGCGAAGTGGGGCGGTGCGCCTGTAATGCTGGCTACCGGAGGCTTGGGTTGGAAGGATCGCTTGAGGACGGGGCTCTGCGCTGGGCCATCGCTATGAGAAGGGTGCAGGGCGCCCGGAATCAATGGGAAACCCAATCCTTATCGCTGTGGTCGTAAGAGGCGACCAGGGTTGCGTCAAGGAAGGGCATCCGGCGTAAAACCTAGGCAAATCAGTATGCGGATACAACGGATGATCGCGCTGTGGCGACCCCTAACGGGAGCAGCCGAAAGAAGACGACGACGATATAATATATATTGTATATAATATATATATGTATATATATAAGTATATATATATATATAATGTATTTTCTTTGATACACTTGAAACTTTGAATGTGTATGATTAATTGTTTAAGTTAATTTCGCGTCCGTCTGCTTACATTTTGATAAAAGGAGATGGCCGATAGAGTGGTCAGATTAATTGTAAGGGATTTGTGTGATCAGAAGGCAGCATGTCAAACGAGCGTATAAAATCAGAATTTGCAAGGGTAGTCTTGCCTGTGTCCACGCGCACGAAGTGGGCTTCGCGTGGTCTGGACATGCATGTCCCCCCCCACTTATCAAAAAGCAATCGAGCGCCCATGCAATGGTAATTCAACCGTCAAAATATTTCAATCAGCTTTTTCAAGTGGAATCTAAGGAGCAGGCAAGGACTTCATCTTGCAACATAAAGTTCCGTGATTCCCGTGTTTTCTCTAGTGTTCCAAAGGTTGAAGGTCAAAGAACGGTCTGAAAAATATTGCTTTGTCTTCCAAGATGTTCTTGTAGAACTTTTCCCGATTTTCACGAGTGGTGTTTGGGATCGATTGTTGAGGGAAACATCTATTATCTATAATGTCCAGCAGTGTGTGTGTGTGTATGCCCTGCTGTTTCTCGACAACCACTGTGTCCGATCTAATTGAAAACTTGCCAGCTATATTGCTGGGGACCTGAGTATGTGCCTTTCAAGGTTTATATTAATCGACAAGTGCTTTCCCATGTTATGGCATTATTTTACCACCAATGATGGAATGGTTGCTTGCGAAAGGCGTGCCGATGCGCCATTAGTTACCAAATCACAGGACACGTTGCTGGCGTAAGGCGGGTCCGTGGAGAAGAGATCACAGCCGGTTCCCCATTTACGGGTGCAACGTCGGAAATTCCGATTAGTGAATGAAACGACTGTATTCTTATAATTTCTCGATTTTTCTTACGCATTTATAGATAAACACAATGTACCAACCAGTCGTGGCTTTACGAGAGCGAAGGAACGGCCTGTGTAGTTGTTTGAAAGTTTTTTTTTTTTTTGCACGTACGTTTTTTCTTTTTCCTTTTTCTTTTCTCTTCCCTTTTTCTTTCTCCTCTTCCTTTTTTCTCTTCTCTTTCTCTTCTCTCTCTTTGGTGTTTTTCCTTGCGATGACATTGCGAAAAGGCAAAATATGTTGGTGCTAATTGAATAATTGGCCATTAAAATAATATATTTATCCAAACGTTGCAGATCCAGCAGCGCTCCGCAAGTTCTTGCCCTGGACGAGGGAAACGAAGAAGAAGCACCGCTTCTCAGCATCGTTGTTTATGAAGAGGTGCTAACGGAGAATAAAGGTTGTGGTACACTGCAAAATTTATTATTTATTTATTTATTGAAGAAAATTGTTTGGATAAAATAATTTACTCAAAAAAAGTGCACAACTTTTTTTTGTTTACAATTGTCAAAAACGGTGTGGCCTTTGGAAATGTTAAGGAATTCAGCTCTACTCACATGGCCTGCCCAACAAAATACAGCTCATTTTGGTGGCATGCTTTTGCAAACTATTTTTTTTTAAACCATTTTTAAAACTAAAACAATTTCGAGACATGAAACCTAGATGAAACTGTAACTTCAGGCCTCCTACAAAATCCTACGTGTCGCCTCACCGGTAAGTGAAGGATGGCAGATGGTCATGGGCAGCGAATGTCTGGCTAGCAAGAAGACAGGGAGGGTAACTTGATTTTAAATTTGGAGTTTTTAATTAACTCTGTGTGGTGTGTATCACAGTCTAGTTGTTACTTCAATGCAAGCGATAACATTCGTGGAATGCATGTGAAATATTCCGACGTATGGCACGACACATTCGATGGTGATGACAATGGTTATTGGGGTAGTCGATCCAGTCTAAAAGAAAATGTTTTTTTTTTTGAAGAATTTTTTGAAAATTTGTTTCTACCCTTATTATCAGTTTTCGTTGATAGTTTGTTTGGGTAATCGATGTAGTCAAAAAAAATCGTTTTTGAAATTTTTTTTTGAAAGATTTGTTCTTACCCTTATTATCAGTTATTTAAAATGGCGATTTCAGTTAATACAAATGGCGATTCGATGAAACTGGTTGGTAGGTTACCATGCGTAGTTTGTGTGCAAATGAGACCGTTGTAATGGACCCGACCGTTGCCGTAGCAAACGGGACTTTGAAATGATTTTTTGAAAATCATAAAAATTAATTTTTTCGGAAAAATGAAAAATCGGGCCACGAGCGACTGTGGCAGTACATTCAGCCCATATTGTCAAAAATTTCCAGCCCGATCCCTATGAAAACTGTCGGAGAAAGATAGACTTTGAATGAACCCTGGGTTCGAAAACAATTAAAAAAAACGAAGTTCCGTTATATCTCAGAGACTATGAATCAGAATATACATGAAACTGGTATGGTAAGGTTCATGGTAATTGTCCTATTAATGAGTGAGAAAGAACGTTGCTATGGACCCCTCCGTTGCAGTAGCAACGGCCGAAAAACCTCTAAATGTGGGGGTATTTTTACGAAAAAACAATCTGCACATTAACCCTTGAAAGCTAGAATCAGAATTTTTCTTGTGCTTAATCCTCAGGTCATTTCCCATCGAATGGGCCCATCGCGTCAGGTTCTATTGGGTAGTCTGACTACCCATGTCCGCCGTACCGGCTTGTCTGTCTGTCTGTCTGTTCGGTCCAGTGCTCCGTTAATTCTAATGGGCGATTTCGCATGAAACTTGGTTGTAGGCATACCAAGACGTAGTTGTGTGTAAATGAAGAACCGTGCTATGGACACCACCGTTGCACTAGAACGGGGACTTTGAAAATTTTGAAAAAATCCATAAAAAAATTTCTTTTATTTTTTTTCGAAAATCAAAAAATCGGGGCCCACGATCGACCTGAGGGCAGTACATTCGCTCATATTGTCAATTTCCAGCCGATCCTATGAAAACTTGTCGGAGAAGAATAGACTTTGAATATGAACCTGGGTCGAAAACAATAAAAAACGAAGTTCGTTATATTCAGAGACTGATGAGTCAGATATAATGAAACTGGTAATGGTATGTCCTAGTTATGGTGTGAAGAAAGAACCGTTGCTATGACCCCCGTTGCCTAGCACGGCCGAAAAACCTTCTAAATGTGGGGTATTTTAATGAAAAAACAATCGTGGCAGCATACCCTTGAGCTAGAATCATGAATTTCTTGTGCTTAATCCTCAGGTCAATTCCCCATAGAACAGGCCCATCACGTCAGGAGTGCTATTGGGTAGGGCGACACCCATGTCCGCCTACCGGCTTGTTCTACATAATTTTCTCGATTTCTGGATGCGCATTTATAGATAAACACAAATGGCACAATCCAGTCGTGCGTTTACGAGAGCGAAGGAACGGCCTGTCTGGTTGTTAGAACAGTTTTGTTTTTTTGCACATACGGGCCACGCAACGTACGGCCATGCACGTATGGGCACGCGAGAGTGGAAAGGAACGGCCTGAGTGGTTGTTTGTTTGTGGAACACGAGGTTTGGAAAGTTTTTTTTTTGCATGTACGGCCACGCACATACGTGGCATGCACGTACGGGCAATCACTAGTTTAATTAATTTACACTCGATCCAATGCCGCAAAAAATAAATGGCCACATTGGATTACGGTCAAGGAAAGTTCGCAGGTGATCGTCAGGAAAGCCTCTCGCCGGCTTGTGATCGCAGATATCTGTTCCCCTCGGCCGAAGCAAAAGGGTAGTTGCTTTGGGACCGATTTGTTGTGTTCTTTGTCTGTCTGTCTGTTAATTGGATTCGCTATAGTATGCTAGATATCCTTATTGTCGGGTTTTTCCGTCTGTCTGTCTGTGTGTGTGTATGTTGTGTCTGCAACGCGAGGCCAACAGCCACGAACCAGCAAACCGAATTCGATGAAACTTTGCAAAGAGGTGGAATATATACTGGGAATGTTGCGCATTTGAAATTCGTTGCCCGTAAAGCAACCACACGTTGCTGTGCCAGCGGCCGAAAAACCACCGCGTACAGGTATTTCAATACTTGTCTTCAGTTTTGAATGTAAGAAACGCAGACTTCGGAATTAAACACTTCGAGATAAATTTAGAAAATTTTACTTGAGCCCGATTTTTTTGATTGAGGTTTTATTTTCAAATGGTAGTCTTAAAAATCGTGTCCTATTTGACCGTCATTTAAGGTTGTGTATACAGTGTTTGTAAGGACTACACGTCGTTCCACCTTCGATCTCTCCTCGGTCCAACACGTTATTGAACCAAAAGTGAAAAGATCCATAAATAATGGAATCACTGGGCATTTCTGTCTTTGGGATTCGTGAATAAATAATATGTTTATTTATTTACGAAAACGATTCCACGACCCACACACCAACTTCATTATTTATTTATTTACCGAAAACAATTCCACGATCCAACCACCACTTCAATTATTTATTTATTTACTGGAAAACCGATTCCACGACCCACAAGGCCCACCTCCAATTATTATTTATTTACTGAAAACGATTCCACGACCCACACACCACGCTCCATTATTTATTTATTTTCCGTAAACGATCCACGGATCCACACACACCTGTCAATGATTATTTATTTATTTAACTGAAAACGATTCAGCGAGCCCACACACCACCTCCAATATTTATTATTTACTGAAAACGATTCCACGACCCACACAACCACTCCAATTATTATTATTTTCCGTAAACAATTCCACGACCCCAACTCCACCTCAATATTTATTTATTTACTGAAAAACGATTCCAGGACGACTCACACTCCACCTCAATTTATTTATTTTATTTTCCGTAAACGATCCACGATCCAACACCACCTTCAATTATTTATTTATTTACCGAAATGATTCCAACCACGACCCACACACCAACTCCAATTATTTATTTAATTTACCGGAAACGATTCCACGACCCACACACACACTCCAATTATTTATTATTTAAAGTGGGAGTGGCGTATAGGAAAGTGGGCGTGGCTTATGAAAAAAATATTGTGTGGCTCAAGGAGGTGTGGCCAAACAAGAGCATTGAGAGAAGTTTAGTCGGGTTTTCCGTGTGTGTGTGTCTTGCAACGAGGAGGCTCCAAGCACAGAACCAGCAAACCGATATTTTCAAATGGTAGTCCCTTCAAAAATAGGGTGTCTATTTACCGTCATTTTTATGGAGGAGTGCCAGTTGGCAAAATACCGCAATAGAAAAATCTTGCCAGGCCAGAGGAAACAATGTATGTTTGAACCAACTCTGGCAAATGAAATCTCGTCGGTGGATCGGTCAGAAATGAAAAAGCATCGTACAGCCGCTTCGAATCCTAGCGAATCCCTCGTGCCTACAGGCGGTTGTCTGCTGTTTGTCTGCACAGAACTTGGTGTTTTCTCCGCAACCATTTCGCATTGAGACAAAATTTTCAGCATCGGAGCAAACGACTCAGAAGGAATATTCAATGATTAATATGAACGTCATACAGTACGTGGTTCATGGCGACCATACTTTTTTGACACTTTTTGAACTTTTGATGACAAATTCGACAGCAGTGGGTTCATGGTGTAGTGGTTATCATGTCTGGCTTTACATGCAGAAGGACTGGGTTCAAACGCCAGTGGAACCATACTTTTAGTTTCCTATTGTTTTAAAAATGCAATGAAGTTAATGGTCAAAAGATTTCAATCAAACTTTTTCAAGTCAAATCTCTGAAAGAATCTCTGCAACAAAGTTCAACAGCACACACCGTGAAGCCGTCGCACGGCCATACTGGAACTCGCAAAAGGAAGGAACGTTCACCTGGATGGTGCACAAGAGGGAAAAGACTGTTTTCGGTTCGTTTTTACATGTGTCTGTCTGTGGAGGACCTCGTACAGGGACTACGACATGTAAATAGAATTCTGGCTAGGAATCAATTAAAACAATGAAAGTCCAAATATTCCATGAAAATACTTATGTTTTTCAAGCTTTGATAAGAAAAAAAAAAAAAATTCCTTTTACACAGAAACCACAAGAGATTTTGGCAAGGAATAATATGGCTGGTTAAAAGATTATATTATTCATTTCATTTGCAGCCTCTGGTTGCTGGCTGTATCATTGCTGGTGACGCAGCTGTCCATTGATGCAAGTGCCCCCCCTTTCCAGTAAGCTGTATTCCATCCTTACCCACCTTGGAAGCATGACAAAGTGATTCAACCCACTGGTGTTGGGTAATGGCTTGACAAGGGCTCAAACTCAAGACCTCTTTAGGATTTTAGACATCAGGGGCCACCTTGACCAGGAAAGCATCACACCAGGCTTGTTTGATAATGATGTATTTTAAAGAAGTATGATGTCAGAAAAAAGACATAAAATGGCAAATAGCTTTTATTCAGATTACACTGTACTGGACTCACACATGTAAATATCTTACTTTAATTACTGTCCAAAATTCTTGCTGAATCTAAGAGAAGACATAAACTGGAATTTTGTAATGTTTGGAATTGCATTGAATGTCTACTTTCGTTGGAAGTAAACCCCAAATCCCATCCACCTCATTATTGTCAATGACCGTCTCCAACGTTGTTGAGATAGTCGATGGTCCACATCGTTATTGGCCACAATCTCTCCAATGGTGAAGAATCACTTGAAAAATGTCAATCCAAAATGCCATTTCAATCTCCATAAAAATCGAACCAATTAAGTCATGGTAACAAAAGCGACTTGCTGGTGTGCCTTGAAGGCGTTGCTGAAGCTCAGTCTGATGCACCTGCTGTCACTTCTGAGGTCCTTGACGGCGCCGTCATCGTGCAGATGTTGAAGCCTGGCACTGCCAAGACAT
>CM068959.1:4482293-4496613 GCA_035128595.1 Eptatretus atami | reverse complement strand
ATTAATTCAATTCAAATCAAATGGAAGACCAAATCGGTAAAGTCCTGCATTGAAATCATCAGGAGGAACCAGGATGGGATTAACATTTCAGCTGCTACTCCTCGACCCTCAAACCCATCCAGGAACAGCCAAGTGAACCTTATTCAATTTTTTAAAAAAAAGAACCCAGATCAAAGTTTAAAACATGTATCCCCCCCAACACTACTACATCATCATTGTGGAGTTTCACATCGATTGATTAAGCGGTTCAAAATAAAGTATTTTTTTTAAAGATTTTCACTCAATCCAATATGGCTGCCAGTCCATGTGACGTATGACGGAATTTGTGTAAACGTTTTGTTCCTCGTGGATAGGTGGTCATACGTGTAAAGTTTTGCCTCGATCTGTTCAGCCATTTCAAAGATGATTTTTGAAGGTTTTAAAAAATACCAAAAAACAATATGGCTGCCGAATCACATGACCGATGACATCATCGATTTTTTTCTTCTGTGGACCAATTTATCCCAAGATGACCCTCAAAAATGTTCATACTGATCACATGTAGCATTCTACATATGCAATTATGACGTCATAACAAAGGCACCGATGACGTGATAAAAAAATCACACTCATTCCCCATGAAGAAGACTTGCTATGTGCCAAGTGTCCATTTTTTTCCTTGGTGCGGTTTCAGTGATCCAGAGGTCCAAATATTTTCCATTTTTCCAACATGGCTGCCACACCACATGATCTTTGACGTAATAATTATCATTAAAACATTGTGTAATTAAAACATTAAATTTTAATTAAAACATTAAAACAGGGTTCCAGATATAACTCACCTACTTTTCACGGAATACATCGTGGCATCTTTACCGTCCTCCAGCTAATACGAGCAGACGAGACACCTGGCTCATTGTCTATCCGAGGGATGGTGCCGCAGTGATGGAACGCTCTCAATCTGACAGCTTGTATCGTCAGGTCGGAAATCCTTCCACGACAAGAGAGCTCAGAGGCAAGTTTGAGATACCTCGGCACCGACCCGTCAAACTTACCCGTACGTCCAATGAAATGAACCCATTCTCTCAAAACCATTTCTCTACAGACACACATTTGGTCGTGCATTCTCCAAATGACTGCTCAAGGTACAGGAAGAAGTGTGACAAGATCCTCAAAACCATCCATGATGGTGCCAAGGTGACAATGACACCGAGAACAAACCAGGCGGCCATTGGCAATGCCTCACATTTCAGTGCATCGTCAAAAGAGGAGGAAAACCCCGATAAGCCTACGGTCACCTGCCTGGTGCAATATTACACCTGAGCTTGTGAAAAGCAACATTCCTAGAGGTGAAGTACGACCTTTAAATTATTCCAAACTCTGAATAATGTATAAACAGCAGATGTCAGGATAAACCAAGGTGTTCAAAACCTTGTTGAGGTAATCTATTGTTTTTATCCACAGAACACAACATGAACAGATATCTTGGAGTTGTCTCGAGCGAGCGCGACATTTTCACAAATACTGCAAGATTACACGAGCAACACAAGCAGACATCGAGTAATCTCCACAAAGTCCTCGATACCATCCAAGCTGCAACAACACAAAGGACACTTCAATCATTTCAGTTTCTTGAGAACCCAAAGTTAGCTCATCCGTGACCTTCAATAACACCGTCCGAGTGAGATCAGGGGTGGCATCGTCACCTTGTGGTCGCCTTGTCTGGCGTCGATCCACGACGTAATAATATTCACATACATCCCGGGGTATTCTCCATGCCAGCCATTGGACTGGAGGGTATAACACCCATTTATAGGGGGACATTAACGCAGCAAAGTACAACTTCTGATGATAAAAACCTCTTTATACCATGGATCAGCAATCTGGAGAATCATCATCACCAAAAGAAGCACAAGGTGTACCGCCTCTGAAGGGTTCAGGTGTACACGTGCCGACGCATGTTCGATGCTCGTTTTATCAGATTTAAAGTTTATTGTGAAAAATCTCAAGTTTTTTTAAAATCTCGTTCATTGTCCGATTCCTCTTTGTTCCCTATCGGGGTTAGCCTCATCGATTTTTTCTTCCAGCCGGCACCACCATTTTCATGGTCCGGCCTGATCCTTCATCTTTTTGGCCCGGTGCTTCACCGCACTTGGAAAACAATAAGAAATGACTTTGTCCTCATTGTTATAGCACTGTCGAGTGTACCAGGACTCGTATGCAGCTCTCAAAGTCAAATCTTATTCAAAATCCTATTCCTCACAATTTCACAAGGTCACAAATCGAACAAACAACACACTAAAGTCACAAATGGCACTACCAAGAGCAAACTGCTGAATTCCTCTATTAATCTACATCACAGGAAGCGTTAGTTACTCACATTGTGGTTGATCACACAACTTTGGGATGAGGCCCCTGTGCACCAGAGCCAAATGCCGAGGACTTTTGCTCGGCATGAAGAAAAACTGCGCGCGGGAATGCGTTGATGAAAGAGGGTTCTCAAACTTCACCAGTCAACACCCCTTGGGGGAGTGTCGGTAGCGAACTGTCAAAACACGTTTCCTCTGAGGTCTCTGGTTCTGGATTCATTTTGTGTAAAAATGACAGAACGATGTCCAACTAAGACTGTTCTGGTGTTGTGCCAAACACTGGCACTCTCTAATGAGCACACCGTCCCTTGAAGTTCCATCAGCAAGCAGCCTCATACACCATCACTCACTCTGGAAATTTAAAAATCCAAATGCATTTTGACAAAAGGTGGAACTTTCGGAAACTCGGGGAAGCTCCAAATTCCCTACATGGGTCACGTATAGCATCAGTTGCCTTTATTTTTTTTTACCGACCAACAGGGTTGCCTTTATACGAGTAGAACCCACGAGCAGCACAGGTGATTAAACCCAAGACGGGAGATCGAATCAAGTGTGAACAATCATGGGTTTATAACAATGCACGGCATGTGATTAAATCGGGCGAAGTTGATTGCACGTCATCGCAAACCCCCCACACTTCCCACCGAAAGTAGAGTTGAAAGATGGTTAAAAAGTTCCACCAGGAATGACCAAATATCAAATTTAGAGTTGAAAAAAGTTTTTCATCCAGTTTTGACCGCCGAGTCCCTAAGTCCCCAGCCCCTGGGGCATGAACTGGGGGTCGAATCCCCCAAAAACGTTCCATATCTCATGTATCCCCCAATGTTGATTGCACACACAACGTTTCATGAACAAAAATGTGACAATTGTGCCCACAATTTCATTTCATGGTCTTTGACCTTTTGACCCCACCCCAGGAGGCGGGGCCAAAGATGATACTGCTCACCTTCGTGCCACATAGTGATCACAACTACCAAATTTGGTGAATTTCTGTACAACCGTTTATGAGGAGATAGTGTGACCGACGGATGGACAGACAGTGCTGATTATATCATCACCTGTATTTTTTTTTCAAAAAGCGTGGGGATAATAATGCAAAGTGAAAAATGTAACTTATCAACTCTTTCCAGCAAACAAAACACTGACAGTATTTGTTACCAGTAAACTACAAAGAGGGCTTGATGGATCCCTGCATGACATTCAGGCAACGATGAGGATCCTGTCACGAGAAACCGCTATTTGGGCAGTATGGGGTGTCCATCTCATGTTTATACCATTTCTTTTCATTGTGGTACATACGGTGTGGATATTAAAAAGGTGAATCAAATCATCCTCTTTTTTCCTAAACAATAAGACTGATACAAACCATGGAGCTCGCACATAGATCACAAATACAGGAGAAAGTGACACGCAGCAAACAACTCCTTCCCCACAGGTCATTGGTTGTAACACAACAAATAATATAATTAATGAATTCCCTTACAAGGAACTGCAACGCAGGGCGAGGCAATTAGGCCCATCAAAGCCTGCGCTAAAGTTGCTTGCTCAACCATGAGACCACCCTCGGCCAGGGTCCAAACCGCCGCTCACCCAGACTCAGAGGGGACGCTCCAACCACTACACAACCAAGCATGGTGAACAAGCACATAGCAGGTGTTTATACATGACTTGCATGGTTATTCGCTGTTGCAAGTGAATAAATATGCGTTCCTTGGGTACCGAGGGAAAGGTGCCCCCCCTCACCTTCTCTCCTCTCGCATCATTTGCATCATCAGCAAAGTGTCTCCTCCATTGGGATGACAAGCTGTGCCTAGTTATTCACATATTTGTCCATTATTCAGTTGAGATACCTGCACGGTGCTTTTGATAGGTGCTGTTGGATGACAAAGGACAGCAGGTTCACAAACTGCTATAAAGGGTATGATGGACATGCGCAGGAAGGAAAGGAGCAATGACACAAAATGGTGACTAACAATGGCCAGGTAGCAACATAATGGGAAAGAATCGCCATGTGTGTAACACGCTCGTGCACGTACATGGTTTAGATATCCTCTTCCTGGTGCTTTTCCACTTTTCCATGTTTGTTCGACACGAGTCGATGCAACATTGTGTACACAGTTCATAACATGAAACAACGATTTGAAACATTTCAGACATTGCTGAGTTCAGTACCTGTTCTTGTTCGAACCTCCATTGGTCCTCATCACACCTGTTTATAGTACAGTGTTCGCGTCAAAGTGAACCCTGGCCGCATCGGTGAAGCAGAGACCATCCGAGACGGCAGGAACGTGTTGCAGGCCAACACGCGTCCAGGCAAGCTAGTACACCAGGAATTACAGCACAGGTAAATTACTCACCTTGCTGACGTGTCGACCATCACTGTAATCTGGCAAGAATAAAAAGTTCTCACAATGTTCGAGTGAGTTGAAGATCAAGCGATTTATATTCTGCATAAAGTACCTTATTGGTGAAAATGGCAACAGAAAAGGACATACTTAATGATACGTTTCATTAATACTCTTAATGGTTCGGGTGGTGGGCTTGGGGTCCGAGGGTCCTGAGTTCAAATCCTGCTCTGCCGTTGAATTAATACTAGGTGGGGTTGACTCCGCCTGTCATCCTTCCAAGGTCGGCAAAATGAGTACCAGCTTACTTGGATGATTGAGCCATTCGAGTATCCTGTGTTGAAGTGGCGACCCGTCAAGAATTGTGCCCAATAGCCCAGGAGACTGCTTAGGCAACACCGACGCTCCGTACAGAGTATGGTCCCAATGGATGGATTTTCATTAATACTGTATCAATACACCTTCTCTACACCTTCAGCCATTTCATGGTTTCAAAACACATCCCTTAACTTTTGACGAAATTTGGGGACATGATGATGACATTTTTCCTGAATACGTCCAGGAAGAGAAGTCGACCAGGAATGGAATAACCTTTCCTGATTCCATCTTTCCCACCTGCATTACCTTCGTACCCATTCATCTCACATTTCCTTCCTTCGTCTTCCGTTTCTCAATTATATCTCAATTCATTTCCCCTGCCCTACCACGTACAAACATCAATAAATGGTCCACAAATATATTTATCAATTGTGATCAGTAACAACCCAACTCGGCACAATGCATGATGCCAGACATATGCTGGTGATAATACCCTCAAGCACTGCCTTGAAGCTATTGTTGTTGTTGTTGCCACCACCACTCCATAGTGACCGTTAGCATCCTGCCAGCATCAGCTCCATCGGAAAAATAAAAAGAATAAGAACCTCAGGAAGTCTTAAAATGTGATCAAAAGACTTTTCAAAGGTCAAGCCATAACTTTCCTCCAATGAGGTATCTCAAATGTTTGTCATGAAACCTCACAACTACATACCCCCCAACAAGATTGCTGCAGTTTGCAATAACATAAACACCTTGACATAGCATTCATGGACCACGTCATGATGTGTGCATCGTGGAATCTCAATTTTCTCATGCCATCGCCACCCAACCCCAGGCACAACCCCCCAAATTTCCTACCAGAACCAGACGTTGAAGGCGGGAATCTCACCGTATCAAAATCAAGATGCGAGCAGAAACGTCCGCGGAACTTGCACTTGATGAGCATGTCACGGAGGTCATGGCCGGCACGTCCGTAGAACTCGCGCATGCTGAAAGGACGAGGCTTGAAGTTGCGAAAGTCGGCGCGCTCTCGGAGCACCCCAAAAACACGCGGCTCCACCAGGTGCGTGTCGGGTACCTGGAGGCGCGCATCGAGGAGCCGCAGGAACTCGCCGGCATGGTACAGGTCGTTCCTGCTGATGCGGGAGAATCTGAACGCGTTGACGTTGCAGAAGGTCACCACTGGGAAAGGCATGAACGAAGAGGGCACCTCATCCAGCTTGGTTACTTGTGGGTAATCGAAGTAGCGCTGCACTGTTTCGGCGCACATGAAGATAAAAACCGCCAGCGAGCACAGGAATGCCAACAACCAGAGCATCCGGCGGCCGGTGAACCCGCCCGACCCGAAGATGTGTCTGATGCCGTGCAGGGTCGAACTTTGGCAGAAGGCTTTGAGTGAGGGCACCGGAGCCCCGCCATCACTTTTGTCTTCAGAAGATGGAGGTGCTCGCAGCTCGAGCCCCTTCTCCATGACTGCAATATCCCAACCGGCAAAAGTGTGGAACTCCTTTCGGAAATTCAGGGCACGTTCAAAACCGGTGCCTTCGGGAAAGGAAAAGAATGATGAAAGCTGGAGAATATCATTTTTCATTACTGTTCTGGTCACAACATCATTGAGAATGTATTAGTTTATCTAACGAGAGCAGCAAGCAACATCTCTTACAATTCATACAAATTGTCATCTTCTTCTTAAATATCCGTTCGAAACACGAAGTTTGAATTCCTGCCTCGAGCAACAGAACATTCCTGAGATAATCGGGATGCCGACCTAATTTCGAACTTCAAACAAATACCCGACAAGACTTAAATGAGGAGGCAGACGAGGGCAGTGTGCCAGAGCCTGTGCGAGGACCGAGTTGATTTACAACGAGAATGGAATATAAAACGGGGAATGCTCCAAATGTTGCCCTAGAATGGAATATAAACCTGGGAATGTTCTATAGGCTGCCATGGAGTGGAATATAAACCTGGGAATGATCTCAAGGCTGCCCTGAAATGGAATATAAAATGGGGAGGGCTCTAAAGGCTGTATGGGAATGGAATACAAACCTGGGAATGACCTTAAGACTGTCCTGGAATGGAATATAAAGCTGGGAATTCTCTGAAGGCTGCCTCGGAATGGACTATAAAACGGGGAATGATCTAAGGGTTTCCCTGGAATGGAAGACAAAACTGGGAATTACCTCAAGGCTGCCTTGGAGTGGAATATAAACCTGGGGATGATCTAAAGGCTGTCCTGGAATGGAAAATAAAACTGGGAATGTTGTAAAGGCTGCCCTTGAGTGGAATATAAACCTGGGAATGTTCTATAGGCTGCCATGGAGTAGAATATAAACCTGGGAATTCTCGAAAGGCTGCCCTAGAATGGAGTATAAAATGGAGAATGCCCGAAAGGCTGCCTCGGAACAGAATATAAAACGGGTAATGTTCTAAACGCTGCCATGTAATGGAATATAAAACTGGGAATGCCCAAAATGCTGCCTTGGAATGGAATATAAATTTGGGAATGTTCTAAAGGCTGACTTGGAATGGAATACAAACCTGGGAATGATCTTAAGGCTGCAATGGAATGGAATATAAAGCTGGGAATGTTGTACTGGCTGCCCTGGAATGGTATATAAAACTGGGAATGCTCTAAAGGCTCTCCAGGAAAGGAATATAAACCTAGGAACGATCTAAAGGCTGACTTGGAATGAAACATAAACCTGGGAATGATCTAAAGGCTGCCATGGAATGGAATAAAAAATGGGGAATGTTCTAAAGGCTGACCTGGAATGAAATATAAACCAGGGAATTATCTAAAGCCTGACCTGGAATGGAATATAAAACGGGGAATGTTCTAAAGCTTGTCCGGGAATGCAATATAAAACGGGAATGTTTTAATGGCTGACGTGGAATGGGAATAAAAACTTGGGAATGGTCTAAACTCTACCCTGTAAGGAATATAAACCTGGAAATGATCTAAAGGCTGTCTGGGAATGGAATATAAACCTGGGGATGATCTTAAGGCTTCCCTGGAATGGAATATAAAACGGGGATTGTTCTGAAGGCTGTCCGGGAATGGAATATAAAAATGGGGAGTGATCTAAAGGCTGTCCGGAGATGGAATATAAACCTGGGAAGCTTTAAAGCTGCCATGGAATGGAATATAAAACAGGCGAATGTTCTGAAGGCTGTCCGGGAATGGAAATAAAACTGGGAGTGATCTAAAGGCTGTCCGGGAATGGAATATAAACCTGGAAATGCTCTAAAGGCTGACCTGGAATGGAATATAAACCTGGGAATGTTCTAAAGGCTGTCCTGGAATGGAATATAAAATGCGGAATGTTCTAAAGGCTGACCTGGAATGGAATAATAACCTGGCAATGGTCTCAAGGCTGACTTGGAATGGAATATAAACCTGGCAATTTCTAAAGGCTGACCTGGAATGGAATATAAACCTGGGAATGTTCTAAAGGCTGACCTGGAATGGAATATAAACCTGGGAATGTTCTAAAGGCTGACCTGGAATGGAATATAAACCTGGCAATGGTCTCAAGGCTACCCTGGAATGTAAATAAACCTGGGAATGATCTAAAGGCTTCCAGGAAGGAATATAAACCTAGGAACGATCTAAAGGCTGACTGGAATGGAAAATAAACCTGGCAATGTTCTAAAGGCTGACCTGGAATGGAATATAAACCTGGGAATGTTCTAAAGGCTGACCTGGAATGTAATATAAAACTGGAATGCTTAAAGGCTGATTGGAATGGAATATAAAACGGGAATGTTCTGAAGGCTGTCCGGGAATGGAATATAAAACTGGGAGTGATCTAAAGGCTGTCCGGAATGGAATATAAACCTGGAAATGCTCTAAAGGCTGACCTGGAATGGAATATAAACCTGGGAATGTTCAAAGGCTGTCCTGGAATGGAATATAAAATGCGGAATGTTCTAAAGGCTGACCTGGAATGGAATATAACCTGGCAATGGTCTCAAGGCTGACTTGGAATGGAATATAAACCTGGCAATGTTCTAAAGGCTGACCTGGAATGGAATATAAACCTGGGAATGTTCTAAAGGCTGACCTGGAATGGAATATAAACCTGGGAATGTTCTAAAGGCTGACCTGGAATGGAATATAAACCTGGCAATGGTCTCAAGCTACCCTGGAATGTAATATAAACCTGGGAATGATCTAAAGGCTCTCCAGGAAAAGGAAATATAAACCTAGAACGATCTAAAGGCTGACTTGGAATGGAATATAAACCTGGCAATGTCTAAAGGCTGACCTGGAATGGAATATAAACCTGGGAATGTTCTAAAGGCTGACCTGGAATGGTAAAATAAACTGGAATGCTCTAAAGGCTGACTTGGAATGGAATATAAACGGGAATGTTCTGAAGGCTGTCCGGAATGGAATATAAAACTGGGAGTGATCTAAAGGCTGTCCGGGAATGGAATATAAACCTGGAAATGCTCTAAAGGCTGCAATGGAATGCAATACACACCTGGAGATGATCAACAGGCTGCTCTGGAATGGAATATAAACCTGGGAATGATCTAAAGGCTGTCCGGAATGGATATAAAAAACTGGGAATGATCTAAAGGCTATCCTGGAATGGAAATAAACCTGGCAATGGCCTCAAGGCTACCCTTGAATGGAATATATACCTGGGAATGATCCAAGGCTGTCCTGGAATGGAATATAAAATGCGGAATGTTCTAAAGCTGACCTGGAATGGAATATAACCTGGCAATGGTCTCAAGGCTGACCTGGAATGGAATATAAACCTGGCAATGTTCTAAAGGCTGACCTGGAATGGAATATAAACCTGGGAATGATCTAAAGGCTGACCCTGGAATGGAATATAAACTGGCAATGTTTAAAGGCTGACCTGGAATGAATATAAACCTGGCAATGTTCTAAAGGCTGACCTGGAATGGAAATAAAACTGGGAATGATCTAAAGGCTGACCTGGAATGGAATATAAACCTGGCATATGTTCTAAAGGCTGACCTGGAATGGAATATAAACCTGGCAATGTTCTAAAGGCTGACCTGGAATGGAATATAAACCTGGCAATGTTCTAAAGGCTGACCTGGAATGGAATATAACCTGGCAATGGTCTCAAGGCTCCGGAATGGAATATAAACCTGGGAATGATCTAAAGGCTGACCTGGAATGGAATATAAACCTGGGAATGATCTAAAGGCTGACCTGGAATGGAATAATAAACCTGGGAATGATCTAAAGGCTGACCTGGAATGGATATAAACCTGGAATGGTCTCAAGGCTGCCCTGGAATGGAATATAAACCTGGCAATGGTCTAAAGTCTACCCTGGAATGTAATATAAAATGGAAATAAAGTCCAGTATGTGTCTGAAGCAGGCTGGGTAGTTATCGTGGGCATGTGGAAGAATTGTGGTGAAGAAGGCTATCGTGGTGGAAATGGCAGTTTGGTTGTGGCGTGAATATCCAAATTTGGTTGCTGGCAGTGAGTGCTCGGTCGAGTGAGGAGAAGATGACATAATAGAAAAAAATGGGGAAGGATGGGGGGAAAACCCATCGAATCCATCACAATGTATATTCCCTTTGTAACCCATTTTACACAAAGGGGGGGGGGGGGGGGGGGTGGGTGGGGGGGGGGAGGACCCTATCTGGAACATGAAATAACGAAATGACTGACTCAGGAACCACGGCTGTGTGCCATGCCTTGGGGTCTTGGTTCACAGTAGGGATGTCCAGGACACCCTTCCTGGTAACACCGAGGTAACCTGGTAACCGAGGAAACAAAACACCACGTGTCATCACAAGTGTGACATTGCCAACCTTGTCTGCATTCCACCTGAATGGTGTTACCAGGAAGGGTAATCTCCACCTGACGGTGTTACCAGGAAGGTAATCTCCACTGATGGTGTTACCAGGGTATCTCCATCTGATGGGTGTTACCAGGAAGGGTAATCTCCACCTGATGGTGTTACCAGGAAGGGTAATCTCCACCTGAATGGGTGTTACCAGGAAGGTAATCTGCACCTGATGGGTGTTACCAGGAAAGGGTAATCTGCACCTGATGGGTGTTACCAGGAAGGGTAATCTGCACCTGATGGGTGTACCAGGAAGGTAATCTCCACCTGAGAAGTGTTACCAGGAAGGGTAAACTCCATTTGATGGGTGTTACCAGGAAGGGTAATCTCCACCTGATGGGTGTTACCCAGGAAGGGTAATCTCAGTTTGATGGGTGTTACCAGGAAGGGTAATCTCCACCTGATGGGTGTTACCAGGAAGGGTAATCTCAGTTTGATGGGTGTTACCAGGAAGGGTAATCTCCACCTGATGAGTGTTACCAGGAAGGGTAATCTCCATTTGATGGGTGTTACCAGGAAGGGTAATCTCCATTGATGGTGTTACCAGGAAGGGTAATCACCACCTGATAGTGTTACCAGGAAGGGTAATCTCCACCTGATGGGTGTTACAGGAAGGGTAATCTCAGTTTGATGGGTGTTACCAAGAAGGTAATCTCACCTGATGGGTGTTACCAGAAGGGTAATCTCAGTTTGATGGGTTTACTAGGAAGGCTAATATCCACCTGATGGGTGTTACCAGGAAGGGTAATCTCAGATTGATGGGTGTTACCAGGAAGGGTAATCTCCACCTGATGGGTGTTACCAGGAAGGGTAATCTCCACCTGAATGGGTGTTACCAGAAGGGTAATCTCCACCTGATGAGTGTTACCAGGAAGGGTAACCTCCATTTGATGAGTGTTACCAGGAAGGGTAATCTCCACCTGATGGGTGTTACCAGAAGGGTAATCTCAGTTGATGGTGTTACCAGGAAGGTAATCTCCACCTGATGGGTGTTACCAGGAAGGGTAATCTCAGTTTTGGATGGGTGTTACCAGGAAGGGTAATCTCCATGAATGGTGTTACCAGGAAGGGTAATCTCACACGTTGATGGGTGTTACCAGAAGGGTATCTCACTGATGGTGTTACCAGGAAGGGTAATTTCCACCTGATGGTGTTAACAGGAAGGTAATCTCCACTATGGGTGTTACCAGGAAGGGTAATCTCCACCTGATGGGTGTTACCAAGAAGGGTAATCTCCACCTGATGGTGTTACCAGGAAGGGTAACTCCACCTGATGGGTGTTACCAGGAAGGGTACCATCTGCACACTGATGGTGTTTACCAGGAAGGGTAATCTCCACCTGATGAGTGTTACCAGGAAGGTAAACTCCATTTGATGGGTGTACAGAAGGGAATCTCCACCTGATGGTGTTACCAGGAAGGGTAATCTCATTTGATGGTGTACAGGAAGGTAATCTCCACTGATGGGTGTTACCAGGAAGGGTAATCTCAGTTTGATGGTGTTACCAGAAGGGTAATCTCCACCTGATGGGTGTTCCAGGAAGGGTAATCTCAGTTTATGGGTGTTACCAGGAAGGGTAATCTCCACCTGATGGGTGTTACCAGGAAGGTAAATCTCCACTGATGGGTGTTACCAGGAAGGGTAATCTCCACCTGGATGGGTGTTACAGGAAGGGTAATCTCCATTTGATGGGTGTTACCAGGAAGGGTAATCTCAGATTTGATGGGTGTTACCAGGAAGGGTAATCTCCACCTGATAGGTGTTACCAGGAAGGGTAATCTCCATGATGGGTGTTACAAGAAAGTAATCTCCACCTGATGGGTATACCAGGAAGGGTAACTCCACCTGATGGGTGTTACCAGGAAGGTAATCTCCACCTGATGGGTGTTACCAAGAAGGGTAATCTCCACCTGATAGTTGTTACAAGGAAGGTAATCTCCACCTGATGGGTGTTACCAGGAAGGGTAATCTCCACCTGATGGTGTTACCAGGAAGGGTAATCTCCACCTGATGGGTGTTACCAGGAAGGGTAATCTCCACCTGATGGGTGTTACCAGGAAGGGTAATCTCCACCTGATGGGTTGTTACCAGAAGGGTAATCTCCACCTGATGGGTGTTACCAGGAGGGTAATCTCCACCTGATGGTGTTACCAGGAAGGGTAATTCCACCTGATGGGTGTTACCAGGAAGGGTAATCTCCACCTGATGGGTGTTACCAGAAGGGTAATCTCCACTGATGGGTGTTACCAAGAAGGGTATCTCACCTGATGGTGTTACCAGGAAGGTAATCTCCACTGATGGGTTTACGTTCCGCCCTGATAGGTGTTACCAGGAAGGGTAATCTCCACCTGATGGTGTATTACAGGAAGGGTAATCTCACCTGATGGTGTTACCAGGAAGGGTAATCTCCACCTGATAGGTGTTACCAGGAAAGGGTAATCTCCACCTGATAGGTTTACCAGGAAGGGTAATTCTCCACCTGATGGGTGTTACCAGAAGGGTAATCTCCACCTGATGGGTGTTACCAGGAAGGGTAATCTCCACCTGATAGGTGTTACCAGGAAGGGTAATTTCCACCTGATAGTGTTACCAGGAAGGGTAATCTCCACCTGATGGTGTTACCAGAAGGGTAATCTCCACCTGATGAGTGTTTACCAGGAAGGGTAATCTCCACCTGATGGGTGTTACCAGGAAGGGGTAATCTCCACCTGATAGGTGTTACCAGGAAGGGTAATCTCCACTGATGGGTGTTACCAGGAAGGGTAATCTCGGGGAGGGGAAAATGGGCATTGACGGATATGGGGGGGGGGGTGGTCGGAAAACCCTGCTCTAATTGAGTACGAATAAATGGATGGATCCCGTTGTTGAGTAAGTGTTGTAGTTTTTCAGTTGATGGGAGCAGAAAACGCTGGTTTGTTGTGATGTCATCGCTGGTTTGTTGTGATGTCATGAGATCAACAACAATAAGTGAATGCAGAGAGATATCCCCTTTTTCAAAAAAACGATTTGCTGCCCCTAAAAGAACATGCTTTCGTTGATCAATGCACACATGACCAGGCATTGGAGAGCTGAAACTTCGATGGCATGCACAACAAACCCTGGACCCAACCAACCGGTGAGCTCACAAAGCTGTGTCGGGTCTTCAAACGAACTTCACGTCCAGACGACTGAGTTTGGAAGTTCGAACCTGATCAACGGTCCAACAAATGATCAATGGAGATGTTGGTCTCATGTAATCACTTGAATGCAAGCGAATTATGACGTCACAATGTGGCACAATGCGGGATACGGATCTCTTCGTCCCTGTGTTTAGTTCTTGTACAAACAGGGAGCTTTGAGGACAAGGACAACCCGATTCATGAGCTTATTCTAATGGCGGATTCCACACACTCATCAAAGACACTCGTGACTCGTGTGCCAAAGTTTCTCGCGCGCATCAGAGAGCGATCGTGCCACGGAAC
>CM068959.1:4454671-4470688 GCA_035128595.1 Eptatretus atami | reverse complement strand
TGTATGTCTGTGTCTGTGTGTGTGTGTGTGTGTGTGTGTATGTCTGTGTCTGTGTCTGTGTGTTGTGTGCACACACACACACACACAGATTGCTGGAATTATAGATAGATGATAACTAGAACGGCACACTAAGCTCAGGAGAGTGCACACCTCCACCAGGTGAACAGTTCCCGTTTTCTATTCCACTGATGGACTGGATCTGGATCTGGATCTGGATCTGAACTAAAATCGAATCAACTTGTTCTTGTCACCAAACCAACCCATCCACCAAGTTTCATCCGAATCTCAATGGTGAAATATTCTCGTATCCGGATCTCGATTCAGATCTTCACCAAAATCGAATCGATTCGTCCTTCTCAAACACTCAACCTGTCCACCAAGTTTCCTCTGAATCCGTTCATAACTTTTTGAGACATCCTGCTCCGCTCACAAACAAACAAACAAACAAACAGATGAAAAATCACTCATAGAGCGACAACTTGGGAAAACAGCACAAAGTAGAGCCGCACTCGGTAGAGCGCACACTGAACAGTTCACGTTTTGTGTCACACTCATGGGCTGCATCTGAACCAAAATCGAATCAGCTTGTTCTCCTCACCTAACCAACTCATCCACCTAGTTTTGTCAAAACTCATCCACAACTTTTTGAGATATCATGATATATATCGTTTTTGGCCCCATGTATCAATTTTAGAAATTATGCCTGTGTTGACCTTTTGAAAGAACAAACAATCGGTGGTTACATTCAGTGACTGATATACAAATCATGATTAAATTTCAAGGAAATTGGAGAATAAACTGATGATATTAGAATTGACCTTTTGGCCGATGTTGAAGCAATCTAGTAACCCTGCGCTGAACCCTCACGATGGCATCCATGTCCTTACTGAGTTATGGTGACCAGAACTGCACACAATATTCTAGATGTGGCCCTTACTAAATTCCTGTACAATGTTAACACCACCTCTTGATTTATAATTGATCCCCCTCCGAATACAACCTAAAACACTATTTGCTCTACCTATAGCTGCCTGGCACTGTGCTACCTGCTCACCTCCCATATCTATTACCACCCCAGATCCTTCTCATGTGTGACATGCTCAAAAATTACCCCTTGCATCCTGTAATCTCTATTTTCATTGTTCTTTCCCATCCCCAACACCTTCCACTTTCTCAGGTTAAATTACATCTGCCAATCTTTTACCCAATCTAAACAAGTATCAATACTTTCCTATATCTGATCAGGAAAAGGTGATCAGAAAAGATCAGGAAAGGTGTTTTATTCCCTCTGATATCCACCTTACCTCCAAGATTTGTGTCATGTAAAAATTTGGAAAGCTTACTCTTTACCCCATTAACCAAATCATTTATGTAAATATTGAATAGCAATGGTCCGAGTACTGATCCCTGATGCACCCTGCTTCTTACATCCCTCCCAGCAAGACATCCTCCCACTCACAGCCACTCTTTGCTTCCTATCACTAATCCAGTTTCCAATCCAATTAACTACCTGACCAGCCACTCCACAAGGGAATGAAAATAAAAACGGAATGTTCTGAAGGCTGTCCGGAAGGAATATAAAACTGGAGCTGACTAAAGGCTGTCCGGGAATGCGAATATAAACCTGGAAATGCTCTAAGGCTGCCATGATGCAATTACACACCTGGAGATGATCAACAGCTGCTCTGGAATGGAATATAAACCTGGATATGCATCTAAGGCTGTCCGCGAAATGGAATATAAAACTGGAATGATCTAAAGGCTATCCTGGAATGGAAAATAAAACCTGGCAATGGCCTCAAGGCTTACCCTTGAATGTGAATATATACCTGGAATTGATCCAAAGGCTGTCCTGGAATGGAATATAAAATGCCGGAATGTTCTAAAGGCTGACCTGGAATGGAAGTATAACCTAGCAATGTCTCAAGGTGACCTTGGAATGGAATATTAAACCTGCAATGTTCTAAAGGCTGACCTGGAATGGAATATAAAACCTTGGGAATGATCTAAAGGCTGCACCTCCTGGAATGGAATATAACCTTGCAATGTCTAAAGGCTGACCTGAATGGAATATAAAACCTGGCAAAATTTTTTTGCTTTTTCTAAAGGGGCTTGCCTTGGGGGAATGGGGGGGGGGGGAATATAAAACTGGAATGATCTAAGGCTGACCTGGAATGGAATATAACCTTGGCAATGTTCTAAAGGCGACCTGGAATGGAATATTAAACCTGGCAATGTTCTAAAGGCTTGACCTGGAATGGAATATAAACCTGCAATTTCTAAAGGCTACCTGGAATTGGAATATAAACCTAGCAATCGTCTCAAGGCTTGACCTGGAATGGAATATAAACGCTGGAATGATCTAAAGGGCTGACCGTGAATGGAATATAAACCTAGGAATTATCTAAAAGCCTGACCTGGAATGGGAATATAAACCTGGGATGATCTAAAAGGCTGACGGAATGGGAATATAAAACCTGGAATGGTCTCAAGGCTGCCCTGGAATGAATTATTCTTTTTTTTTTTAAAACCTGGCCACATGGTCTAAAGGTCTACCCTGCGAATGTAATATAAAATGAAATAAGTCCAGTTATGTGTCTGAAGCAGGCTGGTAGTTATCGTGGGCTGTGGAAGAAATTGTTGGTGAGAGGACCTCACCCCGAACACAAACGACGACACCCACAATACGATGTGGAGAAATGGCAGTATTGGTGTGGACGGAATATCCAAAAATGTGCTGGCAGTTGAAGATGCTCGTCGAGTAAGAGGCAGAGATACAAGAATAGAAAAAATGAGGATATGGGGAAAACCCATCGGATCCATTCACAATGTATATTCCTGTAACCACATTACACAAAGGGGGGGGGACATCAGAATCTCAAAATCTGACTACCTACATCTACAAGGTGGTCTGGAGGTGGGGGAAGAAAGAAAAATACTTTAGTTTAGATTGGGTAAAAGATTGGCAGATGTAATTTAACCTGAGAAAGTGGAAGGTGTTGGGATGGGAAAGAACAATGAAAAATAGAAGATTATCAGGATGCAAGGGGTATTTGTTGAAGCGATGTGCGACAGCTAGAAGGGATCTGGTAGGTGGTAATAGGATAGGGAGTGAGCCGAGGTAGCACAGTGCCAGGCAGCTATAGGTAGAGCCAAATAGTGTTTTAGGTTGTTATTCGGCAGAGGATCAATTATAAATCAAGAGGTGGTGTTCAACAGTGTGTATGCAGGAATTTAAGTAAGGGCCACATCTGAGAATATTGTGTGTAGCCTAGTTCTGGTAGCACATCGACAAATAACGAACTACGACTGACTCAGGAACCACGGCCTGTGTGCCACTGCCTTGGGGTCTTTGGTTCCACAGTAGGGACTGTCCAGGACAACCTCTCTGTCATCGTTTCCCTCAAGCTAACACCGCACACGGTAACCTGCGTTAACCGAGGAAACAAAACACCACGTGTATCACAAGTGTCGACATTGCCACACCTTGTCTGCATCTCCACCTGTGGGCTGTTACCGCCGTACGTAGCGGTATGTAATCTCCACCTTATAAGGACGATGGAGGTGGTCCATTCGTGAGGGATTAACACGACTTTCAAGGCGGTAAGGTCGCTACCTAACCCATGGATATCGCGTGTCAAGATTACCAGTGGACGGGCTGAAGTCTCAACACAATCATGTACTCGGGATGATTACCAGGTCAATGAGGATAATCTCACTACCCTGATGTGGTGAGATGTTGCCCACTCAGGCCAAGAGTGTCTCTTCCTCAGACCATAAGTTATAAGGGTGTTACCATTGGATGTGTGTGAATCATGCACTCTGATGCACTTGTGTTACTAGGTAAGCGAGGCTACAGTACTGCATCGCTCTGCATTTTCAACAGGTGTTGTTCACACAGAGCAGAGCATACAATTTCGTCCGATAATACTCTGATCACCTGGAGGTGTCGAAGGTGTAACCAGGAAGGGTAATCTCCACCTGATAGTGTTACCAGAGCAAGGAGTTTAAATAACTCCTACTTCTTTTGATATGGGTGTAAATAACAGTGGCTCAAGGGTAATCATACCACCTGAAGTATGTGGGTGTATGAGCTGTATCAGTTTGTGTGGTGAACTCACTTCAGTATCTGGTGTGGATGAGTGGTTGACGCAATGGTAAAGTGGAGGGTAATCTCACCGGGGATGGGTTTTACCAGGAAGGGTAATCTCGAGATTGAATAGAGAGGTCGCTGATATCTCACGGCATTAATGGGTAAGTGGCTTCCATCCAGTGATGAGTAGATGTACCACGATGAGAGAGTGTGGTACTCATCACAAACCTTTGTGAATGGCGTGTGTGCTAGTCAGGAGATTGGTCGATCTCCCATGTTTGATGGGATGTTACCCAGGAAGGGTAATCACACCTGATAGGTGTACCAGCGTAAGCGGTAATCTACCACCGTGCCCTCATATAGCTTTGTATGCGTGGTTACATAGATTAGTGCCGTAAAAGTCTCACGGTTTTTTAGTAGGTGAGGTTTTATATCAAGCAAAGTGGCGTAATTTCTCGCGACGCGTTGTAGGTGGGGTTGTTAGCGTCTAGCTGAAGCGGTAAGCTCCTCAGATGTTATCGTCGAGATGTTACTATTGATAGGAGCTAATACTGCCATCTTGCAGTAGAGAAAAGTTGTGGGGTGATACTAACCGAGGTAATGAGGTGAATTTCTCTATGATTGAAGGGAATGCGTGTTACTCAGCAAGGGTAATTCTTCAACACTTTATGTGCGGGTGTAGGTTATCCTGAAAGTGGAGTAGAGTCCCATACCTGAGTGAGTGCTCTAACGCAAGAAGATGGTAACTCACCTCCACACTGTGTAGAGTTTCTCGTAGCGCGAAAGTGAGATCATACTTCGATGGTGGATTAGTAGGTGTTACCAGGAAGGGGTTAATGCCTTCCTACCTGGAGTGGCAAGGTAGTTAACACGGAAAAGTCTGATAATTCTCCGGATTGTAGATGGAGTTGTTACACAGAATCGGCGATAATGACTCCATCCTCTGCATAGTCGGTCGAGTATAACCGCGAAGGGCGATTCCTAAGATAGAATAGAAACGGGAAACGTTCATCACATTTGAGTAGAAGGAATGTGACACCATCTACACTATAGAGGCTTAGATGTGCGTTTTCTAGTTATCAGCTTCCCTCTACGTTTGATGTGGTGAATTTTACCCAGGCGAAGATGGCGTAGATCTCGACTCTGTGATTGTGTGTGTGTTACACTGGCAAGTCTGGTTGGAATCCTCAGTTGATGTCGGGTGTTGACCGAGGTAGAGCGTGTTGAATTGCTTTCCACGGCGTGCAGTTGCGGTATGTCTTTAGCCTAGGCTGAGATGGTTCAAGTCGTGCTTCGGCTTGATGCCCTGCTGGCGTTGTTGTTAGCGGCTAGGTTAAGCGTTAGATCTGGCGACCTGTGTTAGTGTTGGGTGGTTACCGATGTAGAGTGGGTATAGTCGTTGCCACCGTGCCGGCGCGACCCGCTCTACGCTAGTGCATTCGAGGTACAATCTCCCACAACCTGTATGGTCCGGACTAGGTACATTCGAGGAAAAGTTGTCACATACGTCCATCCTGCAAGAGTGTAGCGCGCAAGGCCAAGCGGATGAATTTGACACGCTGCAGGTGATTACCAGGGATATGGGTAAGATCTACCACCCGTGACTGAAGTAAGGTACCATGGTACCAGGGCTACCAAACTCAGTTGAGGTGCCAGGTGTTACACAGCGAAGCTGAATAATCACTCCACCCTGAAATGGTGTATACAACAAGGGAAGAGGTCAACTTGCAGTTTCGATTATGGTAAGTGTTATCACACGAAAAGGGCCTACAAATACTCCACCTGATGCGGTGTCTAAACAGCGAATGGGGTAATCCTCAGTTTGGATGTGGTGTTAAGGCCAGGAGGGTAATCTGCTCAACCTGATGGTTAGCACAGCAGAAAGCCGCCGCTCCAGACCTCTCAGTGCTGCCAGTCAGTGGTACCATGGTATATGCCGCGTAATCCTCACTCCTGATCGTGGTACGTCAGAAGTCAACTCCAATCCGTGTATGTGAATTAACGAGAAGGGTAATCTCCACCTGGCAATGAGGTATAGTCGATCCAGGGATAGGCTATATCTGCTAATATGGCATGTGCGGATAGTTCATCTCAATGGAAAGTTGTATTCATCTTCAAGTATTGGATGTGGGTGGTTGACCCAGACGATAGGCCGATAGCATCTCCACCTGATACGTGCTGTTTAGCCCAGGAATGTCTCTTCTTACTGGCATCCGAGAGCGCTGATGAACGGTGATTGAGAGACCAGAAGAAGCGCGCCGGGTAATCTTCCACCCTTGCTGCGTATCCGAGGAATGCAGAGATTAGTATGCGTGCGCAAATCCTGTGAATGGGATGGTTACCAGGGGGCAAGGGTAATACTGACCAACGCTGAATGTGAGAGTATTGGATCAGGGATGACGAGGTGAGTGCGTGACCAACCTGAATAGAGTATTTATTATATTATTATCATAGGAATAGTGAGGTGGTAATCTACACACCTGATAGTGGTGCGTCCGATTAACCAGAAAGTAATACTTCCACTGTGATCCATAGAAAAGGTCCGCTTACCAACCACCTAGGTAAGTAGTCCTCACCTACCGTAGAACGCCGCTTGACGAGCAAGTATATCTCCCATCTGGATAGAGTGGTTTTATCAAGGAAGGTAATTCTCAGCCTGTCATGTAGCGTTCGTTACCCAGAGTAGGGGCTTGCACTACTCGCGACACTGATGGGTAGATTACACTCTCACGAGTGATAGAGGAGGTATTCTCGCCATCCTGCAGAGAGCTGGTACCAGTGTGATAGTCGTGTAATCTCCACTCTTGAAAATGTGGTAGCTCTATCAAACTCTAAAACAAATATACGGAGTAAATCTCCATATAGCCTGGAAATGAGCGCGCTCGAATAGCACACAGCGAAGTACTTCAGGTGGCTATCTTACCTCCACAAATGATAGGGCCTGATCTCACGTCCGAGCAAGGGTAATCCTTACACACTCGTAGTGCGGTGTTACCAGGAAGGTAAGGTACTCCCACCTGCATGATTGGTGTACGGAAATTGGGCATACAGAATCATCCATCAGCTCCTGATAAGGTTGGGCATGTATGACAGAGAGAGGGATCAGATGGCTGCTCACGCTGTAATAGAGGTCATTTGTATCCTAGGTAAGTGTAATCGGTCACACTCTTGTATTAGAGAGATGTTACCAGTGAAGAGGTAACACTCTCTCAGTCGCTGATGAGTGTATACCAGGATATGGGTATACTCCACCCGTGGATTAGTGGTGTTAACTCATGCGCAAGGTAATACAGTCAACCGATGAATTGGCTCGCCCCTCCTCGCCACACCCCGCCGCCCCTCATCCCCTCACACCCTGGCACTCCGCTCCTCACGCCACCGCGGAAAATGTATACATCGTCGTAGACCTATGTGCTCAGTCCAGATAGAGTGGACAATCGTTCACCTCTGCATGAGGTGTATAACGTCGCATGAAGGCTCGTAATCTGTCTCCATTCTCTGTCTATGGGTTAGTATATCTCAGCGACATTGTCTATATTACTCTGCGCACCTGTTAATGTGAATTGATAAAGATACACGGCAAGAATGCCCAATCCGATAATCGTGCTCTCCCAGCGGTGTGTATTGAGGTCGGATTGACCAGGACAGAAAGGAGATATAAAGTGCCTCGCAACTCGCTTGAGTAGCGTGTATCTAGAAGAGAAGTTTTTTCCTATATCTGTATGTGTGTTGTCTACGTACGGCCAAGGCGTCACTGCCTGACGCGGAGGGCGAAGCACTGGGCGAGATTGGACGGAATGAATAGGCTGGGTGGTGTGTGTTGTTGTCGTTCGTGGGTACAGAGACCACCCGTGCTTTGGAACAGTGGATGTGTGATTTGTACGTTTGAATATCGATACGGACTACGCGGAGTGGCGCGTATCGCGGCTACGATTGTGTGACGTGTAACGATCGCGATCGACAGCCACGCACGTACGGCACACGAGAGCCTGATAAGTTTTCAGTGTGATGGAGAGCGCGAGCGCTGAAATGACTGGCTTGTTGTGCTTGTGCATGCGGTTTTAAAGTATGTTATGTTAATATTTCTTATCTGCTTTATATTTTAATTTTGCATCATTACGGCCCCATGAGACTGGTTCATAGCGGGCACGCACATTACAAACAGGGACCAACTATGAGTGAAGTTATTGCAAGAACGATGATCGCGCCCGCCTTTGCGCAATGTGGAGATATAGCTTGTTTTAACTGCGGATTCAAGCTCCGGTTGTGTGACACGCTATATAGACTGTTTCAGTTGAATCATGATCATATCTTTCTTGCATAGACCAGCTATACTAGCAAGCGCATGCAAACAATAACTCTCGGCCAATTGCCTCACTCACAGCGAAGCCACTGGATCCGACAACACGTGTGGCGTGTAGCTCTACAAAGCCATTGTATGAATCGCGTTCTTTCACGAGCAGAGATATATCTCATCGTCCGATCGCTGACAGTTTGGATAGTCCGACAACGCTGCAGTGGATCAACTACTCGGTGCCGCCACATATAGGCTGTGCTGTTTCAGAGGGACGATGTACCGGGTGCGTCGTCATGGTATATACACTCCAGTGTCGAATGCAAAATTGGGAAGTCGCGTATTAGAACCCGTGCGACGAGAGCTGTAGAGTGCGAGCAAGTGCGCGGTAGTTACGGACTCTGTCTCGTGTCCCTCTGGTTAGTCTGTGTGACAATACAGCGGCAGCTTTGAGAAGTGGGACACGGAACCGCGGGGATGATCCATGGGAGCGTATTACTGGAAGGTCGGCTCTGGAATTCCACACAGCAGGCTTCATATAGCGCGACTCTGGGTAGTACTCGTGTGCCAGAGGAGATTTTCTATCTGCGCGTGCCTGGTGGCGAGGTAGTGAGACTCGCCAATGCTCGTTAACTAGGCTGCAGTACTAGGTGGCCACGACTAGCGGGGAGACTGTCTACAGTCCAACTCGTTTGAGTTCCAATTGCACAGCTCGTGCCAAGTGCTTATCTCTCGACGTCCTGCCGTCTGGTGGTGGGGCCGCGATGTTAGACTTTGCATGCGGCAGTGGGTCCGTCGTAACTAGTGGTCGCATGCAGAGGAGCTTTGTGTGCTGGCGAGCTCAGCGACCAGCTCCGTGGCGCGACGTTGTGCATCAGTCAACATCATGCAGCGAGCTCACAACAAGCCGCGTTATACGAGTCGTGCACACATAGTGCGAACCGAGAGTCCGGTGAACCCTATGCATAGGCGCGACCACATACGGACCGGAGCAGCGGGTGGTAGAGAGTGATGCTACTGCGGAGTGCGGGTCTGAGCATCAGGACCAGTGGAAATTCGTGCGCAGAGGCAGAGGTGATGACCTGCTAGGTACTCAACTACCAGTTCGAGAGTTGTGCGCTGAGTATCTTCCATACGACGGTGCATTGCTCATGGTCAACTTAGCACGACTCGGTAGTGCACCAGGCAGTGTTGCACACTCTAGAACGGCGCTACCTTGGCACTCGTGTGCCGAGAGGATTGTACTCTCAGAGGCTGACGCGCTGCGCGTGTGATCAGGAACCGGGATGAGTTCAGCCGCAGGCGTTGCCAAAGGAGCCACTCGTGCGCCTGCTCAGGTGTTACGTACACACGCCACTAGACTCGAACGCCTGTATAAACTCAGGCGATATCGGGCCGGTGGATATACTATACGAGCGTGCCGCAGTGGAAATGCGCAAGCCGTCTCCCCTCAAGTAGCATGTGAGCGACGGGAATGTACTTCAGGGCGGTTGGTGGGCGTCGTACGTTGGTGAGAGTGAGTGGCCGAATTAGGGAGCGTGTAGCAGGCGCGTACCGGCAGTCGATGGGCCGGCTGCGTAGAGGTGAGCATCGATGGAGAGGAGACATGGGAGGCAGCGAGGCGCGCGCGCGTGCGCGAGGAAGGAGGGAGCGAGACAGAAGGGAGTGAGTGAGTAAGAAGAGCGGTGGGGGCACTCGGCCGTGTGGTTCGTTCAGAGCCACGGGCACGTGGGACGGGCACTTGGGCATGGGTGGCGCCGCACTGGCTCATGTACGTTACCGAGAGCGGGAACGGGAGGAGGAAGGGCGGGTAGGGTGGAGAAGTCATGCCGTGGCTTGTGATGGGACCCAGGCCGTGACTGCTAGTGGGTGTGGCACGTCATTGCATGGGGTCGTAGGATGTATTGCAGGGGCAGAGATCCGCCCAGGCTGTGAGTCATAGTGATGCAGTACGAGCCGGCTTGGATCGGCAATTTTGCAATTCAAATGGAAGCTCGTAATGTGAGCCACAATCATCTCAGGAACTTGCAGCCGCCAAAGCTATAGTCCGGCTTATGTGGTTGGTCGGAAGCGTTGCGCAACGCGGGTTGACGTGCCGAACTATGACACTGCGTGTCTCACGAGAGACCCACTTGCCCGGCGCATGCGTGGAGCGACTGCATTTCGGTCGCACGAAGCAGAGAATCCCATGTCCGTTGCAACGCTTACGGGTGATGGCTACTCTTCATGGCACGGCCGCGGGGGGGTTTTTCGTGAAGTCTCGTGAGCAGCCAATACCCAGTCTTCGATTCAGTGCCGCGAGGACACATGAATCCCGGCTCTGTAAGCCTCGAGGACCATCCGAGAGCCTTTAGTTGCGAACGATAGGCCGGCCGGCTCTGAAGCGTTCTGATCAGCACGGACACTCCGTGGTGCACAGGATCTCCTGATACCGTAGCTCGAGAGTCAGTACTCGTAGGAGCCAGCTCTCGAGAAGAGACCATACTGCGAGTAACGCCATCGCGCGCTGGAGTCGCTCCGTGAGGACCAATCGCGACGGGTGCACGATTGAGACCGTCCAGTCATCCTCTTCACCTAGCTCGCGCGACTATTTTCGTACTCCTTGGTCCATACGCAGTTGGGTGAGGTGATTGCTGCTCGCGCGCTTCTGAATAAGATATCTTGTGCAGTGCCATTTGAGGTTCTGACGCGCGCGCCCGGACTACTAGAATCACCTGTATGTCCTCGCATCCTCGACTTTGCCAATACAGTACATGAAGTTCTCTCACTTGGCTCGCGCGAGGCTCACTTGGGAAGTCAGGACACCGGTGCCAACGTGGAAGGAAAGTGGACATCGTTTTCTTCCGGTGAACTCAAGCTAACAAAGGCTTCACTCCGGCTGTCCAGCAACCTGACCGAGATTCGAAATTCGACAGGTGAAAAGCATACTCTAACTCGGCTCACGACGATCGCCCAACAGCTTACGAGTATCTTCCAGCCTCACGGGACTCCTCTCGGCTTATTATCAAATCTTCCACGTCCAGAATCACAAGGCTCAAACGAGTTCATAAAGGTCTTTCATGCTTACAAGATTCATCTCGGCACATGAAGATTTTCCAAACTCACGAGAAAACCCCCCTGGTTCATAAAGATACCCCAGCTAATGACGATCTTCCAGACAACCACATCGACCGGCTGAGATCATGGCACGCCTCAAGTCCACATGCCTGTGCCCCGAGTCGATGTGCCTGTGCACAATGCCAGTGTCCCAAGCTCACGCGCCCGTGCCCCGAGTACACGCCTGTACCCCGAGTCACGCCCGTACCCGGAGTACACGCCCGTGCCCCGAGTACATAGCCAGTGCCCGGCGCACACATGCCAGTGCCCCGATCCCACGTGCCCGTGCTCTGAGAAGCACACGCCAGTGCCCCAAGTACACACACCTGCGCTCCGAGTGCACGTGCCCATGCCCTGAGTACACGCGCCCATGCCCTGAGTGCACACGCCCATGCCCGAGTACACACGCCCTTTGCCCTGAGTACACGCGCCATGCCCTGAAGTACACGCGCCCATGCCCTGAGTACACGCGCCCATGCCCTGAGTACACGAGCCCATAGCCCTGAGTACACGCGCCCATGCACTGAGTAAACGGTCACACACCCCATGCCCTGATACACGCGCCCATGCCCTGAGTACACGCGCCCATGCCCTGAGTACATGAGCCCATGCCACTGAGTACACGCGCCCATGCACTGAGTAAACGCACTCATGCCCTGAGTACACGTCCGTACCCCGAGTACACACTCCCGTGCCCCAGTACACACTCCCGCTGCCCCCAGTCCACGCGCCCATTGCCCTGATGACACACTCCCGTGCCCCCAGTACCACACTCCGTGCCCCCAGTAACTACGCGCCCATGCCCTGAGTACATGCGCCCATGCCCTGAGTACACGCGCCCATGCCCTGAGTACACACTCCCGTTGCCCCCCAGTACACACGCCCATGCACTGAGTTACACGCCCAGACCCCGAGTACACACTCCCGTGCCCCCAGTACACACGCCCATGCCCTGATTACACGCCCATACCCCCAGTACACACGCCCATACCCCGAGTACACCGCACCCATGCCCCGAGTACACGCGCCCATGCCCTGAGTACACGCGCCCGTGCCCCCAGTACACACGCCAGTGCCCCGAGTACACACTCCCGTGCCATTGCAGAATGATAACTCGAACGTTTAATGTTTAACAGAACTAGTGCATGCCCAGTAGGTGCATGCCCGTAGGTTGCGTGGGCTGTACGTGCAAAAAATATATATATATACATATACTTTAAAACCGCTTGCCAGAAACAACAACCACACAGGCCGTTCCTTCACTCTCAGTGCCCGGTATTGCGTCCCGTACGTGCATGGCCGTATGTGCAAAAAATAAAATAAAAAAATATACATATACTTTAAAAACCGCATGCCAGAAACAAACCACACAGGCCGTTCCTTCGCTCTCGTGTGCCCGTACCGTGCGTGGCTGTACGTGCGTGACCGTACATGCTGCCCGTACGTGCGTGCCCGTACATACAAAAAAAACACTTTCAAACGCGTACCAGAAACAACAACCACACAGACCGTTCCTTCGCTCTCGCGTGCCCGTACGTCGTGGCCGTACGTGCAAAAAAAAAAAAACTTTCAAACAGCCACACAGGCCATTCCTTCGCTCTCGTAAACGACGACTGGATTGGGGCATTGTGTTTATCTATAAATGCGCATAAGAATCGAGAAATTATTAGAATACAGTAAGTCATCACTATCCGAAGTCGTGCGTGCCCATACGGAATGTTCACATCATTCCCGAATTATCGCTTTCATTGAAGTAACAACCGCTGTTGATACTTACCACAACAGATTCATTAAAATCCAAATAATCAAAGTTTACCTCCCTGTCTTTGCTAGCCATGACATTCGCTGCCATTGACCATTGCCACTCCTATGCCACGGTGAGGCGACGGTAGGATTTGTAGGAGACCTGAAAGTACAGTGTCATTAGGTATTCCATGTTCGATTGTTTTAGTTTGAAAATAGTTTAAAAAAAAAAATAGTTTGCAAAGCATACCACCAAATTGAGATGTATTTCGTTGGCAAAGCATGTTGAGTAGAGCTGAATTCCTTAACACTTCCAAAGGCCACACCGTTTTGAAAATTGGAAACAAAAAAAAGTTGTGCACTTTTTTGATAAATTATTTTCGGAACAATTTTTCTTCAATAAATAAATAATAATAATAATAATAAATTGTCTCATGTACACACCTTTATCTCGTTGCACCTCTTCAAAAACAACATTACTGAGGAAACGGCGCTTCTTCCTCGTTTCCTCGTCCAGGAAAGAATGCAGAGTCTGCTGGATCTGCCAACGTTTTGATAAATTATTAGTTTTTAATGGCCAATTATTCAATTAGCACCAACGTATTTTGCCTTTTCACAAGTAAAAACAAAAAGAGAAGAGGAAAGAGAAAAACCCGTAATGGCGAACGCGGCTGAGGTTCCCTTCCCCATCGGCCACGCCTACGCAGCAACGTGTCCTGTCATTGGTTGGTAAATAAATGGCCGCAGCAACGTGTCCTTTCATTGGTTGGTTAAATAAATGGCCATAACTTGGGAAGCACTTGTCGATAATATCAACCTTGAAAAGGCACATCCTCAGGTCCCAGCAATATACCTGGCAAATTTCAATTAGATCGGACCAGTGGTTGTCGAGAAACAGTGGTCACAGACACACACACCCACACACACACCACACACACACACACACACACACACACACACACAGACACAGACATACACACACACACACAGACACAGACACAGACATACACACACACACACACACACACACAGACACAGACATACACACACACACACACACACAGATTGCTGGAATTATAGATAGATGATAACTAGAACGGCACACTAAGCTCAGGAGAGTGCACACCTCCACCAGGTGAACAGTTCCCGTTTTCTATTCCACTGATGGACTGGATCTGGATCTGGATCTGGATCTGAACTAAAATCGAATCAACTTGTTCTTGTCACCAAACCAACCCATCCACCAAGTTTCATCCGAATCCAATGGTGAAATATTCTCGTATCCGGATCTCGATTCAGATCTTCACCAAAATCGAATCGATTCGTCCTTCTCAAACACTCAACCTGTCCACCAAGTTTCCTCTGAATCCGTTCATAACTTTTTGAGACATCCTGCTCCGCTCACAAACAAACAAACAAACAAACAGATGAAAAATCACTCATAGAGCGACAACTTGGGAAAACAGCACAAAGTAGAGCCGCACTCGGTAGAGCGCACACTGAACAGTTCACGTTTTGTGTCACACTCATGGGCTGCATCTGAACCAAAATCGAATCAGCTTGTTCTCCTCACCTAACCAACTCATCCACCTAGTTTTGTCAAAACTCATCCACAACTTTTTGAGATATCATGATATATATCGTTTTTGGCCCCATGTATCAATTTTAGAAATTATGCCTGTGTTGACCTTTTGAAAGAACAAACAATCGGTGGTTACATTCAGTGACTGATATACAAATCATGATTAAATTTCAAGGAAATTGGAGAAAAACTGATGATATTAGAATTGACCTTTTGGCCATGTTGAAGCAATCTAGTAACCCTGCGCTGAACCCTCACGATGGCATCCATGTCCTTACTGAGTTATGGTGACCAGAACTGCACACAATATTCTAGATGTGGCCCTTACTAAATTCCTGTACAATGTTAACACCACCTCTTGATTTATAATTGATCCCCCTCCGAATACAACCTAAAACACTATTTGCTCTACCTATAGCTGCCTGGCACTGTGCTACCTGCTCACCTCCCATATCTATTACCACCCCAGATCCTTCTCATGTGTGACATGCTCAAAAATTACCCCTTGCATCCTGTAATCTCTATTTTCATTGTTCTTTCCCATCCCCAACACCTTCCACTTTCTCAGGTTAAATTACATCTGCCAATCTTTTACCCAATCTAAACAAGTATCAATACTTTCCTATATCTGATCAGGAAAAGGTGATCAGAAAAGATCAGGAAAGGTGTTTTATTCCCTCTGATATCCACCTTACCTCCAAGATTTGTGTCATGTAAAAATTTGGAAAGCTTACTCTTTACCCCATTAACCAAATCATTTATGTAAATATTGAATAGCAATGGTCCGAGTACTGATCCCTGATGCACCCTGCTTCTTACATCCCTCCCAGCAAGACATCTCCCACTCACAGCCACTCTTTGCTTCCTATCACTAATCCAGTTTCCATCCAATTAACTACCTGACCAGCCACTCCACAAGCTCTCACCTTGGCTAACAACCTCCGATGTGGTACCTTATCAAATACTTTTTAACGTCTATGTCCACTGCCTTTCCCTCATCCACCCAATCAGACACTGCTTCATAGAACTCTAAAAATATTTGTTGAAAGAGGAACTACTTTTGTAAACCCATACTGACTACCTTTATTAGTTTGTATTGTTTAATAATGGTTCCTCATCTGGTCCTTAATTAAAGTCTCCAACACCTTCCCCACAACTGAAGTCAAACTAACAGGTCTTATAGTTTCCAATTCTTCTCTTGGATTCCTT
>CM068959.1:4436366-4437546 GCA_035128595.1 Eptatretus atami | reverse complement strand
TACCTGTGATGGTGTTCACAAGCATTCCATCAATACCTGTGATGGTGTTCACAAGCATCCATGAATACCTGTGATGGTGTTCACAAGCACTCCATCAATACCTGTGATGGCGTTCACATGTATCCATGAATCATGTGACGGTGTTCACAAGCATCCCTGATTTCATGTGACGGTGTTCACAAGCATTTATGAATTCTTGTGACGGCGTTCACATGCATCCTGATGTCGTTGTGCGTGATGCACAGACCATGCACCATGAGCCCAAGACCACCGTCGATATAAATGTACCAGTTACATGCAAATAAAGTCTAAAATAAAATTCTTCTGATACTACCAAGTGTGTGTGCGTCCCAAAATGGCAATATACCATTCACTATCAGAAAAATAACTTTACACTCCGAGTTATCGGCAGGAGGTTCGACCTAAGACGCTACTTCTTCACCACAGCCACGTGGGTGACCTTACGTTTCTTCAGTTCACTTTCCATCCTCACCGATCCCCAGCAGCCCGAGGGCGAACACGTTCTTCCAGAAACGCCTGGTTCATTACCCTTCCCGAGTCTCTCTTGAAATTCTTCCATCCCATTTTCTCTACTCCGCGGAACAGATTCCCTATCTGCCGTCTCATGTCCACTCCTTCGCGACTCACGGCCACCACCACCTTATGGTGTCTCCCAAATCCATTCCCGAGTTGGTCTCCACTCCCTGATCCTCTACTGTGCACTTGTGTGGTGTTTCTATAATCCTCAAAACATAGTCCAGTGTCCCAACCAGCATCTGTCGTTTCACTCTTCTATGAGCCGAAAAGAGAACACAATATACCCAAATGTTCATTTAAACATTATGCAGGGCTTTGTGTAAAGTATCCTCGTGCATGCGGACAACAATACCCCAGAAACGATCACACATTAAATAAACTTTACACTTCTGATAGACCAAATACAAATACATCTGCACCATCATCTGATCTCAACAATACCTCGAGTTGCTGAACATGTCATGTGACCTCAACGACATCGAAAGGAATGATGTGTAGATGTTTCACAATGAAGCAATATGAGCACTTGGAATACAAGACAGCAAGAAAGGGTGCGAACATAGCGGTCAGGTATTTGTCTCAATGCAAAGGCTCCTTGGCTTTGTGAGGTTGCGTGCAGGTGTCCATGTTCGACAGGTACAGC
>CM068959.1:4421366-4431366 GCA_035128595.1 Eptatretus atami | reverse complement strand
TATATATTACTGTTACGAATTCGCTGCCCGCCGGGCGTGCAAACGACCGCTTTTAAACCATAGCGGCCGCTTCCGCGCCACCGAACGTGCAAATGTCAGTTCGTGACCCTCTCGGAACAACGCCGGGAGCTGTCAGCGGGTGGGGGTTTTAACCTCACCGAACTCAGTCCGCATTCTACCCAGCGAAATAAGGGTCCGATCGCCGAATGGTCGATTTATACCTAAGTACCGCGCGGATAGCGTTCACCGAGAGTTTCGCACGCCGACAGGTCGACTCCGGACACGAACCGCTTAAAGCGGCTCGTTCCGTGTACAGGATACCGAGCAGAGTTATCGTCGACCTTGACGGTTCAGATTATTTGGCCGGGCCGTTTTAAACCCACTACCATCCTACGTGACTGGCAGATGGAGATTCATAAAAGGAAAAGACGAAGCAAAAAGGGAACAATCGGACAAGCACATTTATTCACGGAAGCACGGAAGTGCTCGTATATTGCAGTAGTAAAAAAAGGTAACAAAAGCATACCACCGTATACGTTTAATGCAAAAGAAAAACACAGCAAAGAACAACGCAGATCTATCAAACCGAATAAGGCAATTCACACGGCAACAACTTTAAAACAGTTCTAGCTTCTCAGGACTGGCGCCATCCACAGACATTTAACACAAAACCCCAAAAAGAAAAGGAAGTCGCGACTTCCCTGAGCGCGTCGCCAGCCTTGGCGAAGCCGCAAACTCGAGTCCCTCCGCGTGGTCCACTGGCTCTTGCCTCGCGCCTGCACGTGTCGTCCGCCTGACAGCTCGGACGGGTTTTGGGGGAATGGGCCGGGTTTTTCGCCGCTATCTCGGTGCGTGACGGGGGGGGGGGGAATGGCAGCGCCTCCGTCCCACTAGCGGGGTCTCGGGACTGCACCGGCTCCGATCGACCCTCCGACCAGGAAACAATCACCAGGGACCAGGTCGACGACCCGTTGGCAATTCCCGATACGACCTGCGCCATTCGATGACCTTCACCGACCAGACCAGAACCCGAACGAACGAACGAACCTCAACCTCTCCTCCAACGAACGACCATAAGAGGGATCTCCAAACAACTCTCGACAATTCTCATTCAGGGACCAAGGGAACCAGCGACTCTCCACACTCTCGACAATTCTCCTTCAGGGACAACGACACGACCCAACAAGGGACTCTCAACAGCTCTCCGACAATGTTCTCCTTCAGGACAAGGGGAACAGGGACTCTCCCGCCACCCTTTTGTAGGGTCGCGGCTCCGCCTTTCGCTCCGTCCCGCACCCCGCCCCGTCTCTTGGCTCCTCCTTCTTTCGGACGCTTCCAGGAAAATGCCTCGAAAGGGGGGCGTTCCTCTCCCCGGCCGCCTCACACACGGATCCGCCATCGGAGGGACCGCCACCCTCCCCTTTCTCACCAGCGCGGGAAAAATGGCGGGAAAATCCCACAGGCATTGTTGGTTTTTTCTTCTCCAGCGCCATAGCGACGAGGGAAGGAAAGATTCGGGCGGGAGATATTTTGCGGGGCGTTTTGGGCGGGGAGATCTTGGCGGCGAATATTTAAGCGGAGTTTTGGGCGGAGATGCCCTTCGCACCCTGTTGCTGCTGCCACTCCGCTCCTTTCATCCGTCCGCGGAGATCGTGACCACACGGTGCTCGTTGAATGGCGAATGGCGGAAGATGGTGGTAGCGTAGTTGTGGGAAGGTGGCATCGTGGGTGTGAATGGCGTGGATTGTTGCGTGCGTGTAGTGAATGGCGTGATCGTTGAGATGTGGTTGTGGCGATTTCGTTGTTGTTCTTTGCACCAAATAACGAAGCCAAAGAAGAAACGCTAACTTGAGAATTGCGTCAGCCTGAATGGATCACATATATTCCCTCTAATACAACGGTTTGGCTAACTACACATGAACTTATCGATATATCTCACCTGAGGACCCTTTATGGTGTATTTGCGAATTTCCAACAGCCGTAACAATACGAATATACATATATACATATTGTTACGGAATTTGGAATTCGATTGCACAACAACATACAGGTTCCTTTCGTCAGCTATGTCGATAAGTGCTTGGTTCCCTAGATAGCTCACCTTTCATTGTTTAAACTTCAGAAAATCGAATAGAGCACTGCGGATCGATTAATAGTTAGAGAGAAGAACAATGGAGACATCCCTCCCTCATTCTCTTCTGCGAAGAGCAAGAAGACCCCTGCCGTCCCGTGACTTCATGATGTCAACAACCCTCCCACCGTGGCTGAGCGGGGGATTGGAGCATGAAGGGCATGAGTCATGAGTCACGCCGGGGTGAGGTGAAGGGCGTGGAGAAGAATAAAGAGGAGATCGTCTCTTTTGTTTCGCGGGGCAGTTGGAAGGGCAGTTAAGCTTTTTGCTTCGGCAGAGAGTGTCGTTCAGCAGACCTTCGGGTCCTGCTTTGGCTTGGGTTAGGGTTGAAGGCCTTCGAAGCTTTTTGCTTCGGGCTGGACTCAGTGAGCTTCGCTGAGGCCTGGCTCGGGAGGAGGCCTTTTTGGAGGCGTCTTTGCTTTAATGGTTCCGTGAGCTTCGGCCTTTTCCCTGGCCCCTTGGCTCGGGAAAAAGAGCTTTTGCTTCAAAGCTGGCCCTGTTTGGAAGGAAAGTTAAGCCGGTTATTCGCGTCGGCCGAGTTGCGAGTGTGGCTTCTTCTTCTTGGTTCGTGAAAGCTTCTTTGTTCCATTTTGGTTCCCGCTTGGTGCGACTCATCGACCTCTTATTGGAGGTGGTTCTGGGGAAGCGACGCATCGACGGAAGGATGGCGCCTCTTCTCACCCACGTGCTTGAGAAGCGCGGGAGGATTTGCCCGGGGGAGCGACGCATCGACGGGAAGATGCAGCGCCTCGTCTCACCAGCACGTGTTAGGAAGGCGGGAGGTGGTTCCCACGGGAAGCGAGCATCAGACAGGAAGGATCGGCGCCCTGCGTCACCCCAGCACGTGTTGAGAAGCGGGAGGTGGTCCTCGGGAAGCGATGCATCGAACGGGAAATGCGGCGCCTCGTCTCAACCAGCAGTGTTAGAAGCTGCGGGAGATCGCGGGAGCTCGGAAGGATCGGCGGCTCGGCGATTGGATCCAGTCGCTCTCACTGGAGCCCGGGTCCGACACACTTGAAGCCCCACGAGCTGGAGAGGTTTCGAGATAGGCTTCTGGGTTTCAGCTCACCTGTCCTCCGACTGGAAGCTCAGTTATTAAAAGGCCTCTGCACCATTTCTTGGGCGTTGTGTGTGCGTACGTGTGTCTGTGGGCGTCTTATAAGTGGAACTGTTGTTAAGGGCAGTGGACTGTAATATATGTAGAGGTTGTAGTTCTTTTTGTTGTGCTTTGTTGCTTGTATAATTGCATACGATAGTTTTGCCTTGTTAATATGCATACGTGCTTTTTATAATAAAATTCTTGTGGAATGTAAACCTGTTCGTTGCGTCCTCCCTCATTGAACTGCCCCATCTTGCATCGGAATATAGTTGCGTTTTTATAGCACAATAAAATAGTGGGTCCGCGTGGAGGCTTGGCGATAATCCCGTCCGGTTATCCCAGAACGGAACGGACCGCTTAAAGGTTCATGTCCAAGGCAGGCCTATGGTCGCCGAGGTATGGTCCCTCGCTAGGTTACCCGTGCAGGGTACTTAGGTATAATCGAATATTCGGCGATTGACCCTATTTCGCGCGGTTAAGAATACGATTGCGGCTGTGGTGGGATTTAAAACCCACCCGTGACTGGTTTCTGGCGTTGTTCCAGAAAGTACGACTGGATTGTCGTTCGGTGGCGAAGCGACCGCTATTGGTTAACGCGTCGTTCGCACGCCACAGGCGGGAAATCTACAAACGCTGGTGTCAGACGTTGGGTACAGATTCATCCCCTCCACATCTAAATTAACGGAACCGTACAAGGGTGTGCGGGCGGGCCCTCCGGTTCATTAAAATTCCGAGTTTTAAATTATTTTCTCGATACGGCAAGATGGCAGTTTCAGGCGAACGGGCGAGCATGGGGTTAATGAATTTAGAATGTTAGAATTCATGGCTCAGGGCGAAATGACCCATCGCAGGACACTCCAATTATGCAGGTTTGCCTATTCCCTCGCAATAAATGCAGAGTCCGCAATGGGCCGCAGCGGCGGTGGCCGCGGTGTATGACACCCTCCCCTCCTCCCGTCAATCCTCCCCGGCCCCAGCGAAACGCGGGACCCTGCGCCGAGGCGATTCGGCTTCGTCGGGTCGGTGAGATCAGCCAAGTGGGGGAATGTTGATTGCAGATGATGCAGTCTATAAAAAGAGATGAAGGATAACATGGCCACAAAGATGGCATGAAAACGATATGTGCAACTTATGAAAGAGGAAAGAAGAAGAAATGCGGGGGTGAAATGCAGCGCATGGGGCTGATCTCCGAGCTTGGGAAAAGGGCAATAATGGCGGTTGCGAGGAGCGAAAACGCGGGCAGTGGAGCTAACAAATGGCGGCGCCACGTGCTGGAGCGAGCGAGCTGAGGGGAGGTGGACTGTGTCGGGTTGCCGCGGTGGGAGGACAAATAATACGGGAGACGTGTGGACGAGACTCGTAACGGCAGAGAGGAGTGACGGTGACGGCGATGGGAAAATTAAAAGGGGAGACCGAAATGCGTGTGATGAGACACGAGGTGACCGGCGAAATAATAGTGGAGACGAAGGAAACCGAAAAGGGTGACCGGAAACGCAAATAGTCACGACCGAAACAGAGACACGGGAGATTAGAGGAAGAAATTGGACGGGGGTTGGAAGAAACTTAAAACGAAACCACACACAGAGGTAGTGGAGGACAATGTGGGGTGAAGCTGGTGAATGTGTTTGGAACCGAGCGCAGCAGCATGGCTCTTTCAGGAAACAGGGGGAGGGAATGTGGCCCGCTTGAGGCGGATCGCGATGAGGAGAGTCCGGGTCGAGCCTTGCGAGGTAGGGGGTCGAGTGCTGTTAACGGGTGCCGGTGGAGTCTGGGGTTTGGAGGCCCCGGGAACCTTTGTGGACGCAATCCCAGCGTGTGGTCGTCCCGGTGGTGTGTGGTTAGCGAGTGTGGCGAAATGCGTGCGCTGGAAGAAGCACGTATGCGTGAGTGAAAAAGGTGTTTAAGGGAGGAAATGACCGTGTGTAAAAAAGACCGCGTGTGTGAGGTCGCGTGTATGAAGAGAAAATGGCGTTGTTGTATCGAGAGGGCACAACCGCCGTGTCGCGAGTTGCCATGGTGAGTGTGTTGTGATGAGCGTCGTTGGCAAGCAGAGTGTCGCGCGTTGAATGGCGACGACGATGCGACAGATGAGGGCAAGGCCGAGTAGCGGCCGTAGCTATTTTGGAAACCGTGCGGGTTTGCCGGGCAGCGCGCGCGGGCGGCCGTGCTGATGCAACGCACAAGGCCGCCACGTGCGCGGCCTGCGGGAGTGAAGCCCGGTCCGGGAAACGCACGCCGGTGATTAGCCAATCCCCGTGGGACGCGACAGAGCTAGGGCTGGATATGGATTTGGACGGATGGGTCTCCAGGCGAGTGTTGTGATGAACGGCTCCGACGGGGCAGGAGCCACATGTGCTCGCCCGTGGCGGAACCCTCGAAACGCGAGGTTTGCTTTGGATGCGCAGGGTGACGTCGTGGGCTGCATGTTTGGAATCCGGGCAGGAGGGGAAAATCCTGCCCGGATGGTTGCCGTTGCCGATAAGGGACGGTGGAGAAACGCGACAGCTGCCATGGACGTCACGGGGAAAGAGCGCAGGTTGCGAGTTTGCCCGCGCTGGTGTGCGCATGGAAAAAAAAAGTAAAGCCTCGCTTCGGGCTGAACAGGATTCCCTGGGCAATGGGGTTGGAAGACCCCCTGTCTAGGGGGCACAGGAACCACTATTAGGGGGATGGGTTTAGAGTTAGTTAGAACGGGTTCATGGGGACATGGGTTGTTCCTCATGGAGCCGTGGATAAATGGATATGTTAGAGGGATTTAGTTTAGATTTAGGAATGGGAATTTTTGGATTTTTTTTTTTGGAGACATGGACCAGACTGGAAAGTGCAGTGGGGGACGTAGGTTAGCGTAGTAAGAAGTAAATGGAACGTGCATGAGTTTTAAGGGATGACGAGGAAGCACGAGTTAGTCAGGGGATTTAGTTAGGAAGGATGGCAGTAATAGAGTGTTGGTGTGGGTTGAATGGAAAGTGTGTGCAGGACATGAAGTGTAGGCAGTGGGCCCAAGTGTGCGAGTGGAGCGATGGTGGTATGCATGGTGCGAAATGACTTGGTTGGGGTGAGGAGTGATTCCCACAAGTGACCCCGTGGTCAGTTTTTAATGTTAGCTGTGGGTTATTTATCAAATTTATTAAAGGGAGGTCGTTTTTGTTGTTGTGCGAGAGAATTGCAACGAAAACCCATTTTGGAGGGTGCAAGGTTCAATGGACCGGCTGGGGAGCGTGGGCTGTGGAAAGGTGAGTTCTTTGTTTAGTGGGCCCGCCACAGGATAGTCGCCAGAGTAAGGGCCAAGGGCCCAAAGGGCGCGATAGTGTAGTGGGGACGGGCCGACCCTCGGAAAGGGACCCGGGCATCAACACGCACTTGGGCATCGAGGGGGGCAAATGCCAGAGAGGGAACCCCCGCGTTGGTAGGGAGCAGCTAGGCTCGGAGGCAGCCTGCGGGCCTGGGGTGCCATGGTTAGAGTTCGGCAGAGGGGGAGTTCCTGCCAGTTAGCCAAGCTGCCCAGCCAGGAAATTGCAGACGGGCACGAATGAAAATTGAGGGGCAAGGTTCAAAATTTATAATGACACCAAACACAGACGACGTTGAATCATGGTTTTCTAGAACATAGTTTTAAAGATGTGAGGCGTTTTTGGAAAGCCCCGGGATAGTTCAGGTTAATGAATGGTTAGGGTTTAGATAGGAGATGTACCCCTTTCGCACCATCCATCCCTTCGCTCGTTGAGGCCGCGAACTCCCATGGATAGATCGCTGAACTCTGAGGAGGCCATTCTGAGGCTTTCATGGGCCTTGAGACAGGACGCTTAGTTCTCTCCCCTATTCCTCCAGAGAGGGAGACGTAGGGGTTGGGAGTAGGCTAGGTGGACATGATAGGCTAGCCGGACATGACGATAAAGGGGGTTAGGGCAGGACAATTTATAAAAGAGAATAAAAATAATAAAATAAATAGGGGCTAAATTTTGTTGTGTGCAAATTACAGGGAGTGGGTTTGGATAGAGACATGGAAAGGCGATAGAGTGGGGGAGACAGTAGGCTAGGTCCGAGCCCGCCTCAAAGCGGCCGGCACCACCGCAACTCCCTCCAGACCTTGATGGAACCACACCAGAGGCCGGCCAGCTCATTGCCGGCCTGTTTGTGCTGCAGCCGCTGTTCTGCATGGGCTTGCCTTGCCAGGCCTAGTTTGCTGCCTCTGCCATGACCCCCATTGCCTGCTGCCTTTGTTTTGCATTTGCCCCTGTGGTCCATCCATCACCATGTGCCACCAGGGACCATCCAGTTGTTGTTCGGACCTGTTAGGGCAGGAAGCCATGCATCCATTCATGCTCATTTTGTGTTTTGCGACCATCTCCATCCATTCCCGCTGCATCAATGAACTTTGAAATGACTTTTACCTTCTCCCCCTTCAGCAGATCACAAGCCTGGGCCATGGTAAAGTAATGGATAAGTTGAGTGAAAATTGTAAATTACGTGGACCTCACCTTCGCATGTTTGTTTTAGCACGGCAATTAGTTAAGTGTCGAATGAGTCTGAGAGTTTGTTAGTTAGTTACGCAGCGGCATTTAGGTTATTTATTTTTGGGACACGTATAAAGAAATGTCGCACTCAGGGATTCTGAAGGTTAGAACGTACTAGGGGAAAACTACACATGCTGGTCACACGAAATTTGACGACTCGGGAGAGTCTGAAAAGGGGAGGGGGTAGTGTTACGAATTTGGGAATTCGATTGCACACAACATACAGGTTCCTTTATGTCAGCTATGTCGATAAGTGCTTGTTCCTAATGCTCACCTCATGTTTAAATGTTTCAGGAAATCGATTTAGATTGTGCTGCGGATCGATTTAATAGTTTAGGAACGAACAATGGAGACATCTCTCCCCCTCTTCTGCGAAGAGCAAGAAGAAACCCTGCCGTCCCGTGACTCATGATGTCAAACAACTCCCCCCACCCGTGGCTGAGCGGGGCGATGGAGCACGAGTGGCATGAGTCATGAGTCACGCCGGAGTGGGGAAGGGGCGGGAGAAGAATTAAAGAGGAGATCGTTCTCTTTTGTTCGGGGGCAGCAGTTTGAAGGACAGTAAAAGGCCCTTTTTTTTTTGGGGCCCTTCCGGGGGCAAAAAAAGAAGGGGGGAGGGGTAAGGGGGGTCGAAGTTCAGCAGACCTTCGGGCTGTTGGCTTGGGTTAAGTTTGAGCCCTTCGGAAGCTTTTGCTTGGCGTGGCTCAGTGGAGCTTCGGCTTAGGCCTGACTCGGGAAGAGGCTTTTTTGGAGGCTCTTTGCTTTGATGGTTCCGTGAGCTTCGGCTTCTGCTTGGCTCGGGAGAGCTTTTTTGCTTCAAGCTGCCTGTTTGGAAGGAAGTTAAGCCGGCGCTCGGCTCGAGCTGCGAGTTGGTGGCTTCTTTTCTTGGTTCGTGGAGCTCTTTGTTCTCCATTTTGGTTCCCGGCTTGGCTGCGACTCATCGACCTCCTTCTTGGAGTGTGTTCCTCGGGGAAGCGATGCATCGACGGGAAGTCGGCCGCCTCGTCTCACCAGCACGTTTGTTGAGAAGCGCGGGAGGGTGGTTCCTTGGGAAGCGACCAATCGACGGAAGGATCGGCGCCTCGTCTCACCAGCTACGTGTTGAGAAGGCGGGAGGTGGTTCCTCGGAAGCGACGCATCGACGTGGAAGGATCGGCGCCTCGTCTTCACCAGCACGTGTTGAGAAGCGCGGAGATTCGCGGCGAGCTTCGGGAAGGATCGCGGAGTGAGCTCGGGAAAGGATCGACGGGTCGGCGATGATCCAGCCGCTCTCAACTTGCGAGCCCGGTCCGAACAACTTGAAGGCCACACGAGGTGGGAGAGGTTCGAGATAGGCTCTGGGTTTCAGCTCACTTGTCCTTCGAAGCTGGAGCTCGTTATTAAAGGGCCTTATGCCACCTTTCTTGGGCGTGTGGGTGCGTACGTGCTATTTGGGCCCGCAATAAGTAGGAACTGCTGTTAAGTGCAAGTGATGTACTAATAAGTAGACGGTTGAAGTCTTTTTGTCGTGCTTTTGTTGCTTGTATAATTGCATACTGTGTTTTGCCTTGTTTAATTGCATACGTGCTTATTATAATAAATTCCTTGTGTGAATGTTAAACCTGTTCGTATGCATCCATTCCCTCATTGAACTGCCCATCTTTGCACTCGGAAATAGGTTTGGTTTTTAAATAAGCCGATTAAATAGAACGGGTCCGGCGAGGTCTTGGCGATAATACACCGCTCGGTATATCCCCAGAACGGAACGGACCGCTAAGCAGGTTCGTGTTCAAGCAGGCCTTCGCCTAGGTACAGGTCCCTGCGTAGGTTACCCTCGGGGTGAACTTTAGTATATCGATATTCGGCGATGACCCTATTCGCCCGGTAGAATACGGACTGGGCCCGTGGGTGGGATTAAAAACCCACCCGTGACTGTTCTTGGCGTTGTTCCAGAAAAGTCTCGACTGATTGTCCGTTTCGTGGGGCGAAGCGACGCTATTGGTTAGACTGTCGTTCGCACGCGCACGGCGGGGAAATTCCACAATTATATACCATACATAACATATATAATATATATATATAATACATAATACATATATATTGTTGCGGCTGTGGAAATTCGCATTACACCATAAAGGTCCCGTAGGTGAAATATATTTCTTAAGTACATGTGGTTAGCCCAACCCATTGTTTTAGATGGAATTAATGTGATTCATTCGGGCTGCGATCCTTGATGTTACGTTTTCTGTTTCTACCTTTTGTTTGATCTCTCTCTTT
>CM068959.1:4362437-4419838 GCA_035128595.1 Eptatretus atami | reverse complement strand
ATGTGTCCATCCATCACCATGTGCACCAGGACCATCCAGTTTTGTTCGACTGTTAGGGCAGGAAGCCCGTGCATCCATCATGCTCATTTGTGTTTTGCGAGCATCTCCATCCATTCCCCTGCATCAATGAACTTTGAAATGACTTTTACTTCTCCCCTTTCACAGATCACAAGTCCTGGGCCATGGTTAAGTAATGGATAAGTTGAGTGAAAATTGTAAATACGTGGAACCCCACCTGCATGTTTGTTTTAGCACTGGCAATTTTAGTTAAGTTGTCCGAATGAGTCTGTGAGAGTTTGTTTAGTTAGTTACGCAGCGCATTAGGTTATTTATTTTGGGACACTTATAAAGAAATGTCGCACTCAGGGATCCGAAGTAGAACGTACTAGGGGAAAACTCACACATGCTGGTCACTGAAAATTTGACGACTCGGGACGAGTCTGTAAAAAGGGAGGGGGGTAGTGTTACGAATTTGGGAATTCAATTGCACACAACATACAGGTTCCTTTAGTCAGCTATGTCGATAAGTGCTTGTTCCCTAGATAGCTCACCTTTCATTGTTTAAATGTTCAGAAATCGATTAGATGCGCTGCGGATCGATTTAATAGTTAGGGAACAACAATGGAGACATCCCTCCCCTCTTCTGCGAAGAGCAAGAAGAACCCTTCCGTCCCGTGACTCATGATGTCAACAACTCCTCCCACCCGTGGCTGAGCGGGGGATGGAGCACGAGGGCATGAGTCATGAGTCACGCCGGGAGTGGGGAAGGGCGGGAGAAGAATAAAGAGGAGATCGTCTCTTTTGTTCGGGGCAGAATTGGAAGGGCAGTAAGCTTTTTGCTTCGCAGAGAGTAGTCGTTCAGCAGACCTTCGGTCCTGTTTGGCTTGGGTTAAGGTTGAGGCCTTCGGAAGCTTTTTGCTTCGGCTGGCTTAGTGAGCTTCAGCTGAGACCTGGCTCGGGAAGAGGCTTTTTGGAGGCTCTTTGCTTTGATGGTTCCGTGAGCTTCGGCTTCTGCTTGGCTCGGGAGAGCTTTTTCCTTCAATCTGCCCTGTTTGGAGGAAGTTAAGCCGGTCGCTCGGCTCGAGCTGCGAGTGGTGCTTCTTCTTCTTGGTTCTTTGAGCTCTTTGTTCTCCATTTTGGTTGCCGGCTTGGTGCGACTCATCGACCTCTTCTTGGAGGTGGTTCCTCGGGGAAGCGATGCATCGACGGGAGGATCGGCGCCTCGTCTCACCAGCACGTGTTGAGAACGCGGGAGGTGGTTCCTTGGGGAAGCGACGCATCGACGGGAAGGATCGGCGCCTCGTCTCACCAGCACGTGTTGAGAAGCGCGGGAGGTGGTTCCTCGGGGAAGCGACGCATCGACGGAAGGATCGGCGCCTCGTCTCACCAGCACGTGTTGAGAAGCGCGGGAGGATTCGCGGGAGCTCAGGAAGGATCGGGGGTCGGCGATTGGATCCAGCTCGCTCTCACTGGAGCCCGGGTCCGAACAACTTGAAGACCACACGAGGTGGAGAGGTTCGAGATAGGCTCTGGGTTCAGCTCACCTGTCCTCCGAGCTGGAGCTCGTTATTAAAGGCCTCTGCCACCATTTCTTGGGCGTGTGTGTGTGTGTGTGCGTACATGTGGTCTGTGGGCCGTCTAATAAGTAGGAACTGCTGTTAAGTGCAAGTGACTGTACATAATAAGTAGACGGTTGTAGTTCTTTTGTCGTGCTTTTGTTGCTTGTATAATTGCATACGTGTTTTGCCTTGTTTAATTGCATACGTGCTTTATTATAATAAATGTCCTTGTGTGAAAGAACCTTTCGTTGCGTCCATTCCCTCATTGAACTGCCCCATCTTGCACTCGGAATATAGTTGGTTTAAATAGCCGATAAATAGAATCGGGTCCGGCGAGGTTCTGGCGATAATACCCGCTCGGTTATCCCAGAACGGAACGGACCGCTTAAGCGGTTCGTGTCCAAGCAGGCCTTCGCCGAGGTACGGTCCTCGGTAGGTTACCCGCGCGGGTACTTAGGTATATCGATATTTGGCGATTGACCCTATTTCGCGCGGGTAGAATACGGACTGGCCGTGGTGGGTTTTAAAACCCACCTGGACTGGTTTCTGCGTTGTTCCAGAAAGTCACGACTGGATTGTCCGTTCGTGGGCGAAGCGACTGCTATTGGTTAGACGCGGTCGTTCGCACGCCGACGGGCGGGAAATCTACAACAATATATACATACATAAACATATATACATATATATATATATACATATACATATATATACATACATATATCTACATATATATATATATATATATATATATATATGATATATATTAAATGTACATGTTATATATTTTGATGTCTCAATTTATTTCCTCAATTGATGCCATTTGAAAGCATGAATCATGCCACCACATAAGTGGAAGTATTAAAAAAAACAAAAAAAACATGGGAGAACAGGCATGAGTAATGCTGATGCCAAATTTTATTTCGCAACCAGGATATTTTACCCTCTCTTGAAACAAATCCAACCCTTGCTTCCCTATATTGCACCACCAATTTGCGATGGGCGGTATAAGTATCTCAGAGCTTTGGTTCTGAGCGAAACCAAGAGTGCAACATAATTGACCTTTTCAAAGTCCATGAAATATTATTTAAATTTATAGATGAACTTAAACCATTCCAGTCACTAGGGACGGATACTTTTGCTCGCTTTTCCATCACTTGGGATGGGTACTTTACCTAGTACCTCAATAAGCAGAAAGTTCTGTGCTAGAAGCCATGAAACACTGATGGCATAGAACCGACAGCGAGTAGCTTTTAACAACGACCGAGTTATAGGGGGAGAGAATGGCATTAGGAAGGATGAGGGAAGGGGATTCCCATTTGAAAATATTTCTGGAGAGGACCCAGCACCTACCTATCAAATAGATAGGTACCTCAAAATATTACTTCACATGATTCTACATACAGGTATTGATAGAGCAAGTGCTCCGACACAACAATTCTTTAATGCCTTAAGCTCAGGAACATGTTGTGCTCAGATCACTTATGCAACAGGCAATATTACCTGAATAATTGCAACTCGGGAAGCATCTTTACCTTCACCACCGAAGGTGAAGGAGGTTATGTTTTCACCCCTATCTATCTGTTTGTTACTTCCAAAATCGAAGATTTTTCAAGTACTGTTTATTGGTCAGTCGATTTTGTTATTCTGTCTGTTTGTCGCCTACAGGTCAAAATTCTAAACCGATCATCATGAAACTTCACCACCTGGTAGAGTTTGTCATAAGGAAGAGGCCTATTATTTTTGAAGTCAAAAGGTCAAAAGGTCAACATGGGCCAAAGGTCAACAACTTAGCTGAGATCTCTCAATTCCTCAATTTTCATCTGATTGACTTGAAATTTGAAGAGGATTTATATTTCAGATCACTGAATTCAACCACCAATTATTTTGGAGTCCACATCGGCCAAAAGGTCAACATAGGCCGGATTTCTAAAATTATCAATTTTCATCCGATTCACTTATCATTTGAAGAGGAGTTGCATATTTGGTCATTGAATTCAACCACCAATTATTTTTGAGGTCAAATTTGTTTTAAGGCATGTGTCGTACTCTGCACAACGTCTTCTTCTTGTTTGTTTGTCTGCTTGTTTGTGTGCAGGATGTCTCAAAATGTTCTGGACGGATTCAGATGAAATTTTGTGGACATGTTGGGTGTGTGACAAGGACGAACTGATTCGATTTTGGTGAAGATCTGGATCCGACTACTGGAATTTTTTAAGTGATTCTTCACCGTTGAGAGATAGGGCCAAAAATGATATGTAGCACAAAATCTCAAAAAGTTGTAGATGTATGGATGAAACTTGGTGGTCAGATTGGTTGTGTTAAAAGGAAAAATTGATTCAATTTTGGTGAACATCCGAATCCGGATTGAGATCTGAATATTTTTTAAGTGATTCTTCACCATTGAGAGATAGGGCTAAACTAATATATAGCACAATATCTCATAAAGTTGTGGACGGATTTGGATGAAACTTGGTAGACAGGTTGGGTGTGTGGCAAGGACGAATTGGTTCGATTTTGGTGAAGATCCAAATCCAGATCTGGATACGAGAATTATTTCATTTATAAAGTGATTCATCACCGTTGAGAGAAAGGGCCAAAAACGATATAGTACTGTATGGTATGATATTTCAAAAATTTATTGGGCCCGACATGTTCTCACACGGATCCGGCATTACGTGGCAGAGGTGTACGCTCGACTGAGTGCCCTTCTAGTTGTTTGTTGCATTTCATCAGCAGGAATCATCAGTCGGGGTGGGATTGGGGGGGGGGGGAGATGTTGAGGAACATCCAGTGGGTTGGGTGTGTGAATATGATGCTATGATGCCACTGGCATGTGAAGGTGTGAGACCTTGCCTTGAGCTTGGAGCCATCCAGTTGTAGAAGTGCATTTCCGTCGATGGAGTGGAAGTGAAACTCGGTGACATGTTGCTGCAGGCCAAGATTACTCAGCCATTGCGAGACGTGCTCCGGGGACCAAGCCGCAATGCCCTGCTGTTGCCCATCTGGAATTGCTTCGTCTAGGATCTGCAACAAGAGAAAGAAAGCCACGTCGTCAACATGGCATCTTTATAGAGTTGTGGAAAATAATGTCAGCTTTTAATTATTTACTCATTTGGTAATTAATTCATGCTGTGCAAATTCTCGTTAATGTCTGCAATTTATAATCATCAACATCTGCAGCTGCTCTGAAATAACCATGTCATTATGATGTTGCAGGACATGGCAATGTGCACACAAGGAAGCCAAACACAGGACTTCCAGGGAATAAAGTAAATTTGCAGAATTTTATGCACAATTTCAGTCGGAGCTCAATACAACATACGACCTTTGTTGGAAAGCAACGCAGAGGTTCCACAAACACATCGTGCTCCATCAGGTGCAGCAATGGCGGAGGTCGTATTTGAAGTCTGTGCAGACGGTGAGAGCACCATTTCTGCTCGAGCTTATAGTCCCAATGAAGTGCCAAAGTGGGCCACAGACAAGTCATTATTTTACTTGTACATGGTGGCATTCTTGGATATCAGGAGGTATCTTGATTGCTCCCGCCACCTCAATGTCATCCAAATATTTATCGGCCTTGAAGCTCAGCATGCTTGTTGCAGTCCATTTGGAAAGAGGCAAGATGTCCCATGGCATCACCGTCAGTGCCAACTTCCATGAAATGCAATTCCGTTTACGTTATGGCTCACAAGCTCTCCGACGAGATTGTTGAAGCAGAACCAGATTAGAATCTATGACAAGGAAACTCTTCAAAGAACCAATTTCATATGATATTCTTTGTGGAATGCAATTATAGGATTATATGATGTCGAGATGGGAACATGTTTATCCATTGTTTATAGCACCATTTATTGTTTCCAAGACAGTCTTCTGAGCCTGAAGAATCACATCAAGCGATTGGGAGACTGCCTGACAGTCGTGTATACAAGATGCACTCTCATTCCAACATTGCAAGGATCACCCTGCCTGGCTGGCAAGACCCCGACATCACGTTCTCCTTCCTGAGTGAGATGAGCATCGGAAAACAGGTCTAATGACGTGAAATGCAACGGACCAAATAAAAGAGCAATTTCAACTGAAAAGACACAAATCCAGACCGCAGTCTGATTATAATCCAAGATCTTGAGGAAGGAAGCAGTTTATGAGTGTGCATCCATGCCGAGTTTCAATGCAGCATGACCTATTTACTCAAGGTCGGTGGAAATATTTTTTGACCACCTCCCACCCACCCCGTCCTCACTTCAGAGATCAACATTCATGTGGAAAGATACGAAAGGACCACCTGTTTCTCGAAATTAAAGCACTGTGCAAGAAACAAAGTTTATTATACTGTAGAAACCAATTCCTTTTTGGTTTATATAACTACATCTCCACAATGATCAAGGAATCAAAGTTGGTTTCTCAAAATCAAAATTTTCACAAATGGAAGCCATGATTGAAAATACGCCAAAATGACCAAATGGTGTGAAGAGTCGCAATGGTCTTAAGACGAAGGTCGAAAGGTGCATTCAAGTGATGCTCGAGTGGCAAGCGCACGACTGAAGATGCAATATGGATGAGGTTCGAAACTTTGAAACCCTGACCTCCGAAGCTCAGCGTGTGCAACATGCTTATCACAGGCCTATCGTGTCCCGCTCATTGATCTCTGTTCAATAACAGTTGGTTCACTAATGCCAAATGCCATGCAGGTAATATGGAGTAAAAAGCAGGGATCGGTCAAAGTCATGGATGAAGTAAATGTGAAGTGCCAATTAAAATGACATGCTGAAAACAAACAAGTTTAACAAAAGAGAAACCAAAAATGACCGGAAGAAGAGCAATAAAAGTTATTGCATTGTGCGGTTTAGAATGATAATGACAGGAGGGTATATGCTGGCAAGGTGCGAACGTTTGACATCGGAGCATCCGCAAGACTACTCCTTACCTCGTCGTTGATCATGTCCAAGCTCTATGCAAAGAAAGCCACAAGGAGAGGGGAAAAGTCCTGGTTTGAATCACTATTCCGCACCGAGTGTTTACTGCTGGGCTCTCCGACGTCAAGTTACAACAATCGATCACACAAGTGGAATACTTTGTGCAATTCCAAGAAGCGTTCGAGTGCATGCAATTGCAAAAGTGTCTGGGGATCTTAAGGATGTGTTTGCTCACACCAATGATTGGCCTGCCAAGGTGCTATTAAAGGAATGGAGACCAGAATAATGCTGAGTTTAACAAAGTACTGTACACTCGAATAACACTGCAGGCAAATTTTGTTAAGATAATCACAAAAGACGATTTATTCATGAAAGGAAGTATAAACCTTCAGCCATGCACAAAGCCTGCTGCTCACTACAGTTCTCTAAAGGGTAGATCATATGCAGCACATTCGGCAGGAGAACATCATCAGTCTCAAGCTGCAGAGACAATCTAACCAGAGAGGAGACGCCTCATCCACGGATACGTGTGTCTGACTGCAAGCTGCCTGGACCATCTCACCGGAAAGGAGAGGTACCATCCGCAGATACGTGTCTGGCTACAAGCTACGTGGACCATCTCACCAGAGAGGGGAGGTATAACCCGCAGATTCATGTGTTTGGCTCCGAGCTTCATAGACCGTATCACCAGAGAGAAGAAGCACCACTGGCGGACACACGTGTCTGGCGACATGGCTTATTACTGGCAAATTTTTGAAGTATATTGGTTGGTCTTGTGTGTTATCACTTGGCAAAATAATAATTTTTTTGACAAGTATGTTGATCGCCTCTGTTTGTTACTTGCAAAATTGAAGATTTTTCCAGTATATTGGTTCGTCGATTTTGTTATTCTGTTTGTCTGTTTATCGCCTACAGGTCACAATTTTAAACCGATCTTCACAAAACTTCACCACGTGGTAGGGTTTGTCATAAGGAAGAAGCCTATTGTTTTTGAGGTCCAAAGGTCAACATAGGCCAAAGGTCAACAACTAAGGAGGTATTTCTAAAATCCTCAATTTTGATTTGATTGATTGAAATTTGAAGAGGATTTATATTTCAAGTCACTAAATTCTACTAGCCAAGTATTTTTAAGGTCAAATTTGTTTTATGGATTTCGCAAGTATCGTGCTCTGCACATCTTTCTTGTTTATTTTATTCATCTATTTCCAATTCTATCTTTTGTTCGTATGTTACAAAATTCACCGCAAAGACCAATCGTTATTTTATTCACTCATCAGGAGTGCATGTTGATCGAATTAGTGCGAGGGTTTTTGACATCACTTTTGCTGAATGATTTTGGTATTGAATGCCAGATTGTCATAACCATATCATGTTGAATTTTCATAACAACATGCACATCACAAAAAAAAAAACTAAACAACTTTTAAGCTATGAAATAAACAACAGATTCACAGTTCAGAAATTTCTGAGTCATGTATACGAGTCAACATCCCATCAGACTGACAGTTCACAGAGATACCTTATTCAGGTGTTCAAACGTTTACGACTCATTGTGAGGATCATGATCTTGTCATCCTTGCCAGAAAGAACCATTTTAAAAACAGCATGATCTCTCCAGATTGACCGACAAAGAGCAATCAACCACTGAATTTCAACGCAGACAATTTTGACCAAGCTTCATGCCAGTTTTCTGGGGTCCAGAAGACCACTAGGCTTTCATCATTCAAACACAGTGCCATTGGACAGCAGTGTATGCATCGAGCATCACATCATCACAACTGGAGGGTGAACCGTTGGTTATGTGTTCCTTTCACTGATGCATAGACTCTGCCTGTTCTTCAATGATGGATATGCTGGGATCCGGAGATAAAGTGGGGAGTGAACATGATTGGGACATCCTCGAGAGGTGTGTTTGTAGTCATTGAGTCCACCCACAATCTCAGCATCAACTGTAAGTGGCCCTGGTTGAAGAATGGTGCAACATCCCTCAACGAGAGCTGGATCATCTGGTTTACTTGACGACAAGACATGTACAAGTTTATATTGAGGTCAATGACAGCCCCAAAGATCATGAAGGGCATCTCTGAAAATGTAACCATGACTGTGAACATTTTCAGACTGATGCCGTTGCCAAAGTAGAATGAAAACATAGTCTTGCTTGAGGAGGCTCGTGTCGGTGGACAGGTAGGTATAAAAGTGGATGAAACCCACAGGATGTCTGTCGATCGAGCTATGCTAACCATGGTGGTTATAGCTCAATCAGCATCTTGTTGATGTCATCCATTGATGCCATTGCCAGTGTGCATGATCATTTAAGACACAAGGCACACAGATTTGGATCTCTGATTTCTACTTGCTTTAAACAATTTAACCTCATGGCATTGAGTGTTATCATGTTTCTTTATAGAGTGTAAAGATGAACTAGCTTGTCCTCTTCAACCACAATAGCAATACATTTGAACGTGTTGCCTAACTCTTTCTGAATACACTTTAAAAATGTGAATGTGCAACTACAAAGTTATTGCCAGGTAGAAGGCACAAATAAAAAGCAAAAGCCATGTACAAGGTATCGTATTTGAATTGGCTGCTTTCACATTACCAAAACATGAATCACCCTGTCATGAAATACTGGTATGAGAGTTTATAGCTCGGTGGGGATTCAAACCCTGGCTAGACAGCTTAGAGGCGAGTGTGCGTACGGCGTACCTCTAGGCCAGCCTGCCAGGATATACATTACCCTTCTGCTCTTCTGGACAAAGAAGACGACATAAAGCAACCAAGAAAAGTCCTCAATAGTTATCTCCACCACAGAAGGTGAAGGAGGTTATGTTTTCCCCCCTTTCTGTTTGTTTGTAACTTGCAAATTCGAAGATTTTTCAAGTATATTGGTCCATCGATTTTGGTATTCTGTATGTCTGTCTGTTTGTTTATTGCCAACAGGTCACAATTCTAAACCGATCGTCATGAAACTTCACCAAGATGTTGAGATAGTCTCAAATGAGAAGCCGATTGATTTTGAGGTCAAAGGTCATCCTGAGGTCAAATTTCTAAAATCGTCATTTTTCATCTGATTAACCTGAAAATTAAGCAGCAATTGCATAGTGCATCACTGAATTCGGAAACTATTTTTTAGGTCAAAAGGTCAAACTTCTAAAATCATCAATTTCAATCTGAAAAATAATCAATTTTCATCTGATTGACCTAAGCCTTGATGAAGATTGTCAATTTTAATCTTAATGAAATGGACAATTTTATGTATCCATGGCAACCTTTCAAGAAGAGCGGTGGATTTTGCAAGTATTGTGCTCTGCACAACATCTTTTTTGGGTGGTCGATAGACTACCGTTATTCTCAGGTTTTCCGTCTGTCTGTATGTCTGTCTGTTTGTTTGTATGTATGTAATGGACAGCTCTGGAGGCCAGAGGAGTCAACCAATTTTGATGAAACTTGACTCGTAGGTTCATACCAGGATCTAGTTGGATGCTTTTGAGCACCGTTGCTATGGACGCCACCGTTCCTAGCAACGGGACTTTGAATTTTTTGAAAAAAATCCGAAAATAATTTCTTTTCGAAAATCAAAAATCGGCTTCCGCGCTTTTATGCGCACTATAATCAACCTCTTTGTCAAAAAATTTCAGCCCGATCCGTCAAAAACTGTATGACTAGTATGCAATTATATAGCGACCACCCATGTCGCCTACCGGCTTGTCTTGTTTGTTTGTCTGTTTGTGTGCAAGATATCTCACAAAGCTGTGGATGGATTCAGATGAAATTTGGAGAGGTTGGGTGTGTGACAAGGACAAACTGATTAGATTTTGGTGAAGATTCAGATCCAGCAACTGGAATTTTTTTTAAGGGATTCTTCCCTATTGAGAGATAGGGCCAAAAACGATATATATCACGATTTCTCAAAAAGTTGTGGACGGATTCGGACGAAACTTGGTGGACACGTTGGGTGGTGACGAGGATGAATTGATTCGATTTTGGTGAAGATCCGGATCGAAATCTGGAACCGAGAATTTTTTAACTTTCAAAGTCATTCTTCACCATTGAGAGATTGGGCCAAAAACGATATGTAGCATGATATTTCAAAAATGTATTGGGCCCAATATGTTCTAGTGCATCAGGTATTGTGTGGCGGAGGAAAGCGCTCTACCGAGTGCCCTTCTAGAATTTATATTGTGACAGTTACGAAACCGGCCCTGGGTGAACGAACCTCCATGACAAATAAAGTTCCCTCGTCAGTTATATCGTTATATTAATATGTGTGCCCAGACAGGACCCCACCCATCGCCAAGAGGGGAGCGGGACAAATGTGTTGTGTTGGGCTATAGTAGATCTTCCTCCTCCTCCTCTATACCCCTTCTGTCCTTCCTTTATTCCTCCTTTAAATAATCTTTTATTCATGGATCCTATATGGTGGTTGTCATTTCATGCCCAACGTCATACAAGTTGCCTCTCTCTCTCTCTTTCCCAAAATTACCATTTAACAGTCTTTACATAAATATCGGGTGCAACCCGCTATTCATAAATTTCCTTTCATTCTTTATTTTATGAACCCTTTCATGCAGCAACACACAAAACCACCTTCTGAAACAATGCACCACGGGCAACCACAAATTCAGATGATGAGGGAGAGAACAACATTCCTGTTTTCAAACAAATTGTGCAGGAAAGACCATTGGGCGCAAACACCCATTAAAGATGAGATAGCATCAGCTTAGGGGAGGACCTCAACTCAAGTATTTTTGACAGCCAAAGGAGGTATTGACTGGTGAGCGCACCAATGAGGAGGCGCTGTCACGGGTCAAAGGGCAAGGCACGGCCTTTGCTCTTGGGAACTCCAACACCCATGAACTCTGATCCCCCCCCCCCCCCCCCCCCCCGGCCCCATGTCTCCACCCCATTCAAGCTGCTTAAAAGGCAGAACGCCAGACCGTTCGCTGCTGTTGGAATATTCTGGGGACCCCGAAACAACCTTCATGCCTGTTCATACTAGGGGGAGACCATTGTTGGAGTTTGCGCTGAGGCCAAGACAAGCTGCGCCAGACGATGCTGAGAGAACGGCATGACGGTTGGTCAAGCATGAGGTAGAGGTACGAGAGCGGACAAGCTGGGAGGTCCTAAGCGTGGGAAGATAGCTCCATACTGACATATACTATGTGTCTCTTGCTGTCTTCCAAAGAACCCCTATTCGTCTCCCTAGACTCACAAAGGGAAACACTATTCTAAAAGAGCTATCGTTGACTTGCCTCTCGACCCTTCCGGATGAGGCTTTACATACACACCTCATATTTTCCTATTTAAGCACACATCGCTCAAATTGCATCTAGACTTTTCTGCTTTTCCTCCTTATTCTTCATTTGTTTCGGGATTGGCACATGTCCATCGACACGCGCCACGGTGAATCAAAGTACGAACCAATGCCTTGATCTACCTCTATCTTCTGTTATTCCTATCTACATTTCCTCAGTGTGATTCTGCAGTTGCTATGTTGTGTGTGTGTCACCGATTAAGATCAGATTGTAGAAGGGGAATAAGTGCTAAGGGTTAGGATCTGTCCTTTTGTGCCTTTTCTTGATCGTTTTATATGCTTGTAAATAGATGCCACTGATTACATTGATTGTTTGGTTGTGTTTGTAAATAAATGTGCTTGTTGAACTGTTAAGCATTTTCTACCTGCTTGCATTGTCCTTTCCCACAATGGCTCGATTTAGCGTGTAAAAATTAGATAGACGGGATATTCTGTCCCATTGATTGGCTCTGCAATTCACCAGCGCATACTCAGGGTTCCCATATATCTATACTAATAAATGTCAGTGTGTGTGTGTGTGTGTGTGTGTGTCATTGTCTCTCTCTCCTCCATAACTCCAAATCAAGAAACCTAGCAGCCTGAAACTTTGCATGCATACTAAGGGAACTCCAAGGAAGTGCAAGAATGAAAATTGGGTGATTGCGTTGATTAAAGCACCCCTTTTGAAGATAATTAACGGCCTCATTTAATTATGTCCGTTGTCAGGCGCTCCTTGGCCACCTCAGTCTTGATGGGGTCTTAAGGTGCATCCTGGGTTACCTCGCTAGAGTCTGAAGCCACCATGTTTTTTGGCCTGCTCAACCAAACCTTGACTTGGAACAGACCGCAATGATTTCTTCACGATAAAGTTTTGTTTTTCACTTTCCCCACTCATATTATCGAATGCCTGATCATCACACGTTCAAATCGCTGGATACATTGCAATGCTTATAAACGCCGAGAGACACCAGCATTCGTGGCTTTATTTCATTTCCGCACATGCCATAACCTTGAGAATCTCTTAAACTAAGCCGAATTACAAAATTTAACCTCCAGAGTTGAACTTAGCAGTAGTTCTGAATGTTCATTTGGCCAATTCGGCATTTGACATATTTGATATTTCGGGGGTTTCCGGGAGGTGTGTGCTTAATATGACGGTTCGGTGATTGCTAATCATTTGCCAAGTGAGCCATTCCTTATCAACCGTTTTGTTGGAGTGCTTCAGCCACTAGACGAGCGCTCTACAATATTCGCAATGTTACTGAATGCTGCATGTCGATTGACTTAAACAAAGTTCAGTGGCCACTCGCCTGGGATGGCCCCACGTCTAGTACAAATAAAAAAGAAATGAAACGTTGCATTAACAGCACGGCAGTATAGCCGAGAGGTATGCATGCTCGCTCTTAGCTGTCTAGCCTGGGTTTGAATCCTGACCCAGTTTTAAACTGTCATCCCGATGTTTCACAGGCAGGGTGATTCATCAATGTGTGTGCTGTGAAACTGGAAATCCCATCTACTGGAATTCCCCCCTCTCTTCCCCAACTCATACTCCCTTCCCCTCTCTCCCCCCTCCCATCTCTCTCCTCTCTCACCCCTATCCCTCTCTCCCTCTCTCTCTCTCACCCACTACATCCTCTCTCTCTCTCCTCTCTCTCTCTCTCTCCCACTACACTTCTCTCTCTCTCTCTCTCTCTCTCTCTCTCTCTCCTCTCTCTCTCTCTCTCTCTCTCTCTCTCCACCCCATCCCCCTCCTCTCTCTCTTCTCCCACCCCTATCCCTCTCTTTCTCTCTCCACCCTATGCCCCTCTCTCTCTCCCACCCCTATCAATCTCTCTATTTGATAACACCTCTCTCCATACCAAAGATGGAAAAATAAATAATGTCTGAAATCCATTTTCTACCAGTCATATTATAAATACTGCCTGGAAACAGATACCGCTCAGACATGTCTGGAGATAAACACCATCCGGAAACAAACACCGCCAGGACACGTCTGGAAATAACACCGCCCGGACACATCCGGAACCAAGTTGTCCAGAGACAAACATCGCCCGAATATAAACACTGACTGGACACATCCAAAGACGGCGAGACGGTGAGAAGAGAGAGAGAGATGGTGAGAGAGAGAGAGAGAGAGGGAGAGAGAGAGAGAGAGAGAGAGAGAGAGAGAGAGAGAGAGAGAGAGAGAGGAGAGAGAGAGAGAGAGGAGAGAGATAGACTAGGGGAGGGGAGGGAGATAGCAGAGAGAAAATGGTATGCTTAATGAGCAAAACACACACACCATAATATATTAGTGTTTGGCCGATATTGACAATTTTTCGGGACAAAAGTACGTTCCAGGTGAGCTAACTACATTGCATGATAGACGTTTCAAGGAGATGTGCATAAACATGAATCGTTATAAACAGCTGTCAATCGTCGTGTGACGGATGGATAAAAATTTGGCTCTGTAATTTAGAAAACACGTTAATACCGCAAACGACTTGGAAATTGGGTGTTATCAAATATATTTTGCTTTTAGACACACAAACAGAAACAATATGACCTTTATTAAGCACACCCAGTTCATATGAAATAACCAATTACTTTGGAAACATCGACGCGGACAAAGGAAAACGTGATTGCTCGTACGCTGCTGAGGTTAAAACTTCAAACCTCCACCACCCAGCATCATCATAAGATACCGGATGAAACTTTGCCACCACAACGGACGTAAGCAAACATGCAAGCATGCATACATATTCAAGGAGAGTCCCTTTACAGATCCAAATCTACCCACATGTACCTCATCCGTGTGTGCTGTCTACGTACCTCTACCTTGCAGCAACGGCTGACTGCACATCCCGATCGGGGCATGAATTGTACCGCTAGCGACTGTAGGGTGCTCGGCAAGTGGCTTCAGCACTCAAGCAAGCACTCCAATAAAATGGTTCAAAAGAAACAGCTGGCTTGGCAAGTGATAGCAAGCTAAATGGTAATGGTACATTCCCGCAAAAAAAAAAAATACACCTGAGCGGGTTTCACGATCAGCTTGGATACAAAACTTGATGCAACTGAGTGTTAATCAACCTTAGCGACTACGGAAAGTAAAAACAGAATTCAAATTGAATTTAAAATAAACGCGTGAGACCGCTCGAAGCAAAAATCTCCATATTTCTAGGAATCATTCTCAACATCATTATACAATTTTCAAACCCGCGTTTATGGCCGTAAAATAAATACTCTAAGTGTGTGCATTTAATGGCTGTATCCAGAACAGAGCTGGACCCCAACTAAAAAGGACCCTCAGGCCACCGAGAAGCTCAATCACTCGCTGCCTGCACATCTGCGCGGCATCACGTGACCAGCCAGCTCTCCGTCGGATGAAATGCCCTAACAAAATCTTAAAAACGTCCGTTTTTCACCAGAATTCTTTTAGATACTTGTAGAGCACATCCCCAAACCATCTAAAATATAAACATTAATCTCACAGACGCTACGAATAAGCAGTCCCTCAGGAGGACAGGTTACGACTTACGAGATGAAGCAGTGAACGGAAAGCATGTTGTGTCCCTTCCAGAGTCTCACGATTATTCAAATTGAAGATATTTTCCTCATGAAAAGTGTGTTTCTGAGTGGATTTGCATGAAAATTATCTTCATTAAACGTGTTAGCTACATCAGAAGGTCCCTAAAGTGAAAACAGAAATCAACTAGAACTTAAGACAGCCTCGTTATATGGCATGGAAACGGATGGAAGCTACCCCTCGCTGCAATGCATTCCACACGACCGAGGATATAAACATTCAATTTTCACAAAAGTTGATGCAACCGAGTGTTAATCAACCTTAGCGATAATGAAAAGTGAAAACAGAATTTAAATTGAACTTAAAATAAACGAGCGAAGCCGTGTTGAAGTCAGCGGACCTCGAGTTGCCCAATAAACAGGGCCAGACGACACAGGTATCGAGAAACTAGTTGGTCGAATTAAATCTTCTTAATAATCCCCATGAAACCCATTATGTATTATAGCCGTCCGATGCTTCCTTATAGGCCATTCGACCAATCGGTCATTTTGCACTTGATGACCCTGTAACCTTGACCCCGAGGCGAAAATGCGAAAAAGGGCTCAGACGATGTATAGAGAGAAACTTGTATTATCATCGTGTCAAGTTAGAACTCAATCGGCCGAGACGTCAAGGAGGAGATAGAAAAATAAAAATGGTTGACAGACGGACGGACAGACAGACAGACGGACGGACGGATCTGAGGACATCGAACAGTTATATTAGGTCAGTGAGCTGACCTAACAACAAACTAAACCACCAATGTCTTGACATTTTCAGATGTCGAGTTATTTAGTCCACGTGATCCGATCCTCCAAACTCAAATTATATTTTGATTACATACTTTAATGAGTCCGTGAGAGTATATCAGAGAAAATCGCATCATATAATGCATGAAATCACTCCAAGCTACTAATATGAAAACTAGAGGACTAACAAAAGTGATGTATGCAGTGATTTGTAGGTATGTTGAGGAGGCATTCGATGATATCAGTGAGGAAAGTGAAAAAAAAACATTTTGAGCGCTTTATCACCAATAAACTGTTGAAGCCTGTTGCAACTCAAGGCATTGTTGAGCAGGCCAAACAGAATGACGAATTCAGACTCCAGCGAGGGAGAGCTAGGTGTCCAAGGATGCACCTAATAAAGAATATAATTAAATAAGGCAGTTAATTACCTTCAAAAGGGGTTGTTTTAATGAACCCAAACACCCAATTTTCACTCTTGCACTTCCTAGGAGTTTCCTCAGTATGCATGCAAAGTTTCATGGCACGAGGTTTCAAACAGCTCGGACTAAATCCAACGGGGGCTAATAAAGCATGACGGACACGGAAGGAGCACACAAACAACAACCACAGCCATGACAGCAGCAACAACTACATGCCGTAAAATATCGTTTTTCACGTGTTTCACTTCATTTTTAATTGAGATTCACAGATAGACATGGAATGTTTTTTTTAAAGTACAACATGCTCTCCTTTGATTAATCCCTAACGGCGAAGCGATGGGAGGCATGCCAAGTTAATGACAACTTACAGGTGCTAAAGATCAGGCTACTGATCAAGACATCGTGTTTGGTTATTGCTCCCTGGTGTGCCTGAATTTACTTTAACAAAACAAATATATCCTCAACTGCAGTGTGTTCAAAACTTTATCAAATGCCACAGCAAAGGCATGGCATTGTCAAGACTCCACCACAGGTGTTTGGGTGAATATTGTTTTTACTTTCCACGACATTGAGTCGGCATCATGTTTCCATATGAAAGATGCCGAGCAATCAGACAGGCATAAACTCAGTTGGTAGTTGTGCCACATGGTTTTATGTGTGTTGCTAGTTGTATATGTGTTGTTGATAGTTGTGCCACAAACAAACTATGGTTTTAATGTTGTGGCAGCAGGAGGAACTGCATCATGGAGAACCATCTTGGAGGCAATGTTAAGGCTCTCGACCCGGCTGCAATCATTGAAGCACGAAATACCGCCATGAGATGCTTTGGGGTAGGAAAGCGATTGTAAATTGAGCAACAAGTGAAAATTGCTAAAATTATGACTCAACTTTCAATTAGCAAAACGTGTGTAGCTCAAACACCCACAGCACTGCCAACTATTTATTGAAAGGGGGCAATAAATCAGGGGAATTGGCTTCATTGCCTGAGAATAAAAAAAAACAGAAAGACCAGGATAAAGTGTTTTAAACACAATTTTCAAAACAGAGAGAGAGAGAAGAGAGAGAGAGAGAGAGAGAGAGAGAGAGAGAGAGAGAGAGAGATGAGATGATTGATGATGATGATGATGATGATGATAGGCAGGAGTGCCCACACACTACATCACATCACACCCGCAATGTGGCATGGAATGTGGTGGATGTGGCCAATAGATCAGAACCCGCAATGTGCTGAGAATGTGGCAGATGGAACAGACATTGCACCCTTCAGATAAACTGAACACCAGGAGAAAATTGAGCTTTGATGTCTGGTGGATGTCTGGTGGATGTCTGAGAGCAATTTCTCAAAATACACGATGTAACCTTATCGTGGCACTTCTCATTCATTCAAGATCACCATAGATCACACAGCATCCCCTAAATCCTGACAAGCTAATAATAATCAGTAACCTTGAGAGCAATGTAAGAAAGATCTGCTGATGCAGTGCCCCCTATAGGAATTAGAGCAGGAACTTGTAATTTGTTCAGGGTGTCCACCAAGAATTAACCCCAGACAGGATGGCTAAAGGCAAGTTTGCTACCTCTTCCATCCAGTCCGATTATCCTTGTCCTGCATGTGATTAATGTACAAGCTCCATCATGACCCTTAGATCAACGTTTTAATTAACAATATCCCCCTTCCGCCACGCGGCGGGGGATAAAAAAAACCACACTTTCAAACAACACGAATGTATTAAAAAGGAGAAAGAAATTTAGCAACAATGGGGGAAGCAACAAGTGACAGGAAAGCTCATACCATGGTAGCACAGCAAGAAAAATTCACCTTCGAATGCAAGGACGAGAAATTCCATTTCCTGTTAAAAGCTTGTTCTTTCACGGAACTCGTGCAATTAGTTTGAATGCAATTTTCTCCAATGAAACATTTATACAAACTCGTCATTTTAGAAATGAAGGTACATATTGCAAGACAAGATCAGGTGGTGCATGGGGTGAACAAACGCTGCGCTTATCAAGCCAACGCACGGAGTTCCATGGTGTTATTACACCCAATTATGAAGCCACTGAGCTTTGCAATAACGTTTCACTGTTTGGAATATACTATGCACACTCATTGGAGGATATTGGACAAAATAGAGTGGTCAAGAGGTTTACAAATGCATTGCCTTTCAGAAAGTGGAACCTTTTTCATGGAGGAAGGTCACCAAAGGTATATTGTTTACTTTGACAGAATGTCACAACAGCAAAACTACATCAGGGTAAACAGGAAGAGAGGGGAGTCACTTTGAAATGGTGGGCTGCCCCCTTTGGTACGGTAAATGAGCCATTGTGTCCTCATGCTGCAATTTATTGTCCTGTAGGATATAAAGGACATCCCACACAAGCATGTGATGAGGGGTAGGTCTGGTCGCCTGAAAGACCAGAGCAGGATGACAAATAATAGCCTGCACGAAATCTTTCACAATATTGGCCCCATGTGGCCCAGCATGCACGTTTGAAAATGAATTCCCAATTGAGAGATTGTTAGAGTAACATGGCTGAAAAATGATGTCCCGATGATAACGAGGTCATTTGGTGCATACTCCATGATGCATATCCACATCATGAATAATTGACCCCTGCAGTGATCATGAACAACTTATTTTTCAGAAACATAGCGATCTACAGGATTCCAAGATGCACATATCCTGCTATCCTTAAGTCGAGATCAAATGTTGAAAAATAACGGACACCCATCGGGTCATCGTCAACCACCGGTGAACTTAGCATCACCGGGGTGTCTGCCCGTTCTCGGCAGTATGTTCCCCCGATCCATAGCCATGTGAATGTGTGGCATGAAAGCAGTTTTGCTCAGTCTCTCATGAATCATCGGTGCTCTGAACCTCGGAATTGCTGATGTAAAGATAGTGCAAGATATAAAATTGGGGAAGTCCAGCTACTCCGACAAGGAGTTTGGGACATGTACAGAAAAATGTTTCATAATGATGTGATTCATAAGACAGAACGTTTTTATGACTGTGATGAATTTCTATTATCTAAAATGCGAATTCCTGCAATGAGAAATCCTGCAATGAGAAGTCCTGCAATGAGAAGTCCTGCAATGAGAATTCCTGCAATGAGAATGCAAAGGTCCTGCAATGAGATTCCTGCATGAGAAGTCCTGCAATATGAGAATCCTGCAATGAGAAGTCCTGCAATGAGAAAGTCCTGCAATGAGTCCTGCAATGAGAAGTCCTGCAATGAGAAGTCCTGCAATGAGAAGTCCTGCAATATGAGAAGTCCTGCAATATGAGAAATCCTGCAATGAGAAGTCCTGAAAAGAGAAATCCTGCAATGAGAAGATCCTGCAATGAGAAGTCCTGCAATGAGAATTAATCCTGCAATGAGAAGTCCTGCAATGAGAATGAATGTCCTGCAATGAGGAATCCTGCAATTGAGAATCCTGCAATGAGAAGTCTGCAATAGAAAGTCCTGCAATGAGAAGTCCTGCAATGAGAAGTCCTGCAATGAGAAGTCCTGAAAGGAGAAGTCCTGAAAGGAGAAGTCCTGCAATGAGAAGTCCTGCAATGAGAAGTCCTGAAAGGAGAAGTCCTACAATTAGAAGTTCTGAAATGAGTTCTGCAATGAGGAGCCTTGCAATGAGAAGTTCGGAAAAGAGAAGCCAAATAGGACCGCGTGAAAAATCACTGCATTCGCCATTTTGAAACCACACAGTCAGATAAGTTCCATTTGAAATATAAAGAACACAAAGTTAATGATTTGTGCAAAATGCTTATTTTGTTTCAAAATATAAAGTTGGAAAAGCCCAAGGATGGACAGACAGTGCAGATAGCGAGTTCAAAGGATTTTGAGGAAAGTAATTTAACAAATGTTTGACTCGAGAGGTGTATGAAAGTGATTAAGGACATCACAAAGTGATATTGGAAGACCGTTGCACTCTACTATCAGAATGTGTTTCAAGTGGAAAACAATTTGCAAATCCCATCACGATTAATTTGAGCTTTATTTTAATGATGCAGGAGGAAATTCAAACTCATACATGGCTACCCTTGTGGTTTAAATTGTTTCTTCATGTACACCGATCATCATCCTTCATCATGATGCCACTAGATCACTGCCCTTGCCCGTTTATCACAGGCAATGTGCAAAGTGCTGCTTCAGTCGTCCTTCATGAGCAGCTTTTCACTGAATGCAAGGATCACATGTAAATTTATGGATTAGTGTTCACATTATTAATGAGTCTGCCACATACCAATAAGATCATTGCCAAATTCAAAGTTAATAAGACAAGTATACTTTTCATTGAGCTTTTCCTGCCTGGTCCTGTTCTTTCCTTTCTTCCATCCCTTATATTTTCACCTTTCTCCATACAAGTGTTGAGGTTCAGACAAGAGCAGAACAACAGCTCAAGTGTAATCCCACAGAAAAGAGGGAGAAGGGGAAGAGCCTGAGCAAAAATGTAGAATTGCTCGCGAGAGCTGCAAAGTAATGTTCAGATGCATCCCAGCATGAGCAGAGATGTACATGAAAGAGAGACAGGGCTACAGCACGTGAAGAAAGGCTCAGAGATGGAGATGTGAGGTACAACAGGATGGTACAGAGGTAGAACGCATACCTTTACTCCATCTATTCAGGGTTTGATTGTTGGCCTAACTATAAACTACCTGATTGTATGGTTAGCATGCAAGGTGATTCATCACCAAGTGTACCATCCCTCGGATGGACATTAAACCGGACCTCGTGTCCGTCGGCATTAGTTGGTGGATGTTAAAGATCCCACGGTGTCCTTCACGAAGAGCAGGTGAGCTATTGCCAGCACCCTGAAAAAGTTACAGATTAATGGTCTCACCATCGCTGGGAAGACAAAGCAAGCACGCACGCGCACGCATGCACGCACTCACGCATGCCATTTTGCTCTCGGATTATCAGTCACAAATCGCTGATTTATTCAAGATGGTCTTGAATGAGTGTATAATCTACATGGCCCACTTCATCCAGTCTTATGTTCTAGTGTAAGTCAACACTGTGTGGTCTGGGTTTGTTTTTAATGATGTTCAGTGCAGATAGTGATGCAAATCCTCTCAACGGTGAATAATTTTTGGTCACAAAGAAACATGTGATGGGAACAAAACCACAATGTATGAATATGCATCACTTAACTTCCCCTACTCCTATTAAAACAAAGTGTAAATTTTTACATTTGGAAACTAGAACAGTATTCAGTCGAGCGCATTCCTCCACGAGGCTGAACAGTTTATGTTTCATATCCTACTGATAGGCCGGATCTGCATCAGAACCCGAACCAAAATCGAATCGGCTTATTCCACTTAAGAAAATGAAAAAAAATCTCATCTTTGGGTCCAGCTTCGGATCTTCAACAAAATCAAATCAATTCGTCCTTGTCACGCACCCAACCTGTCCACCATGTTTCGTCCGAATCCGTCAATAACTTTTTGAGACATCATGCAATATAATTTTTAGCCCCATCTCTCAATGCTGAAGAATCACTTAAAGATTAAATAATTATTGTATATGGATCCGGATTCAGATCTTAACCAAAATTTTATGGATTTGTCCTTGTCACACGTCAAACCTGTCCACCAAGTTTCGTCCGAATCATTCAATAACTTTTTGAGATGTCATGTTATACATCGCTTTTAGACCTATCAATGGTGAAGAATCACTTAAAAAAATTCTCAGATCCAGATCTTCACCAAAATCAAAACAATTCTTCCTAATTCATACACTCAACCTGTCCACCAAGTTTCGGCTGATTCCATCCACAACTTTTTGAGATATTGTGCTATACATAGTTTTTGGCCCCATCTTTCAATGATGAAGATTCACTTTAATAATTCTAGTATCCGGATCGGGATCCACATCTTCACCGAAATCTAGCCATTTTGTCCTTGAAACACGCCCAACCTGTCCACCAAATTTCTTCCGAATCTGTCTACAACTTGAGATATCCTGCTCACAGACAGACAAACAAACAAATGAAAAAAAAATCACTCACAGAGCAGCACTTGGCAAAACAGAACAAAGTAGAACAGCATTCGGTAGCACGCACACCTCCGCTAGGCTGAACAGTTTATGTTTAGTATCCCACTGATAGGCTGGATCTGAACCAAAATCGAATTGGCTTGTTCTTGTCACCTAACCAACTAATTCACCTAGTTTTGGTATAACTCGTCATATTTTTGAGATATCATGACATATAGATTTTGGCCCGATCTCTCAATTTTAGAAATTAGGTCGATGTGGAACTTTTCACCTCAAAAAAAGTTGTTGGTTGAATTCATTGACCTGATGTGCAAATCCTCTTCAAATTTTAAGCCAATCGGATGAAAATTGATGATTTTAGAAATATGGCAAAGTTGTTGGCCCTTGGCCGATGTTGACCTTTTGACTTTTTGACCTCAAAATCCATAGGCTTCTTGTGTATGACGAAGTTTGTCATTTGGTGAAGTTTCGTGAAGATTGGTTTAAAATTGTGAACTGAAAGCGATTGACATACAGACAAACAAACAGACAAATAGACAGACAGAATCACAGACCAGACCAACCAATATACAGTGGAACTTCGCGGACTTGGCACCTCGAGGGACTGGCCCAAGTGACAACTTCGAGAAATTGCCAAGTCCGAGAAGTTGGGAGTTCCCGGCAAGAGTGCCAACAAAAAACACAATGGAACAGTGAAATGATTTATACAATTTATGTACATTTATTAACACACAAGATATACGTACAATAACTTCTATTTTAAAACCTTAGCAAGATATACAATGGTGTTTATTTAAAATTAGCAAATTACATACATGTATCTTCATTATTACACGTAACAATAATTTTATTAGCTATCCTGGCAAATGAAAAAAGACATTAAGTCCGTCTGGCGGGAAAAAGTCACGAATTTTTCTAGCAAAGAATTGTTCATCTGTGTGATAAGCTGCACATAATCGGGCATTTTCTCTCATAGAAAAAAGTCTCTGAGCTTGTCCATCATTTCAATCGCTTGTCTCATCGTGTGTTGTCTGGGATGGTTAATTTTCTGCATCGTCGTCATCGTTGTCATCACCAGTGAGCAGCGGGCAGTGACTGTCGTCCTCCATACAGTTGACGTCACTGGTGACGAGTTCGTTGTCACACACCTCGTATTCGATGGGAGTATTGTCTCCTGACCCGGTTGCACGTTGAAACCGTCGAACGAGATCGGTCAAAGGCATCTCGTCTTCTGGATCATCAGTGAACGTATCCGTGAAACCAGAGCGACCGAAGCAGGACGTAATGTGTTTGAAGCAGCGGGGTTTTTCAGACCTTCCAATGATCAAAGGCTTTTCAAACTCGCCTTTCATGTTGACACAAAGCATCGCAGTCAGGCGTTCCTTCGATCGTTTTCCGCCCTTGCAGTCTGTGCCATGGACGCGCAGTGTTTTGTCTGGCAGAGCTCGGTAAAAAAGTCCACTTTCGTCAAGGTAAAAAATGTCTTTTGGATCATACAATTCAATAATTCCAGGCAATCTTTCTTTCCACTGGTCTACAGTCTCTAACTTGACAGCGGCCCCTTCACCACTCAGAACGGCACAATTTATGTTGTGGTGAGTTTTAAACTTGTCCAACCAGCCCGTCGAGGCCTTGAAGTTGCGTATTCCTTGCGATTCAGTGTAGGTGAGTGCTTTCTCCCTGAACATCGGTCCCGAGATCGGCACATTCGAAGCTCGCATCCTGCAGAACCACTCCCAAAAAAAGTCATTTACAGGCTTGAAATGACAGATGTTGGCCCGTTTCTTCTTGCTCGGCTCATTCTCTTCGTATGCTTGCATGAACTCTGCTTTTCGCTTTAGAATGTTCTGTACCGTACCTCGGGCGATGCCGTACTGTTCCACCAGACTTCCTTGTGATCGACCATCGCTGTTCTTGATGAGTTCCACCTTCCCTGCCAGGGTCATTTGCTTGAACTGTTTGCAAGGAAAGTTGCCAGCTGACTGGTTCGTCAAACCCATCGTGCCTTTTCTATATCGTTATTTGAGTCCAAACATCAAACTTGAGTCGAACTGTCATTAAACCATGCCTACATTGTTAATTGGGCCTATCACCGTGAAAGTTTTCTTTACTTCCAAGTCTGAGAAGTTGATTGGTTAATTGGGACCAGCTTTTTGGTGACAAGTGCTAGAAACGAGAAGTGCTAAGTCTGGGAAGTTTTGTCAATAAGAAATTGCATTAGCTTTGGTCGGGACCAGTTGGGACCAGCCGAAACTCGCCAAGTAGGAGAAGTTGCCAACTCCAAGAAGTGCCAACTATGGGAAGTTCCACTGTACAGTACTTGTGAATGTTCAATTTCGCAAGTAACAAACAGACAGACTGGGGTGAAAACATAACCTCCGATCACCTTTGGTGGCGAAGGTAGTTATACACTTGTTCATGGGTAAAATGGTCTCTCTTTTCTGCACAAAATCAGGGTTCATGGAAAAGTGAGGTGACAGAGGGTAAAAAAAAACAACAAAAACAGAACAAACTGTCAGTGGTATCACATTTGGACACAATAAAAAAAAACGTAACAAATAAACAGGAAAAGAAGAGACAGGAGAAGTGGAGACAGGAGGGGAGAAAACAGAAATAAAATAATTAAATATTTGAATCCTTTCACGAATTTGACATAAAAAATAATACATCTGGGGAAACGACACTAAAACAGCAACAAACAAGTTATTATTTATTAATGAAAAGCTCTCACACACCTCACTGGAAGAGACCACAAATGTGTGTGAACGTCCCATGTCAGGCTCTTGAGGCATCCATCCCAGCATGTCACAACTACTGCTACTGCTGGAAGTTCCCTTCATGAGGTGCTCACCAAATGAGAAGTTCTACAAACAGAAGAGTCACCAGGTATGGATGAGACCAAATGCATTGGTGTTGAAAGCACAACAGTCGAGTACCAGCTTTGCGCATGAGATAATGGGATTTCAGATTGTGTTAGATGGTACCAACTTGAATCAGGTGGATCAACCTGATCCCTCCACTCGCTAACTCTAAAAAAAAAACAAAAACACAAAGTAAAACCAGAGTGCATATGTGTGAGGGCAGTCAAAGGTCAACCAGCACTTCTTGGTTGGGAAATTTAAAAAACGAAACTAATGTTTATGTAAATTCTTGATTTTCAAGGTTTTCCCACAATACTCATATATCTTACTTCCAATGGTGTCGTAACATTCTAATTAAGGAAGCATAAGATCTTCAGACATCGACACAGCCATTTCAGGACATCTGCTTTCACGTACTCACTAATTTGAAACCAGATTGCACCAATATGCTCCTTGATTGGATCAAAGATATGGAAACCCAGTCCCACATTTTGATGAGCAGAGGAACAAATAAGTGCTTCCCTTCTGAAATGCCTTCTCAACAAACAACAGTTCTTTTGAATCCCCTTTGACTGGTGTTTACTTTATCAAAATTCAGGGGCAAATGAACTATGATTTCCATACCTTTAAAACCGAGGCCCAATTAATCTGCAAGCAAATATCACGCACAATGACAGATCAATTGGCCAAAATGAACTGTTCAACACAGTGTAATGCTTGAAGAGTCACAACACTTGGCTGCACTTGAGCATTTTAATCATCCATTCCTGACTCAAGTCCATTTTAAAAGCCTTTCCACCACTCGAGCATTTGTGTAACACCTACATCACCAAACCTCTTCTTCTTCTTACACTCCACACACCGATACACGCATGGGGCTGCTAACACGACACATAAAACATTTATTGTGAGTTAAATTGAGGATAATAAAGGAATTCTTGTGAGTTAAACAGGGTATAATAAATTATTTATTGTGGGTAAATTAGGGTATAATAGAGAATTTCTTGTGAGTTAAATAGGGTATAATAAAGGATTTATTGTGAGTTAAATTAGGGTATAATAAAGGATTTCTTGCGAGTTAAATGGGATATAATAACAGATATCTTGTGAGTAAAATAGGGTATAATAAAGGGTTTATTGTGAGTTAAATAGGGTATATTAAAGGATTTATTGTGCGATAAAGAGGGTTTCATAATGGATTTATTGTGAATTAAATAGGGTATAATAAAGGATTCATTGCGAGTTAAATAGGATATAATAAAGGATTTCTTGTGAGTTAAAGAGGATATAATAAAGGATTTATTGTGAGTTAAATTGGGTGTCACACATGATTTATTGTGAGTTGAAGAGCGTATAAGAAAATATTTATTGTGAGTTAAATTAGGGTATAATAAATGCTTTATTGTGCATTAAATTAGGGTATAACAAAGGATTTCTTGTGAGTTAAATAAGATATAATAAATGATTTATTGTGAGTTAAATAAGGTATAATAAATGATTTATTGTGAGTAAAATAGGGTACAATAAAGGATTTATTGTGAGTTAAAGTGGGTAGAAAAAAGATTTATGGTGAGTTAAATACGGTATAATAAAGGATTTATTGTGAGTAAAATTAGGGGAAAATAAAGGATTTCTTGTGAGTTAAATTGGGTATAATAAATTATTTATTGTGAGTTAAACAGGGTATTATAAAGGATTTATTGCGAGTTAAATTGGGTATAATAAAGGATTTATTGTGAGTTAAATAGGATATAATAAAGGATTTATTGTAAGTTAAGTAGGGTATAATAAAAGAATTATTGTGAGTTAAATTAGGTTATAATAAAGGATTTCTTGTGAGTTAAATAGGGCATACTAAATGATTTATTGTGAGTTAAATTAGGGTATAAGAAAGGATTTATTGTGAGTTAAAGAGGGTATAATAAAGGATTAATCGTGAGTTAAATTAGGGTATAATAAAGGATTTCTTGTGAGTTAAAAAGGGTATAATAAAGGATTAATTCTGAGTTAAATTAGGGTATAATAAAGGATTTCTTGTGAGTTAAATAGGGTATAATAAAGGACTTATTGTGAGATAAAGAGGGTATAATAAATGATTTATTGTGAGTTAAATAGGATATAATAAAGGATTTATTGTGAGATAATTTAGGGTATAATAAAGGATTTATTGTGAGTTAAAGAGGGTATAATAAAGGACTTATTGCGAGTTAAATAGGGTGTAAAAAAGGATTTATCGCGAGTTAAATAATGTGTAAAAAAGGACTTATTGTGAGCATCATAAAGGAGTTATCTCAATGCAGTTGAAATGATTGTCAGGTATGCAGTTTATGGAATATATAAACTGGTTGGGGGGGGAGGGGTATCTGAAGAATGGACAAATATATAAATGATATGAAGACAAGTTTTTGACTCATTAAATGTGTGAAAAATTAGATCAATGCACATTCGTTTGTGTTTATAGCAAATTTGTCAATGATAACAGAGAGCAAAACATTCAGGAAGTGTACCACATGAGGATGCAGCAATGGGAAAAGGTGAAAGAAAAAGCAAAATGGAATGAGTACTGTACCAAATCTAATGAGCGGTTGAAAAAAGATGGCCAGGAGAGGGATATCTGCAGAATGGAAGGAGACAGCTGCATTTTGGTTAATGTGGCGCGACTCACAAAAATTAAAACCATGCGATGTCACAACACATTGAACATTCAAATTACATTGGCAAAGCAACCTTGTACTGCGAGGGTCGCTCAAACGGACTGATGAACGGAATGGTCACAATCGTCCAAGACACAGTCGTATTTCCATCTTTAATTTATGAGTATCTATTTATGTATGTATATACATTGCTGTGAAAAAGTCTTGGATACATTCAGGAGTTACAATACCATATATAGATGTTATGAGCATCAAAAATGCGTGACCTTCGAAATGACGTATGAATACTAATGAGGCTTTCGTGCATGCGTTGTGTGCATTATTACTGACCCGTTTTGGCTCGTTTGGGCACTTTTAACCAGCTGTTATTGGGGCAAAAAAATTTTTTGCATAATTTTCAGCATTAAAATGAAACGATGGCAATTCCGAAATGATTAACCACAATTTCCGTGTTTCCTGGAAGCAAATAGGACTCGAGGAAATAAAGGAAATATGAGAAATATCCATGGATGAGACAAGAGCTGTTGAGTTCCTATAATTTCCTGTTAATACAAGAGAGCGGCCATAGTGAATACACACACCAAACACACACACCTTCGGGTTGTGGTTGGAAAAGGAAGCAGAGGAACTGGGTGATGGACAGCCACCAGATGATGATAGAGAACCATCAGAGATCCTCTCTTCTCGTCCTTCTCTGGCATTTTCAGCAAACTCCGGTAGAAGGGAGTCACCATTGGACTGAGACCTTTCTTCAGATGCCTCCCTGCAGTGGCAAATCAACAGCAACATACATCATGAATCAGTGTACATCCCAATAATTATGTATATTAAGGATTATCACCACAAGTTCATCACCTCATCACGTAGATAAGGTTGAAGGTGAACACACAGGGTGACCCCCAAAAAACGGAACCCACCTTTTTTCTAATATCTTCTGTCTTACGAATGACCACTTCTTGTTTTTTCAGGTGATTAAAGAAAATGAACCACAAGACAGACAACCAAAGTTGGTGACGATTCTCACCTTTTTTAAGATGCCATGGACAATTAGGCAAAAGACATTATAAGGAGATTTTTCTTAAAACAGACTCCTACAAGAAGACGGAAATGGAGTTTAAACAGGAGTTTTGAACTTACACTGCACCCTGCAAGTCACGGATATTTACATGGGTCAAAAGGTTCAGAGAAAAAGGCACCATCATAAATCTCAACAGTAAAACTATTGGAGGACAAACACATTGAGGACATCCTCAAGATGTAAGGTCTTCTGACGTAAGGTCTGGAAGGACATTAACCTTGTTCGTGATTCAGTGGGCAGAAGCCCCAATAAATCACTCAGGCTTTGGAGTCAACTTGGAATTTAACGTGAATCAGGGAGACAAATTCTCATCCAAGATGTGAAACTGTATCCATACAGAATTCAGACTAAACACAAACTGACTGCAGCCCATGTGCAGAAAAGAGTGACAATATGCCAGTAGTTTGTAGACTAAATAGAAGAAAAGCCTAACTTCCTTGACAATGTCTTATTTTCTGATGAGGCCCATTTCCTTCTTTATAGGCATGTCAACTCTAAGAACTGTTTATAGCCTACTGGGGTTGGACAACGCCTACCCCTCCCTTCCCACTAACCCCCACCCGATCTAATGCTCGTGACCTCTCAACTCATAAAAATGCACTGCCTGGGTTGCAATCAACAAACATGGAATCTTCGGCCCTTGCTGATTTGATGATGACAAAGGCAAGGCAAGGCATTGACTGTCATGTTACATCCAAGTTTTGGGGAAGTTTTGAAGGGCTCGAGGCAGTTGCAGAGGGGTTTTGCGAGAGGAACATTGGATCCATCAGGGTGCAGCCACTTCCCACACTTCAAATGATTCATTGAATTGGCTCAACATGCACTTTGGTAACAGAGTCATCAGTCGAAGACTTGCTGTAGAATGGATCCTACACTCACCAGATCTGTCACCGCCATATTTCTATCTTTGGGGCTATCTGAAGAACAACGTCTACAAAGGAAGGACACAATCCAATGAAGAACTTAAAGCAACAATTATTGATAAAATTCTCTTAATTGCTGCAGCGGTATGTGTCAAAGTGATCAACAATTTTGCCCATCGAATCCAAGTGTGCTTTCAGCACCCATGGTAAGCATTTGGAGCACGCCATTTAAGCACAGTTATGGACAGTCGTCCATGGCCTATTCAAGGTAATCTGTGCCAAATATTGTGCCATTTAAATGACAAATGAGGATTTTTATATTAAGTATTATAGGTTCTGTTATTTTGGGGTCACCTGTATTCCCATTCCTCCCATTCCATCTTTATACAAAAGGAATAGTTTAAGCGAAGTTACATGAGATAAATTGCGGAAACCTCAGTTGAAGGAAATGCATAAACACATACCGTACTTGTGCTCTTTGGAGAGCCAACAGCAAATGATCTCAATAAAGATGAATGAGACATCAAGTTCTCAAACCAAAATTTTGATGACTTGCTTTTTTTTCTTCAGGAGCGACCACATAAAGAGTGCGAAGCAATTTTAATTTGATGCCAACACCAGTTTAAGAAACCAAATCAACATTCCACTATAAGAGGAAATCTCTTACCGGCTGTTTGAAGAAAGCCTTGCATTCTCCTTGTCTACCCTCCGCCCCTTGCCGGTCAACTTCAGGAAAGCATTGCTGGGTAAAATGACAGATTAATTGAATTATGAAGCAAATTTAATGAGCACTTTCAACAACAGTCTCCGTTCTCTGAGCCACAATTCGTCAGTGTGCAATCAAGATTGACCTACAGAAATATAGTGCATTGTTCAAAATAAAGGCCCAATCAAGTAATCAACAGGTGCAATCATGGTGGTGAGGACACTGAACTGGCCTCCCAAAAGATGTTGATTAAAATCTAGCTGAACGTGGTACCATTAAGGATTTGGCAGGAAAATTAACAATTCATTATCGGATTGTCAATTCAAAACTTCACTGGCTCAATAATGACCTTACCGTCCAAATTTTCTGAAAGACATCAAGTCACTTAGCTATTTGCGTCAGCACTGCCACAGCCGTACAGCTTCACTTTCAGCAGGAATGCTATAACGTGTGCAAGAAACAGGACAAGGTACATGTATCACGGGGACCAATATTTGTGTATATATTAATTTACACATCACATGGGTAAGAAATACACGTGACCCATACATTGACATGTATCGGTGACTCGTTACCAAATTCAGAAAATGCAACAACAATCCAACTGCATGTGATATTAACAGGTGGAACAATCTATTCCATATTTATACTGGAACAAGAATGACGGCACTGTGGTCACAACCTGCGACAAAATCCGGTAACGGGCTGATTGGGAAACGCCCATTTAAAGCACTATTAAAAGATGAACACCGCGATTGGGAAACACACATTTAATGCACTATTAAAAGATTAACTCGACACCACTCATCCATGTCACCCTCCGCCACCGTGATATCAGAACAAGCTGATTCGTCACATGGTCACAGATTGTTTAACCCCAATATGGGGCTGTTCAAAAATTATGTGATGCTATTTTTTTCGGGAGGCACATACTGTGAGTGCTGACGGACTTGATTAAACCTTACTAATAATTTATATTCGACATACGATTCGATTTTTCAGGGTGCCTCATTGTGAGTGACACTCGGACCAAACAAAGCCAATGGAAATCTGATGCAACCAACCCAGGCAGTGTATTAATCTGCAGAGGCCAACAGGCCTGATGTCCTTGGCACGCCAGAAAACCAAGATGGTGGCCATATTATTTGTTTTGGGGCCATGGTGGGTGGAGTCTGGCAGCTGTCCGATCAATGGGTGCAAATTTCAAAAATCGACCCCCAACAAGAACCACAACAACAACAATAACTATGTGAAGCAATTGTAGACCTGCGACATGTCGCAGGTAAAAAACTGATCTTTATACTGTATAGAGAAGTCCACACTAATGAAGGTGTGAATAATAACAGAGAGCAACACCTCTGCAGATTGCAAAGAGTACAAAGGGAACAGGAAGACAAAATGGAACGGACAGAACACAAACAATACAAGTCACTTAACCACACAGTGACTCACCGGGGTATTTGTTAGAGTGACCCCTTTCACACACCTGGGTGCTATATGAATGTAGGCCACCCTGGGATCACTATTTCAAAGTGGATCTGTGTAAGAACACACACACACACACACACACACACACACACACACACACACACACCCTGTCCCATCCCTTTGGTATTGTGCACCGAACAAGTAGTTCAGTGTCGGGAATATAAGAGGGAGGGGAAAGAGTAGAGCAGGTGAGAGGAGAGTATGGGAGAAGCAGGAGGTGATGAAGAAGAACTTGCTTGAAAGATTGGATGGAGAGGAATGAGCTGAGTCTGTAACAAAGAGCATCAGACAGCTGTCGAGACCAGTTTGTTAATATCATCCACTCAAGACAGACATCAGATCATGAGGATTATTAGCTCCAGGAAGTTTACCTCGAAGGGATGGTCAGAGAAACAAACTGAGGGAAGTGAAATCTACATCTGATCATCTTTGCATTGTTGATGGTACATCCTCCGTTCGTATATTAATTATGAATCCACAAGACCAAAGACCAGATGCCATTCGAATCCCAAATCGTGCTTCGTAGTTTTGTGCAATATAATGATTTACTTGATTACTCTTTTTAGTATAGTGTCAAGGCACGCGGAGAAGCAACAATAGAGAACGGATCAGGATGTAAGAGAACAAAAAGAACAGCAGAAAAAGAGGGGGGGGGGTGCATACCAACAGCAGGGTTGAGGGACAGAATAGAGGAAGACTTGGAGAAATAAGGGATTTTTTTGTATACAGAGTTCTCATGGAAGAATCGTGGAAGAGCTGGTACACTGAACAGACAAGGACCTAACAGGACAAAAGGCACAGTAGAGAGGATGGGATACCAGCAGCGGAGTTGAAGGACAAGATTGAGGCAGACTTGGACAAACAATGGGTGTGGGGAGGAATGGGGGACAGGAGAGGACAATAGGGATACAGAAGGAAACTCTCAGGTGAGCAAAATGGAAATTTGCAAGTAGGAGGAATTGGGATTGAAGACTTGAAGACCAGGAGGGAAGAATGAGATTGAAGAGGATGTGTAAGTTGGTTCCACAGGTGGGGAAAAAGAAGAACAAATGAGTAGAGGTAAGCAGTGATCCTGGATTTGGGGAATTTCACCAGAAGGAGGTTGATTGTGGATCATGTGTGCCCTGCAGAAACCTGGAAGGGGTGGGGGATGGGGTGGGGGGTTGGGGGTGGGAGGAGGACAAAGCATGGAAAGAGCGGAGGGTGCAAGATCAGAAAAGGAGGAGGTGGAAGACAGAGAGACCACCGACCTGTCTGCGATGGGAAAGTGAGAGGCCCATAGACTGCTGTGATGAATAGAGATTCATCACAACAGATTCCAACGATCTTGAAGGCCTTGGTTTCCACGGGGTCAAGATGAGCAGGCCTTGGAAGGAAGGAAGGAAGGACTTTGTTGGACGGAGGATGCCCAGTCGGTTACTGCCTTTCATCATGATTTCACTTGATAGATTAAAAGGTTCATTTATAAAGCACCAACACTTGGTGATGGGAAATCCTCGAACCCTCAGTTAGCTGCCGAGGTTCTCAAATTGAAATATGATTCCACATCAGGTCATATATGTGATATTCAATCACCTCAGGAGGATTGGTTCTTGTGATTGAGGAGACCAAGAGTACATATGAAGTACCTGTATGGTATTTTCAGATGAAAGAACACAATGAACAGATTATTATTTTGTTTTATGTTTGGATGTAAAATCCTATTTACATCGGCATTGTTAAGGTCGACTTCCATTTGTACATTGTTGTTAGCCCATCAGATGTTCGGGAAATCCTTTAATTTGGTGTTAATGATGAGCAAATTTATCTGGTGAGTGCCATGCAGATAAACCTAAATGTTATCCTTGGGTGTACAGCCTGTTCAAATTCGTCCCTTGCGGAGTCTTAAAATGCTCTGGTGGTCATCAAGCCAAATTCTGGAGCCGGTTTCACCAAAAATAATGCCAGCTTTGGATGCTCTTGATGGTGTATCGTTGAGTCGTGTATGAGGTGTCCGTTGACAAAGTGATGTGCTTTGGGTTATCACAGAGAAACAGAGACAAAATTTGATCAAACAAGGACAACAAGGACAAACAGAGACATTCTGAGCACACAGCCTCACGTAGTATCATTGAGCATGCCATTTAATTTTTCTATACAAGACCGATGCTCATGGAAAAGCGATGTTCCAAAGGATAAAAAAGCAATGGACTGACAGCGTGGTGCAGTGTGGCCACAGGTAGACGTAGCAAGCAAGGGAATGAACAAACAGTAAAAAAGAAGAGGGGAGGAAACACAAACCTCTAAGTAAGACACAAACTTCCAAGTAAGAGGGTTAGGATTAAGTAGGATTAATGGGGTGGAAAGTATTGAAGGTAGGAATGGAGAATGATACACGGTGGTGGTGCACCGTTTGCTTGAAGCCCTGGAGGGAAGAGCGTGACTGAATAGCTGAGGCAGATCCACAAATGGCATGAAAGAGGAAGAAAGGAGTTGATGCATGCAGTTAGCCTGGATGTTGGGGAGTTAACGAGAAGGGGGTTACTGGAAGAATGCTGAATCCTGGAGGAGCTGGGAAGGGTCGAAGGGTTGAGAGAGGGAGCAGAAGGGGTGAGACCGGAGGAGAGTCTATGAATACAGGGAGACCACCGACCTGTCGGCGGTATATGTGAGCACCACCATTGTGAATATCACCGAATTTCCTTGACTACCTGGATTTGGGTAGGAGATGGGCATAGTCAAGTGTACAAAATAGCAGAGCACCAAAAAGGGATTGGTAGGGAGTGTGTGTCCTTGAGAAGGGGGGGTGGATGGGGGTGGGGGGCTCAAATGAATAAATCAGCAGGCTTAACTTACTGCCTCAAAGGCATCACTCTGGAGAAGCAATCACATCCCGTGGGAATGAAAACATGACAATACAATGGTTAGGAAGGTAAGGAGATGGTACAGTAATGCAGGACAATGTACAAAGTGAAAATATGAAAGAGGTAAAAAAAACAACACTGACAAGGCCTCTCGGCCAGTCGGGTATAATTCCAACATTTAATGAAAAGGCCGATACTGAAACAGGAAAATAATTTGGGATATCAACACAAATTGCATATCAATGGATGTGCAAAATTTCTTCATAGCAATGAAATCAAATTTGAAGCAACAGTGAGTCTCCTGTTGCACCAACATCCTCTGGAACTCAAGGCAATGGAACACAAATAATTTGATTCGTTGTTTGAGATTTTATTTGGTTTATAAAGCCGCTGTTTTGTTTTATGTTTCCGTCAACACTGCACCAATCAACGTAAACCACTAATGTTACAGTGTCCGATAATTATATATCGTGTAAAATGTGACAAAGTAACTGAGTGTGATTGTGCCTTCTGTGGAGCTTATCTTCAAAGCGCACATGAATCAGCAGTCCCTGTGTGAGGACCCAAAGTACCCAGGATATTCCCAGGTGGCATTTTATAAATCCTCGAGTTTAAGGCTGCAAGTTTAGCAAGTAATGTGGAATTAATCTCGTAATTCAAATAACACTGCACTGCTGGGACTAAAACAATCCACAGCTGGGACGAAAAACACTCCACTGCTGGGACTAAAACAATCCACTGCTGGGACGAAAACAATCCACTGCTGGGACGAAAAACAATCCACTGCTGGGACTAAAACAATCCACTACTGGGACTAAAACAATCCACTGCTGGGACGAAAAACACTCCACTGCTGGGACGAAAAACACTCCACTGCTGGGACTAAACAATCCACTGCTGGGACTAAAAACACTCCACTGTAGGCGACTTAAAAACACTCCACTGCTGGAATTAAACAATCCACTGTGGAAAAACACTCCACTGCGGGACTAAAACAATCCACTGCTGGGGACAAAAAACACTCCACTGCTGGGACTAAACACATCCACTGCTGGGACGGAAAAACAATCCACTGCTGGACTAAAACATCACTACCGCGACTAAAACAATCCACTGCTGTGGCGAAAACACTCACTGTGGGACGAAAAACACTCCATCTGCTGGGACTAAAACAATCCACTGCTGGACTAAAACACTCACTGTAGGGAACTAAAACATTCCACTGTTGGGACTAAAAACACTCACCTGTAGAACTAAAACATCCACTGTCGGGACTAAAAACACTCCAATGCTGGGACTAAAACACTCCACTGCTGGACTAAAACATCCACTTGGGACTAAACAATCCACTGCTGGACTAAAACACTCCAGCTGTAGGGACTAAAAACATCCACTGTTGGGACTAAAAAACACTCCACTGTGGGACTAAAAACACTCCACTGTTGGGACAAAAACACTCCACTGTGGGATAAAACAATCCACTGTGGGACTAAAACACTTCACTGTAGGGGACTAAACATCCACTGTGGACTAAACACTCCACTGTGGACTAAAAACACTCCACTGCTGGGACTAAAAAAAACACATCCACTGTAGGACTAAAAACACTCCACTGCTGGGACTAAAAACACTCCACTGCTGGGACTAAAAACTCACTGGGACTAACCAATCCTGCTGCGGACTAAACACTCCACTGTAGGGACTAAAAACATTCCACTGTTGGACTAAAAACACTCCACTTTGGAATTAAAAACCTCCACTGTGATAAAACACTCCACTGTTGGGACTAAAAACACTCCACTGTAGGGACTAAAACATTCACTGCTTGGGAATAAAACACTCCACTGTTGGGATAAAAACACTCCCACTGTTGGGACTAAAAACACTCCACTGTTGGGAATAAAACACTCCACACATGTTGGGACTAAAACACTCCACTTAGGACTAAAAACAATTCCACTGTTGGGGACTAAAACACTCACACTGGTGAGACTAAAACACTCCTGCTGGGACTAACAATCCACTGTTGATAAAAACTCACTGTTGAGACTAACACTCCACTGCTGGGACTAAAACAATCCATACTGGGACTAAAACAATCCACTGGGAATAAAGACACTCCATGTGGGACTAAAACACTTCCATGCTGGGATAAAAACATAAACCTCCACTGCGGGACTAAACAACCTCCACTGCTGCGACTAACACTCACTGTAGACAAACATCCACTGTAGGGACTAACACATTCCACACTGGGACTAAACTCCCTGTGGGAATAAAAACACTCCATGTTGGGACATAAACACTCCACTGCTGGGACTAAAACTCCACTGCTGGGACTAAAAACACTCCACTGTGGACTAAACATTCCATACTGGGACTAAAACAATCACTGTTGGGACATAAAAACACTCCACTGTTGGAATAAAACACTCCACTGCTGGACTAAAACATATCCACTGGGGACTAAAACCTCCACTGCGGGACTAAAACTCTCACTGCTGGACGAAAAACACTCCACTGCTGGGACTAAACAATCCATCTGCGGAAAAACAATCCACTGCTGGGACTAAAACAACTCCACTGTTGGGAATAAAAACACTCCACTGTTGGGAAAAACACTCCATGTGGAATAAAACACTCCACTGTTGGGAATTAAACACTCCATGCTGGGGACTAAAACACTCCACTGTAGGGACTAAAACATTCCACTGTTGGACTAAAAAACTCCACTGTTGGAATAAAAAAACACTCCACTGTTGGAATAAAACACTCCACTGTGGGACTAAAAACACTCCATGTAGGACTAAAAACATTCCACTGTTGGACTAAAAACACTCACTGTGGGATAAAACATCCACTGTTGGGAATAAAAACACTCCACTAGCTGGGACTAAAAACACTCCACTGTAGGGACTAAAACAATCCACTGTTGGACTAAAAACACTCCACTGCGGGACTAAAAACATTCCACTGTTGGGAATAAAAAACACTCCACTGTTGGAATAAAACACTCCACTGTTGGGAATAAAAACACTCCACTGCTGGACTAAAAACACTCACTGTAGGGACTAAAAACATTCCACTGTTGGGACTAAAAACACTCCACTGTTGGGAAAAAACACTCCACTGTTGGGATAAAAACACTCCACTGTTGGGACTAAAAACACTCCACTGTTGGGATAAAACACTCCACTGTTGGGACTAAAAACACTCCACTGTAGGGACTAAATCATTCCACTGTTGGGACTAAAAACACTCCACTGTTGAGACTAAAAACACTCCACTGCTGGGACTAAAACACTCCACTTTGGGAATAAAAACACTCCACTGTTGAGACTAAAAACACTCCACTGCTGGGACTAAAAACATTCCACTACTGGGACTAAAACAATCCACTGTTGGAATAAAAACACTCCACTGTGGGATAAAAACACTCCACTGCTGGACTAAAACATTCCACTGTTGACTAAAACCTCCACTGTTGGATAAAAAACTCCACTGCTGGGACTAAAACACAATCCACTGTTGGAATAAAACACTCCACTGTTGAGACTAAATCATTCCACTGCTGGGACTAAAAACACTCCACTGTTGGATAATCCACTGCGGCTAAAAATCATCCACTGCTGGACTAAAAACACTCCACTGTTGGGATAAAAACTCCACTTTGGACTAAAAAAACTCCACTGCTGGGACTAAAAACACTCACTGTTTGGAATAAAACACTCCACTGTTGAGACTAAAAACACTCCACTGCTGGGACTAAACAATCCACTGTTGGGAATAAAAACACTCCACTGTTGGGAATAAAACACTCCACTGTGGGATAAAACATTCCACTGCTGGACTAAAACGCTTCACTGCTGACAAAACACTCCACTGCTGGAACTAAAAACGCTCCACTGCTGGACTAAAACATCTTACTGCTGGGACTAAATACGCCTCACTGCTGGAACTAAAAACGCTCCACTGTGGACTAACAACGCTCCACTGCTGGGACTAAATACGTCCACTGCTGGAACTAAAAACGCTCCACTGCTGCGAATAAAAAAGCTCCACTGCTGGAACTAAAAATGCTCCACTGCTGGAACTAAAAACACTCCACTGCTGGGACAAAAAACGCTCCACTGCTGCGAATAAAAACACTCCACTCTGGAACTAAAATGCTCCACTGCTGGAACTAAAACCGCTCCACTGCTTTTGCCAAAAAACACTCCACTGCTGGGACTAAATACGCTCCACTGCTGGAACTAAAAACGCTCCACTGCTGCGAATAAAAAAGCTCCACTGCTGGAACTAAAAATGCTCCACTGCTGGGACAAAAACACTCTACTGCTGTGAATAAAAACACTCCACTGCTGGGATTAAAAACACTCCACTACTGGAACTAAAACCGCTCCACTGCTGGGAAAAAACGCTCCACTGCTGGGATTAAAAACGCTCCACTGCTGAACTAAAAACGCTCCATGCTGGACAAAAACACTCTACTGCTGGGACTAAATACGCTCCACTGCTGGAACTAAAAACGCTCCACTGCTGGAACTAAAACGCTCCACTGCTGGGACAAAAAAACTCTACTGCTGGACTAAATACGCTCCACTGCTGGAACTAAATACGCTCCACTGCTGGAACTAAAAACGCTCCACTGCTGCGAATAAAAAGCTCCACTGCTGGAACTAAAAATGCTCCACTGCTGAACTAAAACGCTCCACTGGTTTGCCAAAAACTCCACTGCTGGACTAAATACGCTCCATGCTGGAACTAAAACGCTCCACTGCTGGGACTAAAAATACGCTCCACTGCTGGAACTAAAACGCTCACTGCTGGGACTAAATACGCTCCACTGCTGGAACTAAAAACGCTCCACTGCTGGGACTAAACGCTCCACTGCTGAACTAAAAATGCTCCACTGCTGGGACAAAAAACACTCTACTGCTGCGAATAAAACACTCCACTGCTGGGATTAAAAACACTCCACTGCTGGAACTAAACCGCTCACTGTGGGACAAAAAACGCTCCACTGCTGGGATTAAAAACGCTCCACTGCTGGACAAAAACACTCTACTGCTGGACTAAATCGCTCCACTGCTGGACTAAAACGCTCCACTGCTGCGATAAAAAGCTCACTGCTGGAACTAAAACCGCTCCACTGCTGGACAAAAACGCTCATGCTGAACTTAAAACGCTCACTGCTGGGACTAAATACGCTCCACTGCTGGAACTAAAAACGCTCACTGCTGCGAATTAAAGCTCCACTGCTGAACTAACCGCTCCACTGCTGGACAAAAACGTCCACTGCTGGAACTAAACGCTCCACTGCTGGACTAAATACGCTCACTGCTGAACTAAAACGCTCCACTGCTGCGAATAAAGCTCCACTGCTGGAACTAAAACCGCTCCACTGCTGGGACAAAAAACACTCTACTGCTGGATTAAAACGCTCCACTGCTGGAACTAACCGTCCACTGCTGGGACAAAAAACGCTCCACTGGTGGGATTAAAAACGCTCCACTGCTGGGACTAAAAACACTCCACTGCTGGGCATTAAAAACGCTCCACTGCTGGACTAAAACGCTCCACTGCTTGGACAAAAAAACATCTACTGCTGGGATTAAAACGCTCCACTGCTGGAACTAAAAACGCTCCACTGCTGGATTAAAAACACTCCACTGCTGGGACAAAAAACGCTCCACTGCTGGAACTAAAACGCTCCACTGCTGGGACTAATACGCTCCACTGCTGGGACTAAATACGCTCCACTGCTGGGACTAAATACGCTCCACTGCTGGGACTAAATACGCTCCACTGCTGGGACTAAATACGCTCCACTGCTGGAACTAAAAACGCTCCACTGCTGCGAATAAAAAGCTCCACTGCTGGAACTAAAAACGCTCCACTGCTGGGACAAAAAACACTCTACTGCTGGGATTAAAACGCTCCACTGCTGAACTAAAACCGCTCCACTGCTGGGACAAAAACGCTCCACTGCTGGGATTAAAAACGCTCCACTGCTGGGACTAAAACACTCCATGCTGGGACAAAAAACACTCTACTGCTGGGATTAAAACGCTCCACTGCTGGGACAAAAAACACTCTACTGCTGGGATTAAAACACTCCACTGCTGGGATATAAAAACACTCCACTGCTGGAACTAAAAACGCTCCACTGCTGGGACTAAAAACACTTCACTGCTGGGCATAAAGAGACCACTGCTGGGCATAAACAGTGCACTGCTAGGCATAAAGAGAAGCACTGCTGGGCAACAAGCGATGCACTGCTGGGCATAATGAGATGCAGTGCTGGGCATGAAAGATGCAGTGCTGGGCATGAAGAGATAAACAGTGCTGGCATAAACGATGCACTGTGGCATAAACAGATGCACTGCAGGGCATGAAGAGATGCAGTGCTGGGCATGAAGAGATGCAGTGCTGGGCATAAAGAGATGCACTGCTGGGCATCAACCGATGCACTGCTGGGCATCAACCGATGCACTTGGATAAGAGATGCAGTGCTGGGCATGAAGAGATGCAGTGCTGGCATGAACCGATGCACTGCTGGGCATAAAGAGAAGCACTGCTGGGCATCAAGCATGCACTGCTGGCATAATGAGATGCAGTGCGGCATGAAGAGATGCAGTGCTGGGCATGAAAGATGCAGTGCTGGGCATAAACCGATGCACTTGCGGCATAAACAGATGCACTGCAGGGCATGAAGAGATGCAGTGCTGGGCATTAAGAGATGCAGTGCTGGGCATAAAGAGATGCACTGCTGGGCATCAACCGATGCACTGCTGGCATCAACCGATGCACTGCTGGGCATAAAAGAGATGCAGTGCTGGGCATGAAGAGATGCAGTGCTGGGCATGAACCGATGCACTGCTGGGCATAAAGAGATGCACTGCTGGGAATAAACAGATGCACTGCTGGCATAAACTGATGCACTTTTGGCATAAGAACAAGCACTGCTGGGCATAAACAGATGCACTGCTGGGCATAAACAGATTGCACTGCTGGCATAAACAGATGCACTGTGGCATAAACAGATGCACTGCTGGGCATAAATCATGCACTGCTGGGCATAAAGAGAAGCATTGCTTGTGCATAAACCGATGCACTGCTGTCCATAAAGAGATGCACTGCTTGTGCATAAACAGCTGCACTGCTGGGCAAAACCGATGCACTGCTGGGTGTAAACCAATACACTGCTGGCGTAAACCGATATCCACTGCTGGGCGTAAACCGATATCCACTGCTGGGCGTAACCGATACACTGCTGGGCGTAAACCATGCATGCTGGCATAAAGCGATGCACTGCTGGCATAAAGCGATACACTGCTGGGCTAAACCATGCACTGCTGGCATAAACGATCACGCTGCGCATTAAAACCGATACACTGCTTGCAAAACCGATGCACTGCTGGGCATAAACCGATGCACTGTGGCATAAACCGATGCACTGCTGGGCATAAACCGATGCACTGCTGGGCATAAACCGATGCACTGCTGGCATAAACCGATGCACTGCCTGGGCATAAACCGATGCACTGCTGGCATAAACCGATGCACTGCTGGGCATAAACCGATGCACTGACTGGGCATAACCCGATACACTGCTGGGCATAAACCGATGCACTGCTGGGCATAAACGATGCACTGCTGGGCATAACCGATACACTGCGGCATAACCGATACACTGCTTGGCATAAACCGATACACTGCTGGGCATAAACCGATGCACTGCTGGGCATAAACCGATGCACTGCTGGCATAAACCGATGCACTGCTGGGCATAAAACCGAATGCACTGCTGGGCATAACCGATGCACTGCTGGCATACCGTACACTGCTGGGCATAAACCGATACACTGCTGGGCATAAACCGAATGCACTGGGCATAACCGATGCACTGCTGGATAACCGATCACTTGCTGACTGGGCATAAACCGATGCACTGCTGGTTGTAAACCAATATCACTGCTGGGCGAAACCGATATCCACTGCTGGGTGTAAACCAATACACTGCTGGGCGTTCAAACCGATATCCACTGCTGGCGTAAACCGATGCACTGCTGGGCGTAAACCGATGCACTGCTGGGCATAAAGCGATACACTGCTGGCATAAAGCGATACACTGCTGGGCATAAACCGATGCACTGCTGGGCATAAACCGATACACTGCTGGGCATAAACCGATACACTGCTTGCATAAACCGATACACTGCTGGCATAAACGCATGCACTGCTGGGCATAAACCGATGCACTGCTGGGCATAAACCGATGCACTGCTGGGCATAAACCCGATACACTGCTGGGCATAACCCACACTGCTGGGCATAAACGATGCACTGTGGGCATAACCGATACACTGCTGGGCATAACCGATGCACTGCTGGCATAAACGATAACTGCTGGCATAAACCGATGCACTGCTGGGCATAAACCGATGCACTGCTGGGCATAAACCGATTGCACTGCTGAGGCTAAAACCGATACACTGCTGGGTGTAAACAGATGCACTGCTGAGAATAAAATGAAGTACTGCTGGACCTAAATCGATGCAAACCTGAGCATAAAGAGATGCACTTCTGGGCCTATGAAGCCTGTAGCTGCTGGTTGCATCATTCTTTGGAAGCACAGCTGTACCGCTGATGCAGTGCCCCCTGCTATCAATAAGCTGGTACTCATTTTGCCAACCTCCTAAAGATGACAAGCTGAGTTAACCCTCCTGGTGTTATTTCAACGGCTCAAGGTCAATACCCAATGATATTAAGACAGCCACCTTAACCGTTAATCCACCACCAGGCTGCTGATTGCAATGGAAATGAGCTTAACGCGTACAGTTTATGAGCGCCAGGTTTGCTTCACCTTTGCTGAATACGGTTGATTCAGTGATTTCTCAGATTCAAATTCAATAGGAAAGACAGGCAGACAGGCATGTCTAATGGTGATAAAAGGTTTGGCCCTAATATGTTTAAATACAGCGTCATGCAAACATCGTAGCGTGATCGTGACAGGTGTCTAACGGTAGTGAATTTATCATCAAATTAATGATTACTTTGTGCAACACCAAATTAAATTGCAGATGGGAGACTCACCCTTTTAGCAAGCACATGACACATAAAATATAAAATAATGGGCCCAATCACGCCGAGAGCAACACTGGATGGGTCCCAAGGAGGGATCCTCGCACACATGGTAACCAGACTAAAGTGACCTTCGTAAGATGTGAGAGAACGACTAATAGAGATGGACATTGCTGTTAAAACACCATTACCTTTGGATGCCAGTGATTTCTGTAAATGTAGATGACATGCGAGTTAAGCAAAGTGATTCAATTTTAATTCACGGGCAGAAAGTCCAATAGAATGTGTTGTCAAAGTGAAATGATGCATCCAATTAGCAAGGAGGACAAAAGGAAGGGAAATAAAAAAGGAGAAAAGGATGGACGACGGTTAACCTCGTTGCTTCCTTCCGACATTAACATTTTGCCAATTCTCCTTCCTCCCATTTCATTCTTTTCTCACTTACCCTCCATTTGCAATTTCCAATTCTCCCACTCCCATCTTAATTAACCACCATCCTCCCTCTCCACTAGATGCAGCGTACATTACAAGGATGTCCAAGATGTTCGCAAGAAGCAGTGGTTCTGTTCTTCATGCAAAATGGGTTTCATCTCATCAGGTTACTGTCAATAGGTGTTCATCGACCACTCACACAACAAGGAGCAATATTCCAGCTCTGTCAGTGGAACCCACCTGAGGTCAGGAAAGCTACGGCGGCTTCGCTCGGCAGAGTGCGTCTCCTGCGGGCCTGGTGAGGCTACGGGCTCGAGAGAGTGACGCTTCCTGCAATGATCTGCAATGTGGGGAAGGGGTGAATGAATGAAGATACCATGAGATCGTGAATATGGCACCCTGGTATGCTCATATCATATATAACTACTACTGGATGTGCTGGTCCGATGGGATAGCTCACAGGAAGTGAGTGCTCTTGCCTTTGAGCCGTTTCCTCTGGGATGGTCTCGAGCAAACTTTAAATTGCCGGACCGGTGCTACGCATACAGGGTACCCGCATCGTCTTGCGTTGTGCTGACCGTCGGCATCAAGAGTGTGCCGTCCATCGGATGGACGTTAAGCCGGGTGTCCCGTCTGCCAGCTTTGGTCGGTCGACATTGAAGATCCTTCTGTGAAGACTTTTTGCGTCTTTTGTGAAGAGTACGTGAGTTATCACCGGCACACTGAACAAATTACAAAGTACCACCAAAATTTGCAAGCGCAATGCATCAGCAGCACAGTCAGACCCCAGTAATGATGCAACCACACGTGGAGCAAATTTGTAATCCAATATTCAATGACCAATGATGAGACTGCAGTATGCTGTACGCACGGGCAGATTTAGGGGGTGTCCTGGGGGTCTGTACCCCCCCCCCCCGAAGGGGGGGGGGTAGTAACACGACACACACACACTCACACACACTCACACACACATACATGATCAAGGCTCGTGGAATAGCTGGAGCAGAATGGAAGGGAACAAAATGACAAGGGGGAAACACCAACAGCAGAATATAAGTGATAGTAAGATCAAGGGGAAAGGGAGAAGGACACATGAGGATGAACGAGCTGCACACAAGCTGAGCTCCAACAGCACTCGGTGGAGTGCATCCCACCGCCAGGTGAACAGTTGACATTTTGTATCCCACAGATAGGTCGGATCTAGATCCTGACCTGGACCAAAATCGAATCGGCTTGTTCTCATCACCAAACCAACTCTTCCACCAAGTTTTGTCATAACCTGTCCACAACGTTTTGAAATGTCATGCTCCATCCCGTTTTTGGCCCCATCTCTCAATGATGACGAATCACTTACAAAAAAATTAAATAATTCTCATATCCGGATCCAAATCTTCACCAAAATCAAATCGATTTGTCCTCATCACACAACGAACTTGTCAACCAAGTTTCATCCGAATCTGTTCATAATTTTTTGAGATATCGTGCTCCTTATTGTAGATCAGCTGACATAAGACATTTCAGCTTTTAATTTTTACTTAACTTGTAAAAATTAAAAAAAAAACATGTTTTCACTTTGTCATGACGGGGCATTTTGTGTTGGTCGGTGACAAAAAACATTGTAATTGAATACATTTTAAATTCAGCCTGTAACACAACAAAATGTGAAAAAGTCAAGAGGTGTGAATACTTTCTGAAGGTACTGTACCTATTCCCTTGATTTCTGGACCCCCCGCCCCTTTTTCAAAAAATCCTGGATATGCCCCAAGCTGCACATATAAAGTTCATGATGCAAATATGTGGAAGAAGTGGCTCACATCCTCACTTTTGTTCATTCACTGCCTTCCTCCAGACTAACAGCTGTAACGAGGCTTGTTTGTGTGTACCCATTAAATGTCTCATTCCAGTTGTCTATTGATACAAATGTTATGATTAAACAAATCCTTTCACATAATGATGGACAACAAATACAACAAACAACTAGAAGGGTACATAGTAGAGCGCATACCTCTGCCACAATGCCTAATCCATGAGAACATATCGGGCCCATTACATTTTTGAGATATCATGCGACACAGTACTCTATCGTCATTGGCCATATCTCTCAATGGTGAGGAATCACCTTAAAAATCAAATCATTTCCGTATCCAGATCCGGATCCGGATCTTCACCAAAAATTGAATCAATTCATCGGTGCCACACACCCAACGTGTCCACCAAGTTTTGTCCGAATCCGTCCACAACTTTTTGAGATATCGTGCTATATATCGTTTTTAGCCCCATCTCTCAATGGTGAAGAATCACTTTAAAAATTCTAGTAGCCTGATCCGGATCTGGACCTTCAACAAAATCTAATCAATTTGTCCTTGTCACACACCGAACCTGTCCACAAATTTCATCCGGATCCGTCCACATCTTTTTTTAATATTTTATCATGCACACAGACAAACAAACAAACAAGCAGTCATAGACTGGTACTTACGATATCGTCAACTTGACCTCTGACCTTGTCTAATAAAAGCTGTCTCTAGAGAAGGTAGCGACGCAAACCAGAAGTTTCTACGATGATTCTGCATCAAACCATCAAAAATCGTAACGTCGACCGAAGCAAAAATCTCCATTTCTCCACGCAATTAAACCTTAACGTAACTCAACGACGCGTCTGCTCGAGCGCACTGCATCATGGGACGACCCGTGACGCGTCGAGTGAAAAATTTTTTTACAATCTTAAAACGTCTCCAAAACATCCGATTTTTACCAGAATTTCGACAACCGAGTTTTAAGCGTCCTAAGCGATCGCAAAAACCGAAGACAAAATTAAAATCGAAGTTAAAACGAACTCGTACGTCGAGCGAAGTAAAATACTCATTTCTCCACGTTAATTTATGGAATATGTTTGACCTCACTGTGACATGGACCTTTGACCGATTTTGACCAAAATCTATCAGCACTAGCCATCACCCTCCTGAATCACGTGGTGTAATTTGACATTGGTAGCTTCTTCCATTCTCGAGTTTCGTGCCTACAAACAAAAAACAAACAGAAACGGAAGCCATAAAGATTTCGTAAGTAACAAACACACAAACAGAGACGGAAGTCACAATATACTTACGAAATCTTTAGATTTCGTAAGTAACAAATGAAATTGCTCGTTGCGCAAGAAATGCCGGAATAACTTTGTCATATCTCCATGATCTCTGAAAAACAAAAAAATGGAGTTTGATCTTTCAGGGTCACCAGATTTGTCTTGACCTGTGGACTTCAAATAGTGACAAGCTATGCATGTGCGAGATCAAACCCCCGAAATGAAACCAATAACAACGAATTTACAACACTTGAACTTTGTTGCCATGGTAACCGGAAATGGCTGATCCAAATTTCATCATTTTTGGCATATAATAGGACACTCATACCAAGATACCACATGCCAAATTGGAAGTCAATCGGGATCAAAATGACGTTTTTATCGCAATTTGAAATTTTTGACCCGACCCCCCTGACATTCGACCCTCAACCGCTAAGAAGGGTGTTGGTGTGACACCCAAATGAGACATATGGTTGGATGCAGAATTGGAAGATGCACATTTTGGATTTGGTTTGAAGTCGATACGACCATTATAGCGGACATTATTGCGAAAATAAGAATTTCGGTTTTTCGGTGACCTTGACCTTGACCTTTGACCTACATTTACCAAAAACGACAAGTGTCTAAGTTGGACCATGGCCGACGTCTGTACCCAGTTTGGTCATGATCGCTGAAACGGTGTGGCTGCTACAGGGTAAACAAACACACAAACAAACACAGACAGACAGACACACAGAATGACACACACAACCGACCAACATAATTGCCGAAATCCGAAGGATTCCGGCAATTAACAAACAAACAGACAGACAGACAGAAAGAGGTGAAAACATAACCTCCTTCACCTTTAGTGGCAGAGGTAACAAACAATTACAATACCTCATCGCACAACGACTGATAATTAAAACAATAACTGTCATTCCCAATACCTTTTTCAGAGGTATGGTGGTGAAGCAGGTGTGTGGGTGATGCTCCGAGGGAACGTGAGGCACGTGAAGGTGACTGTGTGGCCGGCAAAATGTTTGCCTCGGGTGAAATCTGCTCTGGGCTTTCGTCTTCCTTTACCTGGTGAGAATGGGATAATTCCAAGGAAAATCTACTTAGAGTTTGATGAAGTGATGAGTAACACAACATGAAAGCAATGATCTGAAGAGTCGGGATAACTTGTTCGATAGTTACAATTGCAGAACTGTAGATTTGTAATTCGCTCTACCGAAGAGACTGCCTCACACGGGACTGAATCTACGTTTCCCAGACACTGATAAGACATGAATGTCCATGAAACTCCGAATAAAGAGCAAACAAAAGATCTGAAAGCAAACAAATCTTGTGTAACCGATCCATCTCGATCTATCCCCACCTCATTACTCGAGAAGGTACAGAACGTTCTGGTGAGCCCTTACTCTGCCTCAGCAAAGTGTCCCAAATATTATAGAGTACATATGTGTACACAGACACGATGGTGGATACTTTAGAAACACACACTATCTACCTGGCAAAGGTCTGCTTGCATGCATGCATGCTCGTACATGCAGCGACCTTTGCACCCCTCTGGTCAGCTCACTCCGAATATGATTCGTACATGCTACAGCCCCCTCAACAGAAGGGGAGGGTTGGGAGGGAGAGAGAGGGGTGGAATAGGGGGTGAGAGAGGCAGAGGTGTGAGAGAAGGATGGAATAGGGGTGAGAGAGGCAGAGGGAAGAGAGAGTGGAGGGGGGAAGGGATTCCGGCAGATGAGACGCCCAGTTTAATGTCCATCCGAGGGAAGGCACACACAAATGATGAATCACCTTGCTTATGAAACACTGGGATGACAGTTTATAGCTGGGTCAGGATTCGAACCCAGGCTAGACAGCTTAGAGTGAGCGTGCGTACCTCTCAGCTTTCTTGCCGTGATGTGGCAAATCATTACTTATACCAACTGAAAACATCTTGCGATCATATAATTTATTTTGCCTTCTTACCTCTGCGGCGCCGCACGCGCACACGCACACACACACACACACACACACACACACACAACGCACACACACCACACACACACACACACACGCACGCACACACACACACCAACGCACACGCACACGCACACACACACACACTTATTAGTATAGATTAATGAGCAAAATGAATAGCGGAGTTGGGTGGGTTGGAGGTTTGTGGGTTGGGGTAGCGGGCTGGGTTGGAGGGTTGGTGAGGTGGGTTGTTTGGGGGGGGGGGGTTTGAATGGTGGCATTGGGTGGCATTGTCTAAGACAGCATGAGTGGTTTGATATCAATTTTCTCTTCAATTTCATTATTATAAGGATAAATCTGGATTTGTAGTTTGTGAATTATTTAGAGTTACATTCACCTTAAAACTACCATTGAATCCTAGTGAAGTGCTTGTGTGCCAGCAGCATGGAATAATGGCAGATCAGCATTTTAAAAGAGGCAGATTTGTCACCATCACAAATCAAGGCCCACACGAACCATTTAACAAATCACAGCACAATGCTCAAAATCATTTTCTCCAATCTGACTCGTCGTCAAGTCACTTCAACCCGTTAGTGCCATTTCCCAAAAGAATGATTCCTTTGACAGTGCAGTGTTCCAGTTACACCACTCTTAATCAAGCATCGACTTTGTTCAGTTTTATAGTTAGTATTCCATGAGCACCTTCTTTATCTCAACATTCATTGCTCTTGTCGAGTACTGATCCAATATAAGGTATTGATTTGCACCTGAACACAACTTTGGTTCAATTAGACTGTTGCGACACACTGGGTGGAAGATACGAACTATAACATTGCACCGAAACCTCACGAGCCAGGGAACACACTTCATAACTGACTTCAATTGATATCAGGGAATATTATACAGTATTTCCCATGCTAATGGAAGAGACAGTCGGCTTAATGACCCCTTTAAGACAAGGTGTTTAAATGGGATCTAGTTCTGTTTGACATGAAATAAAATATGTCCATGGGGGACTGGCAGTTATTTCCCTAACAGGCGGGGTGAAAATGAGAGATTAGGGGGAATGGGTCATGGCCCCCCCTTCCTGAAGTGGTACAGTCGTGGGGAGCACAACTTAAGTAAAGGGCATGGTCCTTATGTTTCATGAAGAGTTTGGTCTGCATCGGGCCGTCAGTTTCTGAGAAAATTTTAAAATTAATTACCTGAATTTGAGGCGAAACCCCCCTTTTCAGGCTCATAAAGGGGGGTGGATCCAAATGAGGAGCACAACCCTATGTGACCGTACTGTTCTGATGTATCGTATCAAATTTGGTCCATATCAGTCATGTGGGTTGTGAGGAAAATATGTTTTAGTGAAAATGAGGATTAGGAGAAGGAGGCTGTGGCCCCCTTTCCAGGGAAGATACAGCCATGGGGAGCACAACTTAAGGTTAGGTCATGGTCACGATGCCACATGGCCAGTTTGGTCTGGATCCCGTTGTCAGTTTCTGAGAATAAGATTTTTAAATGAAATACAAACTTTTGGGGGCAAACCCCCCTTTCACCCCCTTTAAATGGGTGGATCCAGATGGGAAGCATAACCCCATGAGACATTACTGTCCTGATGCATTGTACCAAATTTGGTCCATATCGCTCAGGTAGTTGTGGAGAAGGTGTTTTGGTGAAAATGGCGGATTCGGGGAGGGGACCCGTGGCCCCTCTTTCCTTGGGAGATATGGCCACGATGAGCACAACTTTAAGGTTATGCCATGGTCCCGATGCCTCGTGGCGAGTTTGGTCTGGATCTGTGTGGAGGTTTTGGTCTGGATACCAATATTTGAAGAAAAGCCCCTTTTACCTCCTTTATAGGAGGTGCATGCAGATGTGGACCACAACCCCATGAGACCTTATTGTCTTGATACATCATACCAAATTTGGTCCATATCAGTCGGGTCGTTTGTGAGGAGAAGACGTTTTAGTCAAATGTTAACGGACGTACGTACGGACACCGGGACCCACTCTGAGCTTATTTCTAAGAAAGAACCCAATAACCTGCTCAGATCGCACGTCTATCTATTACATCTCGAATAAAGATTTTGTTTTTCAAACATTCGACCTGGAACTTTCAATGCAGCCTCGGCAACGCTTTTTAGTTTGAATGTCTACATTTTAACAAACCTTGTAATCTTTTCACCTGTTCAATACACAGCTCTGCATAAAGTTTGGGTTCGATTCACTCTTGTGCTGCTGTTCCCCAGTAAACATTAGTGGGAAGTTGAAAGTGTGCAATGTAGGGAGATAATCATTCATATTTTGTAAAAGTCAATTTCATATCACAGTTACCTTTCAGCAGATAAGATAAATTAGAAATTTTAAAAGTTATATTTTTTCGATACATTTTATTATCATGTGCAGTAATATCCACTTACTACAAAGAAGATATCCAAGAAACAGTTTGTGATTTTTGTACATTGATTGATAAATTATTAAAAAGTGATCAATCAACACCAGCAAGATTAATGTGAATGACAAGAAACCAAAATAAAAGTTACAAATTAGTGAAAATGTGAAACTACTTTTCATCAGATTATTTCCCTTGTTTAAAAGACTATGAGTGGATTCAGGATGGCACAAAGGAAGCACATTTCAACCGAACAGCGTGGAAAGATCCAAACTCTGGAGAGAAGGGCACGTAAGAATAAAACAGCAGAAAAGAATAATACCTCCCCAATGGTGTGAGGTACAGTTTGCAATGCCTGAAATAAACTGGATCGGGACAAGGCAAGAAAAGGTCAGGAAGACCCAGCAGAACCTCCTCAAGGCAAGACAAGCACTTGAAGTTGATCAGATTACACGATAGAAGAAAATCAAGTCACACAGCTGACATATGAAATGAGACAGGACTGACTCGGACAGGACGTTGATTTACGGACTGATGTCAGCGGACGTGTCATAGGGTCAGTGTGCTTCTTTGGTTGAATTTGATATTCCTGGCTGCAAACCTCCTCACTGGTGATCAGGGCAGAGCAATGTGCTTGCGTGGCAGGTGATACATTGTTGCTGGCAGGCTGTGCAGCAAGTGCTGTGATTGGACTCAATTTGTGTCATGCTCCTCCTCAAGTTAGGGGGTTTGATTCCATATAATATATATATTATTTTTTTTTTTTTTTTTTTTTTTTTTTGATACAGATTCGGGGTTATCACAGGGAGCTCCGCAGACTTCAACCGACCTCCGATCCTGACCGCCGGCCAAATAACTCTGCAGCAAGACGGGTTTGTTAGCAACCGTGGCCGCCGATTGGAATCACCGAGCTGAGCATGTTTTCACTTCTTGGTTATTGTTACATTACTGTTGGCACGGCAATCCTAATTAGTGGTCACAATCTCAACAGCCACCCTCTAACTTTAATTATGTACAGCCGAGCGAACCATGGATGAAGGAAAGGGCAAAAGCAAGCAGGCCAAAAACATTCAACAAAACAGTTTAACAAGCACATATGTTCAACAAGTACAACAAGGTTTGTTCCATCAGAAATTGCAGGTATTTACGACAGTAATCATGAACATGTATTTACAATGGATGGACAGAAATCACAATGAAAAGGCACAAGAGAACAGTAATTGTTCTTAATGCTTACGGAGCCCACTGATTTGATCTTATTTATGCTAAAAACAAGACACTGCAATCAATCATTCCGGGGAAATGTGGAGAGGAAAAAAGATAAGTAGATTGAGTGCAGAGCGGAGCATGGGTACGGCTCCTGCCTCACCTTAAACAGATTTGATTTGTGTAAGCTCGTGCCACGTGCAGACCCACACAGCATGCAAGCTCGTACCGTGTGCAGACGAGTGCAGCGTCCAAGCTTGTACTGTGGGCAGACTTCTGCAGCATGAAAGCTTCCCCTTGGTAGCTCTTGCAGTCCGACCAGAGCGCAGGCTTGGCCAAAGGACTCGTGGTAAAGAGAGCTTGATGGACAAGAGTGAGAGAAATCAAAAGTCCCGGCACATGAGATGAGTCGAGACCACTCCTGGCAGATAAGACGAGTCAAGAGCACTCCCCGCAAATAAGATGAGTCGAGACCTCTCCTGGTAAATAAGATGAGTCGAGACCACTCCTCATTAATGAGATGAGTCGAGAGAAGTTCATGGAAGAGGACAATTGGTGCACAACAGCGCTTTTCAATCTCCATGTCAAGGCTGCTTGAATGTCTGCCGATTTCCATGTAATGGCTCAACGGAATCAAATGAGCATGGGAGTGTTCCAGCCCTTCAGCACCAACTTTGTTCACTCAGGCTCTCAAATATCACAAACTTCATTCAGAGGTTACTATTCTCTTCGGAGGTCAAAACCAATCTGGATTTTACAAGCAACTTTATCCACTCTCTATGAACATACACCCTCGACACAGGTTAAAACCATCTGCTCTCACAAACCAGGAAAGGGGGTGGGGTTGTTGTTGTTGTTTCCGTTGTATGATGACGTCAGCAGCAGTGAACAGCTGCAGTGCCAATGATCCTGCAGAAATAATGTGTTGTTTTGCAAGGAATTAAAAGAATGAAGAGACCACTGCAGGGCTAATGATTGCCTCCATTGTGTGGATTTGCAGGAAATGAAAAAAAAAAAACGAGTATTTATTTTGCATGGTGCTTTACACAAGATAAACATTCCTTTGTATGAGTCAACATGCAATTGTGGTCCCTTATTTTGAAGCAACAGGGGTAATTCGTGATGTGCTTGGTCGGGGGATGGTTTCGGATGTGGAATAGAAGAGGGAGGGATTTAGATGGAGGAACCAACAGGTGGATTCAGTTGAAGCGAAGTTTCCATGGGAGTTACGGGTTTTGAAAGCGAACATGGTGACGGACCGGTGATGGATGCGTAGCTGGAGTTAAAGAAGTGTCAAAAGATGGATTGACAGATGGAGGGATTAAAGAGAAATTGAACATGCCAACTCACACACATCTATCTCCCAAAATATCCCTCCATACAAAAGGGCAAAGATCTGTCTCACATAAACACCATAAACTAAATAAATACATATATATAATATATATATATATATTATATATTTATATATCTATATATATTGGCCTTCCGATTAGGGTTGCCACAGCGGATCATCCGTGATGATCCGCATAATGATTTGGCACAGGTTTTAACGCCGGATGCCCTTCCTGACGCAACCTGGTCCCCTCTACGACACAGGGATAGTGTAACCTATTCTAACGGGCATACACCGGCCCAGTACACTGGTACTCACTTCGCCGACCTCGGAAGGATGACAGGCTGAGTCAAGCTCCTGGTGTGTATTAATTCAAGCGGCCAACGGGGCTTGAACTCAGGCCCTTTTGGATCCCAAGCCGCTACCCTAACCACTACGCAACACCAGGCTATATATAATAGATATATACATATTATATATTATATATATATATATATATACATTACACACAAAAGATATATAGCTCTGGAAAAAAAATAAGAGACCACTCCAAAAAATTTTATCAGCATCTCTACATGTATGGCAGCCATTCCATTCCATCGTCTGTTGAATTCCAACACAGGCACACCTCATTCTACTTAGGAGGTACTGATTAGGTGATCACCTGAACCGAATCTTATTCAACAAGTAAAATATAAAAACCACTGCTGTGGTCATCACTATCCTCTTGCAAAAGGACCAGCTGGATGGCAAAACAGTGCTAGAGACCTCTCAAAAGTAATTGGAATAAAAAATAACTATTGACCATGCCAAAGAGTTGAAAAGAAAAGTTTTGAGTGAGGAAAAGAAGGTTCAATTCTGGGCTTTACTGGCAGAGGGATACAGTGAGCGTCACGTTGCTTCCATCTTAAAATTTCAAAGACGGCGGTTCATAAGAACATAGGTCAAGCAGCAGCATTGGGACAACAAAGCTCCAGACTGGCAAAGGGCGAAAACGACTTTCCACTGGACGGATAACCGCCACTCATTGAATGTCACTCAACAACCGCAGGATGACATCAAGTGACGTACAAAAAGAATGGCAAACGGCAGCTGGGTGAAGTGCAGGTGGAGGACGGTTCGAAACAGGCTCCTCGGGGCAGGGCTGAAGTTGTGCAAAGCTGGAAAAAAGCCCTTCATCAATGAAAGAGCAAAGAAGAGCCAGGCGAGGTTTGCAAAAACCATAAGGATTGGACGTAGAGGACTGGAGTAAGGTCATCTTCTCTGATGAGTCCAATTTTCAGCTTTGCCCAACACCTGGTCGTTTAATGGTTAGAGGAGACCTGGAGAGGCTACAAGCCACAGTGTCTCGCACCACTGTGAAATTTGGTGAGGATCGGTGATGATTCTGGGGGTGCTTCAGCAAGGCTGGAATCGGGCAGATTTGTCTTTGTGAGGACTCATGAATCAAGCCACGTACAAGGTTGTCATGGAAGAACACTTGCTTCTTTCTCCTCTGACAATGTTCCCCAACTCTGAGGATGGTTTTTCCAGCAGACAATGCCCATGCCACACAGCCAGGTCAATCAAGGTGTGATGGAGGACATCAGATAAGACCCTGTCATGGCCAGCCCAATCTCCAGACCTGAACCCAATTGAAAACCTCTGAATGTGATCAGAGGAAGATGGATTGTCACAAGCCATCAAACAAAGCCAGCTGCTTTGAATTTTTGCGCGAGGAGTGGCATAAAGTCACCCAACAGCAATGTGAAAGACTGGTGGAGAGCATGCCAAGACGCGATGAAAGCTGGTGATTGAAAATCAGGGTTATTACACAATATTGTTTCTGAACTCTTCCTAAGTTAAAACATTAGTTTGTGTTGTTTAAAAATGAAATATGAATTTGTTTGTTTGTATTATTTGAGGTCTGAAAACCTGAATCTTTGTTGTTATTTTGACCACATACATGTATATACATTTTAAAATATTTATATATTAATATTTTAATATACTACATTTTGCATATTACATATATACATAATATACAATATATATGTATATATATGTATATATTTAATATACCTATATAACATAGGGTATATATCATATGTATGTTATGTATGTATATATATATGTATATAATATAATATATATATATATATATATATATATTTTTGTTATGGATCTCTCCACCATGCGCCGGCGTGCAGACGACCACTTTTAATAATGCGCAATGCACGTGCCCACCGGACGGGTAATCCAGGTCGTAGCTTTCCGGATTAACGCCGAAATCCAGCTACGGGTGTGTTTTTAACCCACACCGTAAATCAGCCAACTCTTCTGTCGCGCGCGACAGGGCCGATCGCCGAATTGTCTCGATTTACCTAAGTATGCGCGCAGACAGAAATGCCGGGATTTACACCTCAACGGACTGCTTGGAAACGAGCCGCTTAAGCAGCTCGCTCGTTTGGATTTGCCGAGCGGTTATATCGCGAGGCCCCGTTGGACCCGATTATTTTTCGGCTATTAAAAAGCCAGATAATATTCCGTACGTAATAATGGCAGTCAATGACAGGCAAGGACGCAACGAACAGGTGAACATTTAAACAAGGACATTTATTTACACACGACACATATGCATTGATGGGGGAATGGGGACAGGACACGAGTAAACAAAAGCCTACAGCCGTTTGTCTATTTATTATTTACATGCACTTAACAGTTCTACTTAGCGGACACGGCGCCACAACTTTCATACAAAGAAAACCCAGGAAAGGAAAGGCAGAACAGGACCCTAGGCCTTAATGTTCGCGGAGCTGTGGAGACCGCAAGAGCTCCGAGAGGCCGTGCTGGTTACCTGCCCCCTCGTGGTGACTCGAGCCTGTCGTGGCCCTGGTTCGGCGACCCTCGGTGGCTCTGCCGCACTCGGGGACTCCACCAGCTCCTGACTCACGACGCTCGACTACACCGCGC
>CM068959.1:4338951-4351806 GCA_035128595.1 Eptatretus atami | reverse complement strand
TCCAAAATGCCTCCTTGGTAATCTCCTGATTTTATGATGCCCTGCACACATTCAAGGCACCCAGTGCCAGAGGCAGCACAGCAACCCCAAAACATTACTGAACCTCCTCCATGTTTGACTGTAGGGAAGGTGTTCTTTTCTTTGAAGGCTTCATTTTGTTTTCTGTAAACATCGAGATGATGTGCTTTAAGAAAAAGCTCTAAGTTGGTATCATCTGTCCATAGAACATTCTCCCAGAAGGATTTTGGCTTGTTTACGTGTGTTTTGGTAAACTCCAGTCAGGCTTTTTTCTCTCTCTCTCCTCTCTCTCTCTCTCTCTCTCTTCTCTCTCTCTCTCTCTCTCTCTCTCTCTCTCTTTCCTCTCTCTAGCAGTGGGGTCCTCCTGGGTCTCCGACCATAAAACCCCCTTTCATAGAGTTGACGACGGATGGTGTGAGTTGAAACTGTCGTGCCTTGTGTCTGAAGGTCAGCTTGAATCTGTTAGGCAGTTGATCGAGGTGCTTTCTCCACCATATCAACAATCCTTCGCTGCAATCTTCAATCAAGTTTTCTCTTGCGGCCACATCCAGGGAGGTTGGCTACAGTGCCACGGGCCTTAAAATTCCTGATAACATTGTGTACGGTGGACAGAGGAACATCAAGGTCTCTGGAGATGGATGTGTAGCTTTGAGATTGTCCATGCTTGGCTACAGCTTTTTTTTGTTTTGTTCCACTGCAAACCAAACAAATACATAAGTGGATAACAAAATATTTTTTATTTCAACAATTTTCTGGAAGAAAATGGTGAATTATTTGAAAAAAGTGCAAGGGTGCCAACATTTTTGGCCACGACACTACATTTATCACTCCTTTATTTTAGACTTTCACTTTGTTTTCATTATAAAATGTGAAATTTAAATGATGTATTTCGGTGATCTTATAATACTGTTCTAAACAGAGGTTATAAAAGCACTTTTGTATTTCAAATACTGATCTGAAGATAGTGGAATAACTGGTGAAGATCATATAAATAAAGAACTAAATAATGGAAATGGTAATTTTATGCACGTCATAATGTGCAATCTGGAAATTAATTTCACTTGGGCTGAACCCATGTGCTCAGCGCCACATTCAATAAACAGTGGTAATTGGTATGCCTGGTGTTGGCTTAATGGTTAGGGTGGCGGCCTTGGGATCTTAGGGTCCTGAGTTCAAATCCCGCTCAGCTGTTGAATTAATACCAGGTGGGGTTGACTCTGCCTGTCATCCTTCTGAGGTCGGCAAAATGAGTGCCAGCTTGCTTGTATACTGTGTCGGAGTGGCGACCCATCCAGGATTGTGCCTAATAGCCAAGGAGACTGCTTAGGCAGCACCAACGCTCTGAACAGAGTATGGTCCCAGTGGATGGATGGATGGTGATTGGTGCTCGAAGCATGGTATGCGAAAGGCCAAGCAGGTGGTCTAACTAGTAAAACAGCAATGTTGAACTGGAGGTCACTTGGCCCTCTGACCGGGGAATGTGCCCTCGGCGATGTACCAATCATATCTAGATTAGATCTTAAGTAGGGCAGCCAAGCGTTTCCCGCTGGTGCACACCAATACAACTACGACAGGTTAATTAGTTTGGGAAGGACCTCCAAGTCTATCTAGGTTCAGACAATGCTGGATCAATGGAAGGAAAGGACAAGCATGAACAGGTTGAAACGTTAACAAGGATTTATTCTTTAGAAAAATAAATAAACTGAAGAACTTTTTATTTCCTTGTGGTGTAAATGGATGAATTCAAATTAATCAAATGTTAGATGCTTATCAGATGCAGATAAGCAGATTATTATGATAAGCAGATGCTTATCACTATGCCTTCCTTAACAATTAAACACGAGACGTGGATACCCAGCAGATCATTCAGGGGGGAAAGAAATCCGGTCTCGATTTACCAAGGCAGAAGTCGTTGTGCATCAAATAAAATGACACAAAATGTGGGAGCGTGCCAGCTCCCTGCCTCGCCATGCACCCACCCACAAACAGGCTCAAACACCAATTGACATCACGTCGTCACTCCCAGGAACCAGGGACACTAAGAATCAGGTACGCCAAAAGCCAGGTACCGAGCAGAACCAGCAGGAATGGTCCAACTGTCACTAACTGTCAGGAGCTGTAAGGAACCGTCAGGAGTTATCAGGAGCTATCAGCAATCGTCAGGAAGGCGGTCCTCCCGTCCTTTTTATAGGTGACCAGTGCGGACGGAGCCTCAAGCAGACCAGCCAAATCCAGCTTGCATATTGGTGCATCGCTGCATGTGACCTTCAACCGTCAATTCTCGCGATCATTTTGTCCTCACCATCGAACCAGATGCAATTCCCAATTAACACAGGCCTGGCTTATGACGCCATGTCCTTGGTGCTGGATGTCACCGGGTAATTACCACCTCTTTGCTCAGCCCCACAGGAACAAGAGCCAATTGGCGTCCATAGAGCTGCTGAACCGGGTGTGAAACGTTGATGGAAAAATGTGGATGTCAAATGTCGATGAAAGAGAGGTGGGTGTCGAACTTCAATGGAAAAAGGTGGATGGCTGAGGTAAATGATCCACAGCCATGTCTGACCGTCACAATAAACTGTCCACAAAAAGCTTGTGGCGTGTTGAATCAAATGTCCTGTAAGTCCAATGTGTCTTGAAGGAAAGGCAATGGAGTCTCCATTGGGCTAACTGCTATCTCTCGCGTTTATGAACGGTGAATATCGCTCATGCGGAAATGAAAACTGGCGTAAGATCATACGTCATGAACGTGTCTAAAGAGGAAAAGGTTATCCCATAAGAAAGAAAGGGAATCTGTTCTCTACGTTTCTCCAACGCATCAAAGATTCAGAATCCCACCAGACAAAGGGATGGGTCTATTCTGAACATGCATTGATGGAAATAACTATCTGAGGACCTGGATGGTGTGTGCATTAGTCGGATGCAATTCTGAAATCCACAACAATATGTATATGTATATATGATGAATATCTAACCAATGATGACCACATTCGTCGTTTAAACATCAGACACACCTCCTGACTGTTATGGTGATTAATTATGGTTAATTTTAATTAACAACAGTTGTTCTTTGCAGATTATGCAGTTTTACCGTGAGAGACGTAATCCGCAGCGATGCTCACCATAACACGCAGGAGGTGCGTCTGATGTTTAAACGACGAATGTGATCATCATTGGTTAGATATTTATCGGTGTGCCGTCCTGATGACGGCAAATATGCCTGAAATCTGGATAGGCGGCTCCGTTTGATGTTTAACTGATGCTGACCATGTAATCCTTGTCTGTTTTCCAGAGTCGCCGGGCCGAGGCCTCTGTGTTGGAGGTGACGCTTTGGTGTAGGACTATGTCAAATGGAGATCGGAGGAGTGCTCATCATACTCCACACGTTTCGATATATATTATATATACGCTAATTCTACGCATATTACGTACGCACACGTGGATACTTTGAGACCTGGGAGGGCTCTGTTCCACCTTCTGAAACGAACCCGCATATGGAAATAACAACCAACGACACATACATACCCAGCTGCAACAAAAAATACATTAACTGTGAAATGGACACATAAAAGGGTGAATGTGGCACAGGAGTCTGTGTTCACCATTCTAGTTAAGAGGTGCTAGCAGTATAATTGTGACCATTGAGATTTTTTTTTTTATCATACTAAAGAGAGAAAATATAACAATTTATTTAATGTAGCTTGATATCATTTTCCAGATCTTTCACAGTGTGATATGGGATACCTGGACTCACCTAATGCATCCTCGGCAAGATTCAATGCACCAGGAGATGATGCTTTAATGTTTCCTGCAATGACAGGGTCAAAGTCAATAAGAACTCTTCAGTGAACTCCCAGACTGCGCTTAATCCCCCCCCAAGCGACTCCACATCATCCACATGACCAAAGCTCACCGAAAAAAGCTCCACAAAAGACAACGGCATGGAGAGCACGGCACAGCAGCCGGCACGGGTCGACAACAATTCCAAAAGGTCCACGGGGGACGGGAGCAGAAAGCAAACGCACATGTAGTGCACAGCAACCCAGAGATACGGAGCTAAAGCCACACTTCCGACATGCACAAGGCAACGGCCTTACCGACGACTGCGGCCTGATGGCATGCGGACGAAGCTTCGGCCATGATGAGATAGCCTTTCGTGTAGCCAAACCTTTCCCTAGGTGCTCGCTGTGTAGAGATGCTTGTGCTATTTATTGGGGGGATGGGGACCGATTGTACAGCTTGAGGCCCGCACACAGCTTCAATCTTGCCCAGCTGGTTGACCTTTATTGCGGAGGTCACATATTGTTGAGAAATTTAAGGCCAGATGTGTTTCAATGTACATGCACCCCACTCAAAGAAAACACTGACTGTTCTTGTTATCCCAACTAAACCCCCCCCCCCCCCTTCCCGCATCTCCGTCCTCCTTCACCCAAACAACTTTTCCAGGCTTACTATTACAAACAACTGGAACAGCTTCATATCATTTTAACAACAATAACAGTTTCAACACAAACATCACGGTGACAAGACAGCAAGCTTTGCACATTCAACATCCATCACGTCTCTCACCTAAGATGGCAGCCATAAAGGAAATAACTCTCACTCATCGATCACAGCCATACAGGTAACTGGGAATGCAAACATAAAAGCTACATTACCAGTTTGGTGCCGGCTAGCCTGCTCCAAACTGACAAAGTAACCGTTATAGAACAGGGGAACAGGCCGGACGTTTATAGAAGAGGCCGGACAACAGAGCAATGGCGTTTCATAGCAACTTTCATTCACCGTCGACAAATCTAAATTCTCCGAACAATTGATATTCACAAACTTCAAGAGTTCAATACAACTCTATTTCACCATGAGATAATGACGTCGATGCGAACACACCTGAGAGGATACATAATGGGGAAATAAAGGGAAATAAAGAATGACAAAACACAAGATGAGAGAGACATTGCAAGTCAATATTTTATTGCAGATTTACTCTTCCCAAGACAATGAGAGAAGCCAAGAGGATGCTGCCTTGCACTGCGCATGCATGTGGAGAGAAACGTACTTCACAGCAAAGCAATAGTCACAGGTACTCGTGGGTATTCGGCGGCGACAAGGCTGCAGTGCCCCGAATGCGCAAACATAAAGTAAGAGTCATGTGACAGATTAAGCAGTAAAGGTGTAATGGGTTTGCAAAACTCTAGTCTACGTAAAAGTAACAACCGATAAAAACACTTTTCAAACTGGTTGATCCTTCTGCAGTGAGCTTTGGAATAACGGTCTTAAGTTAGCACCGGAGGTTTTATTACAGATGGCTTTACCTTACTTTGCAAGTCGAGGAAGTGAAAGGTGGCTAATAGAGCCGCTGGCACGAGACAGTTCACGAGAAAGTCAAACCACATCGCCAAGGTCACTTTAACCACAGGTGGCCGCGATGCCAACGGGTCGTTGGTCGCGCGACGGTCATGCCCGTCCGCACATAGGCCGTGCGCAAGAAAACTTGAAACGTTGCTTTGTCTGACAATTGCAAGCAAGGCGACAGTATTATGAACGGGGTGCAAATCAAACTTGCTCGGTACAATGGAGGACTTGCTTGGAAACTTTGGAAGATCAAAGAAATACACTCGTCGGGGAACTCTACACAGACAGGGGGGAAGGATGTACCGCTGATGAGTTTGTTTTACCAAAGGATATACCGTATACCATGGTGTTGCATTCTCACAATGATCACAAACTACTGGATGCCAGGTGCATCCGGTAAGTGTATGAGCTATGAAGATACCTGTGGAGCCTCAGGAAAATCTTAAAGGCCTACAAGATGATGTAAAAGAGATAAGATAATTTCCCACAAGCCCTGTTTCGAAACATTGCTTCCTGGTAACAAAAGCATTTTACCATCATGGAGTCTGCGGAATCCGATTAGGACGGATCCGGTGATATGGATAAACAACTTGAGAACGCGCTCCGTTTGTCAGTCTCATTATGATACGATGATACTCTCTGTACGTGTCATTTCCTTAGACTGCGCTGTGCTGAAAAACCTGACATTCAACACAGGAATCTGAAAGGTGAACTCAACCACTCAGAGGATGGCTTCAGGTGATGGGCACCAGATTAACAACTGTGAGGATGGCTTGTTTAGGTGATGGGCACCAGATTAACAAGCCATGATGAGAGACATTAAACCATGCAATTGCCAAAACACCAGCAATGAAAAGATATATATATATATATATATATAATATATATATATATATATATATATATATATATATATATATATATATATCACAATGATCAGCCTATCAGAGAAATAAATTATTCCAAATGAAGGAAACAAATAAATTAAATCATCAATCATCAGGAATTTCACTAAATAACACCTGATGCAGACATGTTCTATCATTGCTAGGATGTGTATGTTCGTGTGTGTATGTCCGTGTGCACATAGACATGTTTTTGTATGTGTGCATGTGGGTGGGTGGGTGCCGAAAAGTACACACACTCGCCTCTGAGCTCCTGAGCCTGGGTTTGAATCCTGACCCAGATATAAACTGTCAACCTGGTGTTTCACAGGCAAGGTAAATCATCATTGTGTGTGCCATTAAGCGGGTGTCCCGTCTATCAACATCAGTTCATGGACGTTAAACACCCCACAGTGTCCTTCGTGAAGAGTAGGTGAGCTATCGCCGGCACCGTGGACAAATTACAAATTACTGCTCGAACTATTGCTGGGTAGGCAACGGCAAACCACCCAGTATAACTCTTGCCAAGCAACTGCTATAGCAGCACTGGCGTTCTGTGAAGAGTATGGTACATCAGAATCAGAATATGAGTGTTTGAGCGTTTGATTGTTTGAGTGTGTGTGTGTGTGTGTGTGTGTGTGTGTGTGTGTGTGTGTGTATGTGTGTGTGTAGAGGTTTCTCACTGACGTAAGCTGGTGACGTCACCATCTGTTGGTCCGCCACTTTGTCGGTCATGTAGATTGTAAACAATCCAAATCTGGATCTGGATCGGGATCACTCAAAATGTCTGGAGGAATATCTGCAACTGGAAGTAGCTCGAGTTTATCTAATGTTAGTCATTTAAATAAGCAGAGCAGGCACCAGTTTGTCCAGAAATTAGAAGTCTATGGGGTCACAGATCCTTACAGCTTGCTGGGAAACTTGCTGAACCCAATGGAGAAACAAGCTAATGCAGAGCAGCTGACTGACTGACTGACGGTACCCCGAGATCTACAGTTATCTCGTAAACATTTCCTCATACGACACAAAGGAGGCGACAAAAGCTTATGAGAGCCTGGCCGGCTGGGGGCATGGGAGGAAGACTTGGAACGTGCCAGAGAAACAGGGTGCTGGTGATGTCCACCTGGTGATGTCCAAAGTAAGTACCAACCAACCGATACAAATCAGCAGAGTACGCTCGTAAACACACCTGCTTGTCATAAATCTCTGTGGGGTTGATCGACTGTTGTTATTAATTTATTCGTATGCAGCCTGTGACTGCTTGGCTGCATCATTTTTCTTGTGGCACAGCTGGGCTGCTGATGCAATGCCCCCACTGACAGCAGGCTGGTACTCATTTTGCCGACCTCGGAAGAATGGCAGGCTGAGTTAACCCGACCTGGTGTTAACTGAACAACCCCACAAGGACTTGAACTCAAGACCCGAGGATCTTAAGCCAAGCAGCTTAACCGTGAAGTCAACACCAGGCTTGTATCAACTGTTGTACTACTACATTGACCCAGGCCTAAAGGGCCAGCATCGGGCAAAAGCTCAACTGTTGTGATAAAGCTCTACATGGTGGAACTCCTATCAACTGGTTACTCGATAGAGTCGGAGCTCTTTTACAGCCCCATTTGAACCAACCCTCATCACCTAATGGCCCAGATAACCATTGGTTGTAAGGTCTAACCTCACAAATGAATGGAGAGTGTTCACTTGAATGATATATGATTTGTAACAATGAGCCATGCCAACCTGTCGCTTCACTTACGGGTTTAGTCCAAACACAGGATGTTGTACTTCACAAACTTACTTTGTATCTATCTGTGAGTCTCAATGAGGATGCAAAACAACGAAAAAAAGATCTTTGAGAACACGTTGTTGCTGCTGCTGCTGTCGTCGTCATGGTGGTGGTTGTTGTTTGTGTGCTCCTTCCGTATAGCATTTTTTATCTTCTGTTGCTTCAATAAGTATTAATATATATATATATATATATATATATATATATATATATATATACTGTATATAGTGTGCTCCTTCCGTGTCCTGTGTCCGTCACACTATTTCTGAAGGGTTCCCGTTGTCCCCCGAACAAGTCTCAGACATTGTAAGTGTCAACAGTGATTTGGACAATAAAAACAGTGTGCCAGTCAAGTATGACCTACAAGAGGCGGACAAACAAAGGCACGTGATTGTGTGTGTGTGTGGTGTGTGTGTGTGTGTGTGTGTGTGGGCGCGCGCGCGTGCGCACGCGACGCGTGGTGTTTATGCACTTGTGTTCGTGCACGTGTCTTTGTGTGTTCGTGTTTGTGTGTACATGTGTACGTGTGTACGCATGTGTATGCGTGTACATGATTTGATGTGCACGTGTGCATGTGTGTACATGTACACGTGTGGACATGTGTAACCACGCATGTGTATGTGTACGTGTGTGCATACATACATACGTGTGTGTCGTGTGAAAGGAAGCTGCTCATATCGAGGAGGTCTGTGCGTGTATTAGAAATTGGAAATATTGCCAAAGTTCTCAAGAATCAGGAAAATACCAGTGATTGTCTGATCATAGAATAGATAGAAAATGGTTTGCTTCACTCATTCCCCAAACTGTATTGGCAGATCTGCAAACAGTAACCAACGTTAATTAATTATTATTACGAATACTGCTTTGAAGAACATTGCTCCAAATTCCTCCCAAGGAAAAACACACAAAAAGTGAAAATACTCCACTTTCATCTTCATGTCAGGTTCACCGAGTGAGCTCAGACCGTGGTAAGCAAACGGCAGCAGAGCCAAGTCCGAGCATTAATGGCCGACGCACTTCTCCCATTCGTTCCGAGTCGTCTCACCAGACCTCCCTACCTGAATCGCTTTCTTTGTCCAACGTGCTTTTGACCTCTCTGGTCTCCGCCATATCAAAAGGCCTCTCTCTGCACAGAGGCACGCGCTCCGGTGCCGTGGAACACGGGGGCTGCGCGTGGCCACCCGGACTGGGACTCTCGAAGGACGATTCCGGTTCCAAAGGTTGGCAGTTATTGTTGGAGCGAACGGCGTCGTTTTCACGATATTCTTGCAACTCCAACTCGAGGACGGATAGCTGTTGAAATTTAGAAAGTGGCTTTAGAAGTTTGCATTCATCAAGTTAATTCCGAAGTTATCCTTTACTTAACAACTCAATCTACCTGTCTGCTCTTTTCTTGAACGATTTCAGATGGTAATATAGTTACACAAAGCATGGTATCGAGAGGAAACGTCAATGGATGCATCACTTACCTGGCTCTGTAGGTTTTCCAATCTCTGCTGGTATTGTTCGTCAATCTCTTCCAGCTTCTTGTTTTGAGCCTCTTCACGCATCACAAACTCAACCTCCCTAAGGGACAAACCGACTCCATTTGGGTGCAAATCACAAAAATGTGGAAAGGATCAAAATGTTAGCAAAACACAGGTCTGTTCACAAGGACCATGACCAAGGTTATTGAAAACTCAGCATGTAGAAAGGAAGGGTACTTGTAAAGGACAAGGTGTGTCCAAATTAACGGAGGACAAAATGGACAAGCAGATTCGGAGGAATGAACATTTATTGTTTGCGTTCTCAAATTAAATTTCAGGCTTTATGCATTTGCCATTTTTTGACAATGTTGCATGACCAGGGGCACGACAGCCCCATGGGGTGTCAGAAATCCACGCTTACTGATGTGGGTACAACAAAGCTACACTCTGAGGCAAACGCCACGGCCCCCCAAAATGTGGAGCCAATTATAGTGGCTTGAATAATCTAGCAATTTGGGGACTCAACAGATGCACGTTGGACAGACCAATTTAAAATAAAAAATAAAAAATTATTACAACAAAAAAACTCATTATGTTGGACGGTGCAAACAATGACAACAAAAGTGTAAACAAACCTCAACCCTACCTCACATCCTATCTGAAAACAGCATTTAACAAAACACCACTGGCAGCTAGATCATAGGGTTCTTCATGGGCACATTGTATTTGGAAACTCAATGCTACTGAAGTTTGAAAAATTGTACAGGAATGTAGGGAGATGAATAATCTGGCTCCATTGATGAAAACAAGGCTCTTTAGCTGGTGGTAGTGGCAAAGGCTGAAACTGAAAGATGGCCGAGGAGATTTGTTTGGTGGAGATTCGGGAGAATACCAAAGAGCATCAGGGTCTCAACACGTCATCGTGGCAGAGCCGTATCAAGGCATTGGTTTCAGCCACCGCTCAGGGAGTGACGGTGGAGGTGGAAGTGTGGCATGGGTTCCAAGTTGGAGGCATCCTCTGACAAATGTGAATAATGGCAGGCATGGGCAAAAGTCACAGCCACACATCAGGTCTTGTGGCCTGCAGTGACATAGTGCAAGGACATGACCCCACCGAAGCTTGTGCTCGGTCAGTGGAATGTGGCCAACTGGCTGCACAGCTGCAGTGGCTGGTGAGCAGGCAGAACATATCACAATGCAGACGGATGCATGAAATTTCCTCTTTGCTCAGACATCATTGTTTCAGCTCTCAAACACCAACAACTTCTCAATGCTTTATATTTTTCTTTGCAGGATCAGGGTTCATCGAAGAGCAAGGTGGAACTGACAGTGGGCCAAAATCAAGGGAATGAACAAACAAGAAAACACGAGAGGGAGGAAACACTGAAACTAGCAAGTAAGATGGTTGGGTGAGGAAAGGTTAATGGGGTAATAAAGATCATGGGTCAAAATTGGGAATGATAAGAGATGGTGGTGCACTGCTTGCTCAAAGTCCTGGAGGGAAGAGTGAGACTGAACAGCCTCTGTAAGGTGGTTTCATGAACAGAAGAAGTGAGGAATAAAAGAGTTAAGGTGTACACTCAGCCTGGATGTTGGAAGGTTAACCAGAAAGGGAATTACGAGAAGAGCGCGTGCACCCTGGAGTTGCTGGGGAGGGTTGGAGGATTGAGAGAGCAGAGGGGGAATGTTGGAGTCTATGCAGTAGAAAACAAAGACCACTTAGCTAAGATACATTGTGCTTCGGTCTCATCACGGGACAATCCAATAATGTTGATAGCTTTAGATTGCACAGAATCCAGGAGACACATATGTGATTCTGGAGTGCCAGCCCATACTGGATAGCAGCACTCCAACGAGATATCAAAAAAGGCCTTCTAGACTGTGAGTAGCTCTGATTTTCCATGGAAATATTCTAACCAACGGAGCATGGCAAGTCTGCGGCTGGCTTCGGAGGCCAGGTTTGCTACATGGTCAGCCAAGAAACGGTCATGTTTCATGGTGAGGCCCAGATGTTCAATAGAATGAAACTCTTCCAGTGGATGACAAATTAAATAGATAATGGGGTTCATTTGATGATCTTTCTGGAGCGACAGGGTGAGACTTTGAGTTTTCTACGGTTGAAGGACGTTTCATTGATCAGACCAGAGTCTCATAATTTCTAGATCAGCAGATGCCCACTTTCTCAAGATGCCCCGTATCTATCTCCCCTGCTCCCCAACACCAACCTCCTAATTTTACAAGACGAACTTCTCCAAACTTCAACCTCTCACAAATCCGCTGAGTGCAGGCTTTTATGCCCTGCTGCACCAAGGATGCCAGAAATTTTCCAGAAATTTATATTCTTGGCCAGAGGCATCGCGAGCTTCCAAAAAGATTTGTGGGCCAGGCCCCCTCAAACTTCAGACCCCCTCACCCCGATAAAACCTTTTTCACAGTGGCACGTGTCGAAAAATAGGCGAATCATTATAAAATGGCCTATCCTAGCCAAGGAGTTAAAATACAGTGCCTCCAGAAAGTATTCACACCCCTCGACTTTTGTCACATTTTGTGTTACAGCCTGAATTTAAAGTGGATTAAATTTAAATTTTTCATCACCGATTTACACAAAATACCCCATAATGACAAAGTGAAAACATGTTTTAGAGGTTTTTACAAATTAATTAAAAATGAAACACAGAAATATCTCATTTACATAAATATTCAACCCCTGAGTCAATACTTTGTAGAAGCGCCATTGCAGTGATTACAGCTTCGAGTCTTCTTGGGTATATATCTGTATCAGCTTTGCACATCTGGATTTGGGGATTTTCTCCGCATTCTTCCTTGTAGATTTACTCAAGCTCCGTCAAGTTGGATGGGGAGCATCAGTGAAAAGCAATCTTCAAGTCTTTCCACAGATTCTCAATGGGATTAAAGTGTGGGCTTTGGCTGGGCCACTCAAGGACTTTCACGTTCTTGTTCTGAAGCCATTGCAGTTGCTTAGCTGTGTGTTTGGGTCATTGTCCTGTTGGAACTTAAATCTTATCTGCTGTCGAAGGTCTTTTGCACTCTGAAGCAGGTTCTCCTCAAGGATTTGCCTGTATTTGGTTCCATTCATTGTTCCCTCTATCTTTACATGTCTCCCAGTCCCTACTGCTGAACACCATCCCCATAGGATGATGCTGCCACCACCATGCTTCATGGTTGGGATGGTGTTAGATGGATGATGAGCTGTGCTTGGTTTCCCCCAGACGTAACACTTTGCATTCAGGCCAAAGAGTTCAATTTTCGTCTCCTAAGATCACATAATATTTTGCCTCTTGCTCTCAGTCTTCCACTTGCCTTTTTGCAAACTCCAGGTGTGCTGTCATGTGCC
>CM068959.1:4332934-4338941 GCA_035128595.1 Eptatretus atami | reverse complement strand
GAGTGGCTTCCATCTGGCCACTCTCCCATGAAGCCTATATTTGTGAAGTGCTGCAGAGACTGTTGTCCTTCCGGCAGGTTCGCCCAACTCAACCAAGGAACTATGTAGTTCTGTCAGAGTGGTGATTGCGTTCTTGGTCACCTCCATTACCAAGGTCCATCTTGCCCGGTCGCTCAGTTTGGTTGGACGGCCAGCTCTAGGAAGAGTCTGGGTCGTTCCATATTCTTTCCATCTCCTAATGATTGAGCTCACTGTGCTCTTGGGAACTTTCAACACTCTAGAAATTGTTTTATACCCTTCCCCAGATCTATGGCTCCTCACAATTCTACCTCAGAGTTCTACGGACAGTTCCTTGGACTTCATCATTGAGTTTCTGCTCTGGCACACACTGTCAACCGTGGGACCTTCTATAGAAAGGTGTGTTTCTTTCTAAATCATGTCCAATTGAATTGACCACAGGTGGACTCCAATCAAGTTTCCGAGACATCTCAAGGATGATCAAAGGAAATTGGATGTACCTGAGCTCAATTTGGAGTGTCATAACAAAGGGGCTGAATACTTATTGATGCAAAACATTTCAGCTTTTCATTTTTAATTAATTTGTAAAAACTTCTAAAAACATGTTTTCACTTTGTCATTATGGGGTATTTTGTGTAGATCGGTAACAAGAAAATTAAATTTAATCCATTTTATATTCAGCCTGTAATACAACAAAATGTGATAAAAGTCAAGGGGTGTGAATACTTTCCAAAGACACTGTAGATTCGGGACACAGCAAAAAAACAACAATTGGGGCACATGCCCCATGGGCCAGTCCCCAGCGATGTCCCTGTTCTTGGCCAAACAGTGATGTGGTCTATTAGGTCATCAATGAACGATCCGATGGGCTTCATTTAGTGTTTCTTTGGGGAGTGGAACAAGGACCTAGGGCAAGGTCTTGCAAAGTTATATCACTATTAGGGCCTCCTTCAGGAATGTTAACTGGAAATGAATAGTGGTGAAGTGCAGCACCTGTTCATACCAGTTGGGTTTCAACATCCTTGTGTGCTCGGTCCAATGTATCCTTTCACGAAAATAACCCTCAACAAACACTCAAAATATACTTTACCTTAAACGGCAGAAACAACAGTTTATAAAAGAAAAACCTCTTTCTACCATCCAGCGTGACGTAAATAAAAACCCTATTTTTATAACTATTCCATAATTGGTGCTGATGTGCTGCAATGAGTGACCAGAACAGGTATGATGTGCCTGAAGAGCAGGAGTGACAGACGTGACCTCTTCCTGTTTACGGCTCATTGTGTGTGTGTCCTGTTGTAACTGCACTCAAATAAATTTCAAGGACAGCAAAGGTAAAAAGGGGATCATGGTTTCTCGTGTGTGTGTGTGTGTGTGTGTACGTACATACACACACACACATATATTATATTATATATATATATATATACATTTTATTATTAAAATATTAAATTTAATATATATTAAATTTAAAAATTTATTTATAATATAAATATTTTTATAAATTAAATAATATAAATATTATAATTATTTTTATTTTTATATTTATATATATATATATATATATATATATATACACAAGCCGATAGCGGACATGGGTAGTCGATCAAGTCGAATTTAGTCGTTTTTCAGCCGTTACTAGCCAACAAAAGCGTCCATAGCAACGGTTCTTTCTCACACATAACTAGACATACCATGAACCTACCATACCAGTTTCATGTATGTCTGACTCATAGTCTCTGAGATATAACGAACTTCGTTTTTTTATTGTTTTCGACCAGGGTTCATTCAAAGTCTATCTTCTCCGACAGTTTTCATAGGATCCAGCTGGAAATTTTTGACAATATGGCTGAATGCACTGCCCACAGTCGCTCGTGGCCCGATTTTTGATTTTCGAAAAAAAATATTTTTGAGATTTTTTTTGAAAATTCAAAGGTCCGTTGCTAGGCAACGGATGGGTCCACAGCAACGGTTCTCATTTGCACACAACTAGGTCATGGTATGAACCTACCAACCAAGTTTCATCAAAATCGCCATTGTATTAACGGAAAGCATGGACCGAACAGACATACATACAGACAGACAGACAGACAAACATATCGACGGAAATACTGATAATAAACGTAGACTAGATCGACTACCCAATATATCTGCGGTATGCATATGCTTCAGCTAGTGTGTTGGTATATAATTAAATAATATATAATTTGGCTTTTGTGTGTGTTTGACATGTATGCACTCCTAAACCAATGTCCAGAATGAGTTGAAACTTGGTGGTTGTACTTGGAGTGTGCCCGTGAAGGTTTTAGGCATATTAGTCATGGGTGGTTGGGAAGGGGGGAGGTGGACGAGTGGATAGAAACAAGTTTTCTTATGTAAATGTGTATCGTGTATCGTGTAGCGCCGATCCTGGTAGGGGAGTGCATTACAAGTCCCAGTGGTTCACAGTATTTATACAATAGTATCTATGTATGAAAACTTTGTATGGGATCGAAAACTACCAGGCTAATTCAGATACGTGCTCTGTATTTTATTCACTCCTAAACGCTGGATGAAATTTGTTGAAAAGTGCTGGTTGGACTATAGGTGTGCATGGGAATGCTCCACTAAGGTAGGATGGCCACCTCCAACTTAAGTCTTCACTTTAATGTTAAAGTGGGGGAATTATCATAAGAAGTGCATTTAATTATCGTCCCTGCTAATGCACTCCTGCACCGCCGGACATAACTTGAAAACTGCATGTTATCACAAAAAAAATAACTGAAACTCCCAGAAGTTGTACAACACAAAATACAGTTAAACCGGCTTTATGCATTTGCCATTTTTTGACAATGTTGCATGACCAGGGGCACGACAGCCCCATGGGGTGTCAGAAATCCATGCTTACTGATGTGGGTACAACAAAGCTACACTCTGAGGCAAACGCCACGGCCCCCAAAATGTGGAGCCAATTATAGTGGCTTGAATAATCTAGCAATTTGGGGACTCAACAGATGCACGTTGGACAGACCAATTTAAAATAAAAAATAAAAAATTATTACAACAAAAAACTCATTATGTTGGACGGTGCAAACAATGACAACAAAAGTGTAAACAAACCTCAACCCTACCTCACATCCTATCTGAAAACAGCATTTAACAAAACACCACTGGCAGCTAGATCATAGGGTTCTTCATGGGCACATTGTATTTTGAAACTCAATGTACTGAAGTTTGAAAAATTGTACAGGAATGTAGGGAGATGAATAATCTGGCTCCATTGATGAAAACAAGGCTCTTTAGCTGGTGGTAGTGGCAAAGGCTGAATCTGAAAGATGGCCGAGGAGATTTGTTTGGTGGAGATTCGGGAGAATACCAAAGAGCATCAGGGTCTCAACACGTCATCGTGGCAGAGCCGTATCAAGGCATTGTTTCAGCCACCGCTCAGGGAGTGACGGTGGAGGTGGAAGTGTGGCATGGGTTCCAAGTTGGAGGCATCCTCTGACAAATGTGAATAATGGCAGGCATGCAAAGTCACAGCCACACATCAGGTCTTGTGGCCTGCAGTGACATAGTGCAAGGACATGACCCCACGCAAGCTTGTGCTCGGTCAGTGGAATGTGGCCAACTGGCTGCACAGCTGCAGTGGCTGGTGAGCAGGCAGAACATATCACAATGCAGACGGATGCATGAAATTTCCTCTTTGCTCAGACATCATTGTTTCAGCTCTCAAACACCAACAACTTCTCAATGCTTTATATTTTTCTTTGCAGGATCAGGGTTCATCGAAGAGCAAGGTGGAACTGACAGTGGCCAAAATCAAAGGAATGAACAAACAAGAAAACACGAGAGGGAGGAAACACTGAAACTAGCAAGTAAGATGGTTGGGTGAGGAAAGGTTAATGGGGTAATAAAGATCATGGGTCAAAATTGGGAATGATAAGAGATGGTGGTACACTGCTTGCTCAAAGTCCTGGAGGGAAGAGTGAGACTGAACAGCCTCTGTAAGGTGGTTTCATGAACAGAAGAAGTGAGGAATAGAAGAGTTAAGGTGTACACTCAGCCTGGATGTTGGAAGGTTAACCAGAAAGGGAATTACGAGAAGAGCGCGTGCACCCTGGAGTTGCTGGGAGGGTTGGAGGATTGAGAGAGCAGAGGATGAATGTTTGAGTCTATGCAGTAGAAAACAAAGACCACTTAGCTAAGATACATTGTGCTTCGGTCTCATCACGGGACAATCCAATAATGTTGATAGCTTTAGATTGCACAGAATCCAGGAGACACATATGTGATTCTGGAGTGCCAGCCCATACTGGATAGCAGCACTCCAACGAGATATCAAAAAAGGCCTTCTAGACTGTGAGTAGCTCTGATTTTCCATGGAATATTCTGACCGACGGAGCATGGCAAGTCTGCGGCTGGCTTCGGAGGCCAGGTTTGCTACATGTCAGCCAAGAAAAGGTCATGTTTCATGGTGAGGCCCAGATGTTCAATAGAATGAAACTCTTCCAGTGGATGACAAATTAAATAGATAATGGGGTTCATTTGATGATCTTTCTGGAGCGACAGGGTGAGACTTTGAGTTTTCTACGGTTGAAGGACGTTTCATTGATCAGACCAGAGTCTCATAATTTCTAGATCAGCAGATGCCCACTTTCTCAGATGCCCCGTATCTATCTCCCCTGCTCCCCAACACCAACCTCCTAATTTTACAAGACGAACTTCTCAAACTTCAACCTCTCACAAATCCGCTGAGTGCAGGCTTTTATGCCCTTCTGCACCAAGGATGCCAGAAATTTCGAGAAATTTATATTCTTGGCCAGAGGCATCGCAGCTTCCAAAAAGATTTGTGGGCCAGGCCCCCTCAAACTTCAGACCCCCTCACCCCGATAAAACCTTTTTCACAGTGGCACGTGTCGAAAAATAGGCGAATCATTATAAAATGGCCTATCCTAGCCAAGGAGTTAAAATACAGTGCCTCCAGAAAGTATTCACACCCCTCGACTTTTGTCACATTTTGTGTTACAGCCTGAATTTAAAGTGGATTAAATTTAAATTTTTCATCACCGATTTACACAAAATACCCCATAATGACAAAGTGAAAACATGTTTTAGAGGTTTTTACAAATTAATTAAAAATGAAACACAGATATATCTCATTTACATAAATATTCAACCCCCTGAGTCAATACTTTGTAGAAGCGCCATTGCAGTGATTACAGCTTCGAGTCTTCTTGGGTATATATCTGTATCAGCTTTGCACATCTGGATTTGGGGATTATCTCCCATTCTTCCTTGTAGATTTACTCAAGCTCCGTCAAGTTGGATGGGGAGCATCAGTGAAAAGCAATCTTCAAGTCTTTCCACAGATTCTCAATGGATTAAAGTGTGGGCTTTGGCTGGGCCACTCAAGACTTTCACGTTCTTGTTCTGAAGCCATTCCATGTTGCTTTAGCTGTGTGTTTGGGTCATTGTCCTGTTGGAACTTAAATCTTATCTGCTGTCGAAGTCTTTTGCACTCTGAAGCAGGTTCTCCTCAAGGATTTGCCTGTATTTGGTTCCATTCATTGTTCCCTCTATCTTTACATGTCTCCCAGTCCCTACTGCTGAACACCATCCCCATAGGATGATGCTGCCACCACCATGCTTCATGGTTGGGATGGTGTTAGATGGATGATGAGCTGTGCTTGGTTTCCCCCAGACGTAACACTTTGCATTCAGGCCAAAGAGTTCAATTTTCGTCTCCTAAGATCACATAATATTTTGCCTCTTGCTCTCAGTCTTCCACTTGCCTTTTGCAAACTCCAGGTGTGCTGTCATGTGCCTTTTTCTCAGGAGTGGCTTCCATCTGGCCACTCTCCATGAAGCCTATATTTGTGAAGTGCTGCAGAGACTGTTGTCCTTCCGGCAGGTTCGCCCAACTCAACCAAGACTATGTAGTTCTGTCAGAGTGGTGATTGCGTTCTTGGTCACCTCCATTACCAAGGTCCATCTTGCCCGGTCGCTCAGT
>CM068959.1:4309967-4327909 GCA_035128595.1 Eptatretus atami | reverse complement strand
CCCTCCCCCCCCCCCCACACCCTTGCTGCTACCGTAGACAGTGGGTGCTTTAGCATCAAACAATTAAGAAGAGTAGTAACCACCACCTCCCCTCACCCACCCCACCCAACCATATCCCCCGTACTTTGCTGGTACTCCTTGATCAGTTTCTTAGCCTTGTTATACTTCTCTCCCAAGCCTGATATTGTGATTGGCTGTCTTTCAGGTGTTCGTTGACCGTCTGGCACAGCGTCTGAGCTTCAAGCCAGTAGTTCTCGAGCTTGCTCATGCGTATTGCGTTCTCCTCCATGCTCTGCTGTAGTTGCCTCCGCTCAGCCTCCCAATGTCTCTCTCATCCTCGCAGTACGCCAACTGGAAAGATCCCACATCCTGCTTGAACCCACCCAAAACTACCAACACTCTCAAGCTCTGTTGTTGTTGTGTGTGTGTGTGTGTGTTTGTGTGTGTGTGTGTGTGTGTGTGTGTGTGTGTGGTGTCAAATGATGGAAATACCCACCTTTTATCCACTCAGATGTGTTTTTGCTTTGTATATTTTGAAATATTATGCAAGCCTCATGGAGCAGAACAGCTCTTGGGCCAAAATTAAATCAATTTGTCCTTTTCACACACCCAACATGTCCACCAATTTCGTGTGAATCCATCCATAACCTTTTGAGATATCGTGGTGGTGAAGAATCTCTCATGGTGGTGAAGCCTTATCTCTCAATGGTGAAGAATCACTTTAAGAATTCTCAGATCAAGATCCGGATCCGGATTGAATCTTCACCAAAATTAGCGTTGCTGTCGGTCACCAACATTCAAATTTTTTTTTCTCGAAATATTGCTTGAAAACTGTGGCCAAAAATATTGTGACAGACAGACAGACAAATGCTACAGACTAACATACATGGCAAAAATAATTTTTTGCCAAGTAACAAACAAACAAGAAAGATGTCATGCATGTACTTCCGAAATCCATAAAACAAATTTGATCTCAAAATAATTAGTGATTGAATTCACTGACCAAACACGCAACTGCTCTTCAAATTTCAAGTCAATTGGCTGAAATGATAATTTTAGAAATTTGGCCTATGTCGACTTTTTGGCCTAGGTGGACCTCCAAAATGCTTGCTCGTTTAATTCAGTGACCTGATTTTTTTCAGTCGAAACACTACACGGCACTCAAGCATGAACCTCTGAAAGTTTGACGAAGATCCGTCACAACATCTCTGAGAAAAATGGTGACACACACACACATACATACATACATACACACCGCTCTCTAATTGCAACTTCCTCTCCTCCCTTTTTTTTTTTTGTATACCTTGTCGAGGCTCGTGTGAGAGCTAACACACAACCCACAGCAAGGAGGCATGAGACAAGAGGGAGGGAGTGGAAGGACAAAACAGTGGGGAACAGAGACATTAGAGATCTGTGGAAGGGAGAGGATGGGATGGGGAACATGGGGAATACAAGATGGACATTACAGAGACTTTCAGGAAGGAAAGCAGGGAATTTGAAGGAGGTGGCTTGGTGGATTATCGGAGGTAGAAAAGATCGAGGATTTGGATGGGGATGATAAGATGTGGTGGAGAACAGCTGTTTTGAAGGCCTGGAGGGAGAATGGGAATGAATAGAGTGAGGGAGTGTATTCCAAAGGCGGGAAAAAAGAGGAATGAAACAGTGAAGGTGAGCAGTGACTCGTGATTTTGGTAGTTTTACCAGAAGAGGGTTGTTGGCGAACCTTGAGCGCCCTGTGGAAATGTGGTGGGAGAAATCGCGCAGAGAGCAGGGGGGGGGGCGAGGCTGGAGAGGAGACGGTAGAAGACAGAAAGACCACCGACCAGCCTGCGGTGATTGAGTGAGAAGCCCAGAGACTCAGCCTCATTGTGGAGATGCCAATGATCCTAAATGCCTTGGTTTCTACAGCGTGAAGCCGAGAAAGGTGGGAGCAGGAGCACCAGCCCAGAGGGGAGAGCAGTACTCCATCAGGCTGCGGACAAAAGCTTTGTAAGTGGTCAGGAGCTCAGTGGGCGAGGAAGGACTTGCCTGACGGAGGATTCCCAGTCGGCGACTGGCTTTGGAGGCGAAGTTTGAAATGTGCTTTCCCAGGAAAGGTCATAGCAGATAGTGAGACCCAGAAACTTGAAAGAAAGGACTTCTTCCAGAGGATTGTTGAGAAAGTGGATGGGGGGTTTTCTGAACGTCCTTTCGAAGAGACATAGTGAGAGTGTGAGATTTGTCCGGATTGAAAGACATGTTCCACGTGTTGGACCAGTTTGTGATTTTATCCAGATCTGCAGTGAGCGAAGAAGCTGCTGCTTGCCGGTCTGAGAGTGACCGATGGTACGGCAGAGGGGTAGAGTCATCAGCAAAGATATAGAGGATTTTCCAGAGAGTGGGAGAGATCATTGATGAAAACCAGAAAAAGAACAGGGCCCAGAACGCTACCTTAAGAACTCCAGCCTGGACAGGAAGAGGGGATGAAAGAACTCCATTTAGGGCCACAAGTTGACTGCGACAGGAGAGGAAGTCTGCGGCCATGATGGAAGATGGCCTTGGATACCAGAAGAAGAGAGTTTGGTGAGCAGGCAGGGTGCCAGACCATGTCAAAAGCACGTGATATGTCCAGGGATATGGCTCGGATTTCTTGTCTGGCATGAGGACTTCCATCCATTTCTGGGAGAGCAGAAGCAGCATATCCAGTGGAGTGACCTTGTCTGAAATCAAATTGATGATCGGAAATCAAGCCATTGGAGAAGAGGAGGATTTAATGTCTGAAGTGATGATGGATTCCATAACCTTGCTGATGATTGGGAGAAGGCTGATTGGTCTGTAGTTGCAGGGATCTGTTTTGCACCTTTTTTATGCAGGGCAGTGATGTTTGCTGATTTCCAAGCAGATGGCAGATGACCTTGAGCAAATGAGAGGGTGAATAGAACAGAGAGAGGGTGAGCAAGAGCAGAAGAGCAGGCTTTGAGGACACGTGGGCTGATGCCATCTGGACCGATTGCAGAATCTGAGTTGAGATTTGACATCAAGCTCTCCACCTTGTCAGGAGAAAAGGACACAGAGTCCAGGGACAGTTGGGTGCGACTGGGTAAGGTGGTAGAGACAGCGATGGGTTTTGGACACAACACTTAGCTGCAAACACAGAGTTTAGGCTTCAGCTCTTTCACGTGCGTATCAGCAGTGCTTTGCAGGTGAGTGGGAGGGGATGGAGGGGAGACATTCACCAGAAACAGATTTGATTAGACGCCACCAGGATTTTGAGGAGGGCGAGAGTTTGAGAGTTCAGACTTGAGATTTCAAAGATGTTGTTTTCTGGCTCTCTTGAGGGTAGATACACACTTGTTCCGAGCTTTGTGGAGAACTGAGATTGCCCTCAGTTGGGTTTGCTTTCCATGAGGCAAAGGCAAGTTGTTTCAGGACGACTGCCTCACCAAAGCTCAGTGAACCAAGGGCGGGAGGAGGGTAGACAACTGAAGACAAAGGGGATAAATCTGTGCATGAGGGAGAGCAAGTTTCTTTGAAAGAATTCCCAGGATGAATTGATGTTGGAGAAAGTAGCGATAGGAGACCAGTCTATAAGTTTGATGGCTGCTTGGAGACCCTGCCAGTCGGCTTGAGTGAAATTCCAGACTCGACGGGTGAGGTGGTTCTCTGATAATAGCCAGAGAGATGTCCACTTTGACAAGGATATGGTCAGAAGAACCGATTGGAGCGAGGAAGAGCAGCAGATTGTCAGTGAAATTTGTCAAAATCAGATCCAGAAGAGAGTGGACCATTGGTGAGATCCGGTCGGAAGTTGACCGATTGAGTCAGTCCCAATGAGTCGCAGAAAGCTTTTGCTGGAGTTGCCATGACAGGTGAGAGAGTTACCCACACCTAGCCAACTGGCATGATGACAATTGAAGTCGCCACATATGAGACGAGAGAGTTTGGATGAGAGAATAGAAGTTGGTCCATGTTTTCGGATAGTGAGGTGTAGATGGAGTTATCGCTGTTAGGTGGACGGTACAGTACACATATAAACATGAGGTGGGAGTGGGAAGGCGTAGCCAGAGGGTATTCCTGGGGTGTGGGGAGTGAGGGCAGTGCATGGAGAGTGAGGAATAGAGTCTTTGATGAAGAGAGCAACTCCTCCACCAGAGTGGCTCAGGTCTGTCAAACCGGAGGAGGAGACGAGAGATACTTGGGACTCAGACACGTCTTGGGGAGGAAAGTTTCTGTTAGGCAGATTATGTCTGGTTGTCAGTGGCAGCCTGTATGGAAATATCTGAAAGGTTTGAGTGAAGGTCCCGGATATTTGAGGTCCACACTTTTAATGAAGAAGTAGGGAGGAGCTTGTGTGTGCAGGGGGGGGGGGTGGAGGGGAGTAGACAAGGACGAGGGGGGGAGTAAGGAGGGTTGTTGAAAGAGTGTGGGGGATGCAGAATAGCTAGGGGAGGGCCGAATGAGGAGGAGAAAAGGCTCTGTTGTGCTGGGGAGAGGGGGACAAGAGAGGGGAAGAAGGCAGTTGAGGATTTGAGGAGGTGGAGTGAAGAGATGGAGGTGAGAGGCAGTGGAAGAAGCAGCTTTGTGGATGGGAGGGGGGGGCAACTTTGGAGAGAGAGATGAGGGGGATGAATGGTGGAGAAAGTGGAGGGGAGTTTTTGAGAGAGGTGAGAGGGACGGCTTGGAGGAGAAGAGGGTGGATGTTGCTTTGAGAGTGATGGGTGAGAGGGGTGAGTTGCACTGAAGTTGGAAAAAAAAGAATGGTTGATGAAAGCGAACATTCATAGCAAAATGGGATTTTAAAAGTTTTAGGTCAGAGATGCGGTTTAAACACATTATTGATGGATGCAATAAAGGCGAATTCAGAGAATGGAGAGAAGAAACGCGTTAACAGTTGGATTTTAGGCAAGGTATGAAGGAGAGGTAGAATTGAGAGCAGTCTGTTTAAATAGCAGAAGAGTAGTGCATTATGATACAGTAAACAGTACCACACGTGTGAAAGAGGAAAATGAAGTATTATAAGAGATCATTTTTGTTATTATATTATTAATGTTTGAGAGAGTTTTCAACAGGTTAGGTCATGGAAGTGTTGTCAAAAAAATAGAGGAAGAGAAGAAAGAGGAGGATGAAGAAGAGGGATGAGAAGGAGAAGAAGAAGAAGAATCGGAGAAAGGTAGCGGTTTTTTTTTTGTTTGTTTGTTTTTATTTAAGATAAGAAATAGAGTGATTAGTTGGAGAGATGGGGACTTTAGGAAAGTGGGGAGATGAAATTGAAGTAATGGGGAGAAAAAACAATCAAACACGATCGTACACTGAGGGAACGGTAGGCCTCAAGCCTCAAGGTAGGCCTCAAGCACCCAGTAAGACAAGGTCGACAAAATCTCACAAAATAGCACGATTTTTGAAACAAAACCGAACTCGGAACACACAGAACATGTAGGTGAGAAAATACACAGTTAAAACGGGACAGATAACGACCGGAAACTTAACTTTGAGATTGTCAGCAGAGAGCCCCGAAGGAGATCTGTCAACGCTCCAAACCCAGAACCGAAGTCAATGGCCTGATATGCAAATCTTCTTCAAATTTCAAGTCAAAGGATGAAAATTGATAATATTAGAAATTTCACCTTGGTTATTGACTGTTGACCTATGTTGACCTTTGGTCTATGGTGACCTCAAAAATAAGGCTAGTTGAATTCACTGACCTGAAATATAATCCTCTTCAAATTTCAAGTCAATCGGATGAAAATGAAGGATTTTAGAAGTACCACCTTAGTTGTTGTTCATTGGCCGATGTGACCTTAAAAATAATTGGTGGTTGAATTCAATGACCACATAATATGCAACTGCTCTTCGAATTTCAAATCAATTTTCATCTGAAAAAAATTTGAAGTCAATTTCAAGTTTGTTTTCTTCAAATTTCAAGTCAATTCAGTGACCTGATATGCAATTCCTGTTCAAATTTCTCGTCAATCGGAGGAAAATTGAGGTTTTATAAATTTGACAAAGTTGTTGACCTTTGGCCTATGTTGGCCTTTTGACCTCAAAAAAGAATATGCTTCTTGCTATGATAAACTCTAGCATATGGTGAAGTTCGTGAAGATCGGTTTAAAATTGTGACCTGGAGCGACAGACAGACAGACAGACAGAATAACGCACCGATTTTCACAAGTAACAAACAGACAAAGAAACATATACGTAGATAGGGTGAAAACATAACCTCCTTCCACCTTCAGTGGTGGAGGTAATGATTGTTGTGCCTTCTCCATGCCATTCAGTACATGCTGCAGAATATTGTCACGCATGGATGAGATGCTCATTATGGTTAACAAACCACATGGTTATCAATGAAGAAGTGTGTGCCTGTATTGATTGACAGATAAATGTAAAGTAAACTACAAATTAAATTTATGGAAACGCAAAGACGTGAATCAACACAAAATTATACACTTACGATTTTCAGGAAAGGTGATGCAATCAACCATTCCATAATAACTGGGGAACAATTTTTTCTTATTATCATTACATGAGATTTTCAACTATTCTATGATTTTTTCAACGCTGATTTCAAATCTGAAATCGGTTTTCCTCCACATCTCTAGTTTTCATGCAATTTTAAACTTGCGATTTTCGCAAAAAAGGACACCCATTGCTATTTGCACTAGGATAACTGAGAACAGGGTGAGATTTCGACTTTAGTGGAAATATACGATGCCTAAACTGCTAAATAACTATAGACCGTATTCGTTCTGCTGCTAACGATTTGCTCACGATTTATTTGACATCAATTTCTTTATCTTATTGATTATATTCTTTAACTTTATGTTTTCTTGTTTCAGATCTGATCATGCTTCTCAATAAGACATAAATGTGTAAATAATCCTGATGCATTCTGTATGTATGTGGCTGCTACACACTACTTCGTCAAAAGCGCAATTACAACATCGTTTGTAAGGCGTGCCTATAGAGCCATTTTGATGTTCCCTTTGGCGACCAAGACAAGAAATGGGCTCCTCATATAGTATGTCATAATTGTGAGGAAATGCTTAGTGACTGGATAAAAGGAAAACTAAAGGGTCTGCCTTTGAGTCCCATGTTTGGCGAGAATCCAAGGACCACGTAACTGACTGCTATTTTTGCCTGGTCGACAACAAGGGTGTCGCAAGAAAAACCGGCAAAAGATCTATCCCTGTATTCCCTCAGCAATTCGACCTACTCCGCACTCTGAGGAACTCCCCGTCCCAGTCTTAATGTTTTGTCTTATCTGAAGATGAAGCAGTGACATGATCAGCAAGAGCACGAGGGTCGTGATGACGGCTTCAAGAAATGGTTTCGAAATCCAAAGCTCCTCATCTGATACCAAACAGTCATCACCACCTCAGCAGTTTAAGCAACCGGAATGAATGACTTAGTGCGTGATTTGGGGCTCTCCAAGAAAGCAGCTGAGGTATTAGCCTCCAGGCTGCAAGAAAAAAATCTACAAGACCACTCTGCAAATGCTTCATATTTCGAAAGTGGGACCAGATCTTTGTCGCCTTTTTCTCAGAAAGAAGCAGTTTGTTAATGCCCGATAATCCCAGGTCTTCTCACATTAGTGTTACTCGTAATCCAACAAATGGCGATTATTTCTGGATACCTCTAAGCCGCAGCCTCAAGTGTATTCTCTACACAATGGCAATGTTTATGGAGCGGTTCCAGTTGGTCACTCAGTGGATTTGCAGAAAGAACATAATGACATAAAAATGTGTCATGACTTACTCAAATATCATGAGCACAACTGGATCATTTGTGTGACCTGAAAATGTCAACGTTCTCCTTGTCACAGCAAAGGCTCAACAAAGTTTCCATGCCATCTCGCATGTGGGACAGCGAAGCTCGAGAGAGAAACACTGGATCCAGAAGGAGTGGCCCATCCGTAACTCTGAAGCAGGCATGCCAAACATTGTGATGACCCAATCGTCAGCCAAGAGAAGATCATTTTCCCCCACTCATATCAAGCTCGCTTGATGAAACAGTTCGTGAAGGCATTGAGTACTGATGGGAATGTTTTCAACATATAGTTTTCTGCTTTTCCTCTTTGTCTTTCGAGAAGATCAAAGCAGGGTGTTCGATGAGATCAAATTCGTGCCCTTGTATGTGATGAGAATTTGTAAGGAAGATGAATGACAAGGAGAAGACAGCGTGGCTCTTCTCGCAGTTATACAAAACTTATTGGTAACAAAAAGGCAGATAACATGAGTTTCTGGTTACTAGAATGCTGTTGGCTTTTCGCGATCTTGGTGCAACATTGAGTCAAGCTCCATTTCCTGAATAGCACCTTGATCAATTCACGAGAACCTTGGGCTGTATGAGAACAGGAGAGCACTCCATCAGACTCATGACGATGGAAGAGCGCTACCAAGGGTGGACAAAAATATGATGACGACTACTGCTGGAGCATCACACGAATCCGTGGAAGTCCACAAACGCAAGAGCTACAAGCGCAAATCTTGCTGAAAGGACGCTATTTAACTTTGCTTCCATCCTTAATCAATGTTCTGAATCACTATCGTCTTTATGTCGAAATATATGTTAATTTACATTTGCTTTTAATTCAAATGTAACTTACCAAATAAATGTTGAATATGTTGAATGCAAAATATAGTTATATAAATTTGCTTTTAATACAAATTGTAACTAACCAATAAATGTTGATAATGGTGGATTGCAAAAATCTAGAGCTTACAGAGAAAAAACGAACTTCAGTTTGAATCAACACATTCAAAGTAGGTAAGATCAATTGCTGGTATCAATGCACAAAAACTTTGTCCCCCAGGGATCAAAATGGCAAACACACATTTGAGTAAAAGATGTGCGGTTATTTAGCATTGGTTCCACTGCCTGAAGTTTGGTACTGCAGTAGTTTATTAGCATTGGTCTCCACTCATAATATATACAACAGAAATTTAAGATTAATAAGATACATCACATAGCAAAAAGAATACAGATATATCATTATCAATACCAATTAATCTGAGAATAACAGGTACATTAGATCTAAACATGTACAGGTACCATGTAACTGTACTACCTGTTCCATGGTCGGGTTGTCGGCGACTAACCGTCTCCCCCACCAGGTTTTTGTGTGAGGAGGTGTTTGGATATGGACACCCAGCAGGATTGAAAACAAAACCTGTCAAAAGGCGGAGGAGCTCCTTGTGAGCCAACGGCCATCCATATCTAGTGCCCAAAGTGTCTGCGGACGTCCTCCTGCATTGGGTTACCTTTTATTAGGAGGTTGGTGCAGGATTGCACTCCGCCACCGTAAAACCCTTCATTCCGCAAAAAACACACAAAACGCAAAAAAATCTGAAACACACTCCGTGGGAGTACCTCCTGTGCAGCTTCCCTTCGCAGGCAGCTCACCGGATGACGGGATTGGGCAAGCCTTCGGAACCCCCAATCTTTGATGATAGAGGGAACCACGAAGGTAACATCCTGGTCAGATTGCGGAGAGAGTGTGTGGATGGTGCTGAGGTTCGTCCACCAGACGCAGTCTCCTTGGTTAACCTGAGGCGGTCCCCTCGGGTGGGTGCCTGGAATGCCTCATTCCTAAGAGGGATGATCACCTGTCTCTGTTATCATCTGAGCTCAGCGTTTGGACATTGTATGCAGCACTCTCTGGGGTTCGGAGACCGGATTGCGGCGAATAATGGGGTGGTTACACCTACTATTGTCTGGTCGCTCTGATGTTACCATACTCAAGGAGTTGCTGTAGCTGTGTCCAATAAGATGACCCAATGATAATTGAGGTAACACCAGTCCACAAGCGATATATGAGACTCAGATTCTGCACTCTTTGGTGTCATTTCCCTGGTCTCTGTTTATGCTCCGACTGAGACGATTGATCTCACCGTGAAGATGCATTCTACGCCACGTCGAGTCGTGTGGTGATCAGTGCCCAGACAATACACTTCATCTTGGGCGATTTCAATGCATCGACTGAACTGATAGGGATGTATGAGACAGTTGGTCCCCCAGGTCAGAACTATGAACCAGAAACACTAGATTCCTTGACTTTGCAAGAAGTCATGACTTGGTGCTGGTTCATGTTCAGCGCCCACAATCTCATCGCTGACTGGTATTCCAACGCTGGTGGTGTGGCAAAGGAGATGACCATGTCCTCGTTATGGGCTGGAGGATATTTAGAGCGCAGGGTCTACCGAGGGTCCCAGTTCCTCAATACTGACCACCGACTTGTTGGCAACTCTAAATCTGCGCCTTAAATCCGGGAGGAAATGTATCATCCAGCCTAGGCTGATGTTGGCAAGCTCAAGGAGAGAGAGTAGCTGAGGATTTGCGACAGGTGAGTACATTTGGGGGTCTGGTGCTTTGAGGATCCAGAAAGTGTGTGGAGTGCCTTCAAGACCACCGTCCTGATGTTGCCGTGTGGATTCTTGGAACTCACCGCAGGGCAAAGAAAATTGTCTCTCAAGGACACTGGATACCATTGACCAGCGCAGGGCCAGCTGAATGGCAGAGCTGAGCTTTCAGGGAGCTGAGGCGTAAAACTGTACGTGCATAAGGTGGACAAGAGCCTATGTGCGAGGAATCTGCGGGGGGTAGAGCATCACCTTGACAGTGATTCTCGTCCCCGCTTACAGGAATCTCGCGCATTTGCCTTCATCCAAAGCCCATCCTCGAGGCAATGCAGTTAGAGCAGAGAGTGTCGGCTCTTGACAGAGAGTCTGAAGTGAGCCCGCTGGCCGGTTACTTTGAGCGGTTGCACCAGCTGATCCACCACCGGTCGAGTTGGACGTCAAGGGTGTTACAATCCCCTTGCTGACCCTCCAATCAACGTGGTCCACCTTCGCTTGTGAAACACGCGGCTGCGGTGAAACCGGTTGAAATGGGTAGAATGCTCCAGGGATCTGTGCATCCATGCTGAACTTTCTAAGGCTGGTGACATGCTGCACCGGTCGTTGCATGCAGTTTTGCTCTGCCTGAACACAGCATCATCCCAACTGATTGAAGAAGGCCTTGTTGTCCCTCTCTGGAAAGGAAGGTGATCGCCAAGACTGCAACAACTACCGGGGGTGACGCGCTCTCAGTGCCGGCAAGTCTTGCTCGGATAATTCTTGATAGGCGTTCGCCACCATCTGCTGAGCACGCGTCCAGAGCAATCAGGCTTACACGAAAGAGTCAACGATTGACCGTATCCTTGCTCTCGTCCTCACGAACGCAGACAGAAGTTCGGCAGGGACTGCTTGCAGCCTATGTTGATCTCTGTAAAGGTTCGATTCAGTGAATCGGATGCCCTCTGGAGGATTTGGTATTCGGGGTGACACCAAAAACTACGATCTGATCTTGAACCTACCTGTATGAGAGCTTGAATGTGGGTATCATCTGACTTATTCCAGTGTACTGAGTTCGTCAGGGGTTGTACTACCCCACACTTTTCAGCACTTGTATGGACGATTCTAGAGGGAATCGAGAGATCAAGCTGCGTGCATTGTTGGATGTCAATCTTGACTGATCGGAGATGATGCAGCATCTTTGCGGAGACTTTAGATCCTTTGGGGCCCCGAGTGCAATGAGAGTCGGAAGCCGCTCGATTACGTTCTGGGTCAAAACTAAGACCAGGCTTCATGACCTTGGAGCTGCTGTCGTATGTGTCTGTGTTGTGGGATGTTGAGTCATGGAAGATGGACTTACCTGGCAGTGATATCAGTCTCATGCTGCGTTGGAGTAGAGTCATAGACGTCTGGTCGGCCTGGGAGCATGGATTCACGGATCATGGTGGGCACTGCCGTACCTGTGCGAGGAGCGAAAGTGATCTCAGTCCTTTGTACATTCAGTCTTGCTGCCATGGATCGCGAGACTGTGACTCTGACCAGATCTGAGCGGAGACTAATATTTGGACCAGGTCTCGAGAATCCTTGGCACGCTGGTCGATTTTGGTGTCACCGAGCGTGCTGAGAGAGACTCAAATGAGATTTGTTAGCTCATAGCCGTGAGCGTCATGCTGCTATGGACATTGCTCGTTTTCCTGACGCTTATCCTGCTCACCAGATTCTCTCAGCAAGGGAGTCTCGTGAGTGGACGAGGGCAATGGGCGAGCACGTGCCTGTATGGTGCAGCAGTTGACTGGCATCTCAAGCGACGTGGGAGAGGGCCTCCTCTGCATGGGTGATGCAGACGAGCCCCTGAATCCGTGAAATGACGGCAGCGACGCACTTTCTTCGGCCATGCTCCCATACGGAGCTCGATCTCCACTGGTGAGTTGCGTACAACAGCTCGTTTATTTAACATTGGCTCCACTGCGAGATTGGTAAACAGCGGTTTATTAAGATATGTCTCACTGGCTGAGTTGGTACTACAATAGTTTATTAACATGCTCTCCACTGGCTGAGTGAACTACGTCTCGGTTTATTTAGCATTGTTGTCCACGGATGAGTTGGTACAGCAGTGGTTTATTTAACATTGGTCTCCACTGGCAGATTGGTACATGCAGTGTTTATTAGCATTGGTCTCTCTGATGATTGTACTACAGTCGGTTTATTTAATCAGTCTGCACTTAGCTGAGTTGTATTACCGATCGGTTGCATTGAGCATTGGTCTCCAATGCACTGAGTTGTACTAGAGTGTTATTTATAGCATTGTCTCCACTTGGACTGAGTTGTACTGCAGTGGGTTTATTTAGCATTGTCTCCACTGGCTGGAGTGGTACTGCAGTGGTTATTTAGCATTGTCTCTACGCTGAGTTGTACTTAGTAGTTTATTTAGCATTTTCTCCACTGGCTGACGATTGGTACTGCCAGTAGGTTTATTACCATTGGTCTCCACTGGCGATTTAGTACTACAATAGGTTTATTTAGCATTGGCTCCACTGGCTGAGTTGTACTATAGTAGGGTTTATTTAGCATGTTTCTCCACTGGCCTGAGTGGTACTGCCAGTAGGTTTATATTACCATTGTCTCCACTGGCTTGTTGTGACTACAATAGTTATTTATCATTGGTCTCCATGTCGAGTTCGTACTATGTAGTTTATTTAGCATTGTTCTCACGGCTGATTTGACTACAATAGGTTTTATTTAGCATTGGTCTCCACTGGCTGAGTTTGTACCTATAGTAGTTTATTAGCATTGTTCTCCACTGGCTGATTTGTACTGCAGTGGTTATTTAGCATTGTCTCCACTGGCTGATTTGGGTACTACAAGTAGGTTTATTTAGCATTTTCTCCACTGGCTGATGTTAGGTATCATACAATAGTTATTTAGCATTGTCTCCACTGGCTGATTATTGGTACTGGCAGTAGGTTTATTTAGCATTGGTCTCCCACTGCTGAGTGGTACTACAATAGGTTTATTTAGCATTGTTCTCCACTGGCTGATTTGTACTAGAGATCGGTTTACTTTAGCATCAGTCCGTCACTAGCTGAGTTGGTAACTGGTCTATTTGCATCAGTCTCCACTAGCCGAGTTGTAACTGGTCGATTAGCATCACTCCCCACTGGCTGAGTGGTAACTGGTCTATTCGCATCAGTCGCACTCGCTGAGTTCGGTAACGCTTCTATTTGCATCAGTCTTCACCAGCTGAGTGTAACTGTCTATTTGCATCAGTCTTCACTAGCTGAGTTGATAACTGGTCGATTAGCATCACTCCCCACTGGCTGAGTTCGGTAACTGGTCTATTTGCATCACTCTCCGCGCTGAGTTGAAACTGCTCTCTTAGCATTGGTCTCCACTGCTGAGTTGTGAAGATCTATGTCGCCATGCACACCAATTCAATGCGAGCTTTTTGTCCAACTATGAGTTGAAAGGACACAGAGATCGAGAGAAAAGGATGTCATTTTGAGTGCGGAGAAAGACTTATGTTTCTTATTGTTAGTTCTTTGTAAAAAGAAATTTGTAACAAAAGAAATTAAGGATTTACTTTTGATCAAATAACAATGGCGAACTTAGGGATTCTCAAAATCACGGAAGAAGACTCCTTAATGGTCGGCAAAATATATGAATGAAGACAGTGGCATTGTTGGGATAAACTCCAGTTTGTGGAGCTCGCTTAATTGAGCTGTCAAGTCTCCGCGTTCAATCCCAAACAGGATCAAAGCCTTAATAAAATGAATAATCAATTCATCCTGCAGAAGTACTGAACAGTGCCAGAGTGGGTGAAACGTCTTGGAGCACTCTCCTTCGCGTGAGCCCCAAGAGCTGGTCTATGCGGTCTGGTTCAGGTCTGTCATTAAATATTCCACGGTGATACTTGAAAAGAGTAGACCTTGGCAACTGGTACCCTGCGTAAATTCCCGCTAGAATGAAATTGTAATGTGTTATGATGCACAATGTGTAAATCATAAGTCAATTGCAATTAAGGCTGATAAAAAAGAAAAGTAAATTAACAGCATTCTTCTGCTCTATTCATTATGGCAGTTGGCTGCGGGGTACTATCATTTTATTGGGGCTGGATGTGACGCTGATGCTGTGCCAGTATTACCAGTCACTGTACTCATCGCAACTCGGAAGGATACAGCTGTGATCAACGCTCACCCAAGGTAAGATCAAGGCAGGCCAACAGCGGCTCAAACTCAGGAACCCTAGAGATCCCATAGCAGCCAACCCTAGCTGCCTAACGCCAACCATCAGGCTTAATTGACACATTCAGTTAATGGCCTAGTGGACATAGACAAGACATGATGGGGTCAAAACTGCCTCTTGCTGCCATAGTTTCCTCACCTCTTCACTCTGAACTGCATGCGTAAACCCTCCCATCTACTTCGCTTAACCATCCTTTTCCTGAAGAAGTTCAGTCACTCGAAGATTTGGGTCATCACCACCTGCCACGAAAAAAAACATTTCAAAATTGGCTTCCAAAGCCAGCCGCGGCATCCTCCATCAACGCTCCTTCCATCACACAAATTCCTTCCTTGCACAGCACGCTTGACTCCAAAACATTGACAGGCCTTCAGAATCATTGTAATTTCCCACGATGAAAGCGGAGTTGTGGAGCCATCACTTTCACACCGCAGATAGGCGGATGAGTTTCCTGTCTTTCCAGCCGCTGCTCTCTGTCTGGTCTGGTCTTCGCACCCTCTATGCTTTCTGTGCTTGTCCCAAAACCCCCACACCCCCCACCCTTGCCCCAAAAACCCAAAACCCCCCCCCCCCCACCCAGGCCGCCCCCGGATTTCTCTTTTTCTTTCTGCCCAGCGCGGGGGGGGGCCTTTTCACCCCCCCCCCCCCACGATCCCACCCATCAAACCCCTCTCGATCTCTACTCCTATTCTACTGCAGCATGTGAAACTTGCTTGGCTGCATTGCTTTTCATGGGGTGCAGCCTGACGATATGTCTCTGTTACCAGCATGCTGTACTCATCTTGCGCCGACCTCGAGAGATAGCGAGGCGAGTCACCCCACCCTGTGTTAATCCAACAGCCTGAAGCGGCTTAACTCATCAAAGACCCTGAGATCTAAGTCAGCACCTGAACCACTTAAGCCAACAGCGAGCTTTTCCGCCTTTTGGTGAAAATATCTAAATCCAGGATCATGCAAACCTCCGCACATTTGTCTCTTTTCTCCCCACCTGTTGAATCAACTTTCAACATCCTCTTCAATGCTCCATTCTACCCCCAGGTTTCAAGGACAGCTGCTTCATCATCATCATCTAAGATTGTCCCCAATATATGTTATATCCCATAACCCTCCGACCTTCTATTTCTGGGTTTCCAGTTTTCTATTCTAACTGTACGGTGATTGAGAGTCTGCAGGCTGCGAGTCCAGCTTGTTCATCCCTTAGGATGCTCCCGAAAATCCCTCATTTCTACAAGTGGCCGTTCACCCTTCCCAAATGCACTCTTTCAACAAGTCTCCCTCATCCTTCCCCAACCAAATCCCCTCATTCTACCAACTCCCCTCAAACCCTTCCCATATCCCTCATTCTACAAGTCCTCGCCTTTCCCCCAACTTCCTCATTTCTACAACTCTCCCATCATCCTTCCCAAATCCCTCATTCGTGCAAGTCTCCTCTATTTAGTCCCCACCCTGCTGTTGACATTTCCACCTCCTTCTTTCCTACTGCTCCATTTTTTTCTTTTTACATCCTGATCCATTCTGTTTCTCGCAGTCCAAGCTCCTCATTGAGTCTGGACACCCGCCGCTCTCACATAAACATCTTTCTATTTTTATTTTATAACGATTGCATTACTATTCGATCTTGCTACGGAAACACATAGTGTTGCCGGGGAAAGTAATTTTGGGGCTGGGCGCAAGCAATCTGATCCAAACTTTGAATCACTTGTCTTTATGGCTTTACGATGCGCTTGTTTTTTAATATAAAGCGTGTGCAAGCTGCCTCGTTTTGCAACGTATGACACACGACAGCACGAAGGTCAGCGCGCGTTCCACAACCTGACAGGAACGGCCACCGCGATCTTACACCCAAACGGCTCTCTCATGTCGTTTGAAACCCGTTTACCTCACCCACACGCCCTTCATCCCCGCCCCACCTCCACCCCTCCACTGCACCATCACAGGCCATATCAAACTGGAACGCAAGACAACCTTTTAGTTGTAAATGAAGTCACTGGACAATCTGTGTTACAAATTTGTTAAAAACACAAACAGTATGATAATGAGGCAATCCGTCCTAACTATGCTTACCTTTGCTTCAGCTGTATCGCAATCTCGCTACCCCGTGACAGCATTGCTTCAATCCTCAGCTGTACATGGGAACAAAGAGAACGGAGGGGCAAAACAAGATAATTTAGAAGTACGTTTGATTGCCTGATGCTTCTTTACAATAAAATACTCTCACTTGAATGTGAGTTAAAGAGGAAGATCGTCTCGGCAAAAAATAACGTTTTAAACATTCCTCAATGGAGTTGCCGACGATTGCGGCAAATAACTTCCTACCAACATAGTTCATCGGCTACGCACGCGCCACGCCCACAACCATCCAACTCTGCGTCCTCAGATCCCGCGACCCGCGCCCCGCGCCCCCTGTTGGCTCTCCGAGCAGCATGAGACAATTATTAATGAGCAATTGCCTCAAAAAGTAATAGAGACTGATTTTCTACTTTTACCTTTTGTTTAGATTTGTTTCGAACTCAGAATAACAAACAACATCGCGCCTCGTTTTACTCAACATATAAATTTCTTCTTTCGAGTTATAGTAGTGACACTCGCCATCATTTACTTGTCCATCACGGAGGTTATGTGTCTGAGTTTTTGTCCAGCCTTGATAAATTTCCGATGAACTACATTAAACTTGCAGATTTGGTGTCTTCCACGGGCAGGGAACGACCTATCACCCTAAAGTCATGCCCGTCCATCCCCCTCGCCATGGACGCTTTAAGCCGTTGGTATTCTCCAACATGAGACTATTCAATTAGTCCGTATTGTGGTGTGTCTCGCAAAATAAGATTGAGGAGTGATGTGATAACGAGAACACTGTAACAAGCAAACATCCCTGCCCTTATTGTCTGAGTGGAATAGGCCAATCACAGTCAGCTAAACCATGTTCTCCACAAAAACCTCAGGGATGACACGCTTTGTGTCACAGAGCACACCCCCGACCATGTCATTAAAATGTATATAATGACAGTGATACCATCATATGGCTGAAAGGAATGAGAAACAAGACTACATTCATATCACACTTGCGTAACTTACAACAGTATCGCCCAAGATTTCCTATGAATGAAAAAAAATTAATAAAATCAATAAATCAGAGAGAAAGAAACATAGACACCCCTGGGTGCTCTCAGCCTTGGTCCAAACATAATGCTGCTACCATGTAGGAATCAACATGGGGCCAGATGGATAAAAATTTTACCATATGAATCCGATGTTTATAGCAATAATACCTATATCTCTTCCGGCTAGGGCCACAAGTTGACTGCGACAGGAGAGGAAGTCTGCGAGCCATGAGTGGAGATGGCCTTGGATACCAGAAGAAGAGAGTTTGGTGAGCAGGGCAGGGTGCCAGAC
>CM068959.1:4289630-4306238 GCA_035128595.1 Eptatretus atami | reverse complement strand
CAGACAGACAGAATAACGCACCGATTTTCACAAGTAACAAACAGACAAAGAAACATATACGTAGATAGGGGTGAAAACATAACCTCCTTCCACCTTCAGTGGTGGAGGTAATGATTGTTGTGCCTTCTCCATGCCATTCAAGTACATGCTGGCAGAATATTGTCACGCATGGGATGAGATGCTCATTTATGGTTAACAAACCACATGGTTATCAATGAAGAAGTGTGTCCTGTATTGATTGAACAGATAAATGTAAAAGTAAACTACAAATTAAAATTTATGGAAAACGCAAAGACGTGAATCAACACAAAATTATACACTTACGATTTTCAGGAAAGGTGATGCAATCAACCATTCCATAATACTGGGGAACAATTTTTTTCTTATTATCTATTACATGAGATTTTTCAACTTATTCTATGTATTTTTTCAACGCTGATTTCAAAGGAGAGCATTACACTGACGCTCAGTAGAGAAGTGAATAGTTATCTAGTTTACTGGTCGCGAATAGAAAAAAAAAAGATAAAGATGAAGATAAGAAATGAAGATCGTGTTTAGTTGAAAGAATGTGGGCCAGGCATTGAAATCACATGGGGGAGGGTACTACCGTGATTCAAGCTCGCCAAATGCCTCTGTGTGGTTCTGTGCAGAAGTCGTTTGGGAAGGTGCAAATGAATTGTGGCTTTCAATATAAAAACCAAATTTTGGGGAAATCTTTGGTGCACAATTTAACTAATGCAATATGAAGGTGGAGGACCGTGTTTGTGTCTCATTTTCTGTGAAGACTGCTGCGAGCTAACTCACGGGGGATGAAGGAAGGAATGAGGTGCCATGGGAGTTGGGGCTGCTAGTCGCAGGAACCGGCATGGCAATTGGAGGTGTGTTGAGCTGCCTGAAGGTAGGATGAAGATGATCTGTCTCCAGACGGAGAATCGACTCAGGCAATCTCACGGCGTTTCCAGGAGGTCAGAAATTTGCCAACACCTCCATTTGATTCATCCCCAGATCCATTTGTTTCTCTACCTTTTCTGAAATGCTGCTTATTATCGCATCTGTAGATCTCATCACTCCCCTTCCTTCCGTGTGCTGATTTTCTCCATCGCATGTTTGAGTACATTTTTGTGTATCCCAGTAAGATATCCACCGACTCGATTTGAGCATCTGTTGGGAATAAGCTTACGACTCAGGACCTTTTTAACCCTCATTTGTCACTCGTGAGAAACCCACTGCAAGTATTTTTTGTTTTAATTGGATTTCATTTTTAATACTGATCTGAGGCTCAAGAAGGAAGCTCGTGCAAAATCCACTCATCAGACAAGACTTTAGGAGATATCAAGCATACAAAACGTAAATTTCAAGACACGTGAGTGGCAATTAACAATCTGGGGTTTCCCTTAATCATGGAGCCAGGGCTGAATAATCTGAACAACACAATAGGGCCAACCCATTATTATTACCTAGTGTCACGAAAGCTGGATGGAGTTAATTTTTTAACTCTATCTGTCTATCTGTCTTGTATATTTTCCATGTTTTGTCTGTCTGTCGAGCAAGAATCTCAAAAAAGTTATACAGATTCGGAGATAACTTGGTGGAAGGTTGGGTGCATGGACATAGGACAAATTTGATTCGATTTTGGTGAAGATCCGGATCCGACTACTATATATTTTTTAAAGTGATTCTTCACCATCTGAGAGAGAGGGGGGCTAATACTCCTACGCAGGCACAATATTCTCAAAAACGTTGTCGGCGGATTCGGACGAACTTGGTGGAGGACAATTGTTGGGTGTGTTACAAGGGACGATTGGTTTAAATTTTTTGGGGTGGGAGATCCGGAGATCTGGGATCCGAAATTTTTTATTTAGATTCAAGGGGGATCCGGATCCGTGCCCCCAAAATATGTCTTTTGCTTTTCTTCTTCCAAAATGAAACACAACATTGGAAACTTGGGACCACAACCTTCAATCATCCATGGATGTACAAAGTCTGTTCATGCGATTTATAATTGGGTTCGAAGGGGCGGATTTTCGGTGGGGGGGGGGGTGGTATTTGCTCCCAAATAGGTATATTGCTAAACATCGGTTATTGGTACATTTTTATAATTCTGCGCCCATGTGACTTCTACTTGGTATCATTATTTTCCAGGTGACGCACGCCAGGGGTGCATCTATGATTCTTTCCTTCTCTGATGTTATTGTTTTAAATTTTTTCATTCATGGAAATCTTCGGGCGTACTGTTGTAAGTTAAAGGCAGTGTTGATGATGATTGTGTCCTTTGTTTCTTCATCTTGTCAGCCATCAGTGAAGTGGTGACAATTGCACTGTCATTTAGTATATGATGTTTTAATGAATGTCGTGTCCTCTGATGACCAACAGGCGTGTGCATCATGAGGTGCATTTGGGGTGGGAGAATGGTTTTTGCTGACTGACTTGGCCCTATTCCTCCCATTAGGGCAGGGATGTGTTGCTTGTTCAGTGTTCTCAGTTATCACTCTCCTAACTCTTATTTTGCGAGACAACCTCGGAATACTTGAAACTGTTCTCATGTTGGCAGATGACCTCGGGCTAAACAGTCCATGTCGCCGAGGGAGTGACACACTTTGTGGATGTATGTCCCTGTCCCGTGGAAGCCACAATCTGCAGTTTTGTAGTTCTAGTCGGGAAATTTATCCCAAGGCTGGACAACTCAGACACATCCTCGCTGTGTGGCAGTAATGATGGCCGGTGTCAGTAACTATAACTCGAAGAATGAAATCTTATTGTGAGGTAACGAGGGCGGATGTGTTTGTATTCTTGAGTTCCGAAAAAATTTCTAAACAAAAGGTAAGAGTACGAAATCGGGTCTCTATTCACTTTTTGAGCAATTGCCTTCATCTATATTGTGATCTCATGCTGCTCGGCAACACGGGCCGCTCACGTCTGAGGCCATTATGGGGTTTTGGCGTGCGGGCGCTGCGATGAACTCACAATTGTTGGTGGAATTTTTGCCCGATCGGGTCGCAACTCCATTGAGGTAATGTTTAAACGTTATTTTGCCGGAGCGATCTCCTCTTAAACTCCCTTTCGTGAGGAGTATTTTATTGTAAAGAGCAATGCAGGCATCACCATACTTCTAATTATCTTGTGCCCCTTGGCCGTTTCTTTTTGTTCCCATGACAGCTGGAGGGATTAGAGCATGGGCTGTCCGGGGGCCGGAGATTGCCCAGCTGAAGCAAAAGGTGAGCATGTTGGACGGATTTGCTGCCACTTATGCATCTGTTTTGTTGTTTTAACAATTGTACACAGATGTCCAGTACTTCATTTCAAATAAACAGGTTGTCTGGTTCCGTTTGATACTGCCTGTGTTGTCATAGAATGATCCCATTGAAGCTTTGGTGATTACGTTTCAGACGACATGAGACCCTTTGTTAAATCGCTTTCCCTGTCATTGTGGGTAACCTACCTTCGTCTTTCTTTCATATTGGGCAACCCGAGGCATTACTTGCACAGCTTTTGACGTAATTAAACAAGCGCATCCGTTAAGCCATAAGACACGTTGACTTCAAAGTTTGGGATCAAGCGATTGCTTGCCCCAAAGCCCCAAATACTTCGCAAACAACTATGTTTCCGGTAGCAAGATCGCAAATGGTATGCAAATACGTTTATAAAAATAAACAATAGAACGATTTTTATGTATAACAGTGTCCAACTCAATCAGGAGCTGGGACTCGCCGAGAAACACAGGGATGGATCAGGATTGTAATAGGAACAAAAATAAGCAGTAGGAAAGAAGGGAGGTGGGAAATGTCAACCAAGCAGGGGTTGGAAAGGGGGACCTAAATAGAGGGAGACTTGCCCAGAAATAGGGGATTTGGGGAAGGATGAGGGAGAGTTGAGAAATGAGAGAAGTTGCGGGCGGAACGGCTCGCAGGGCAGCTTTGTAGAAATGAGCGGCGATTTGGGGAAGGGGTGAGGGGAGAGTTTGTAGATAATGAGGGCATTTGGGGGACGAGAATGAGGGAGACTTGTTGAAATGAGGGCATTTGGGGCAGGGGGTGACGGCACGTGTGGTAGAAATGAGGGATTTCGGGGGGAAGCATCCCTAGGGGATGAACAAGGCGGGATCCAGCCCTGCCAGATCTCAATCACGAAGTAGAAATAAAGAAACTGGGGAAACCAGAAATAGGGAAGGGCTCGGGGAGGGTTAATGGGGGATATCAAATATATTGGGGACATGCTTAGATGATGATGATGAAACAGCTGTCTTGAAGACTGGGAGGGTAGTAAGAAGATGAAGAGGATGTTGAAGGTTGATTCCACAGGTGGGGGAGAAAAGAGGAAAAAATGAGTGGAGGTTTGCAGTGATCCTGGATTTAGATATTTCACCAGAAAGGGGAAAAGCCTGCTGTTTGGCTTAATGGTCTGGTGGCTAGACTTAAGATCTGCAGGGTCTTGAGTTCAAGCCCTTCAGGCTGTTGAATTAAACCAGGTGGGGGTTACTCAGGCCTGGCTAATCCTTCTGAGTGTCGGCAAGATGAGTACCAGCAATCTGTAAGGAGACATCGATCCGGTCCGCATCGGAGCTGCACCCGCCGTAGATGATGCCAGCCAAGCAGTCACATGCGTGGGCATATGGAATAAGTAAAGTCAAGAAGGGGTTGAGTGGTGGAAATCGTGTGGCCCTGCAGAACCGGGTGGCTTGGGGAGGGGGTGTTGGGGAAAGGCACAGGAAAGCATAGGAGGGTGCAAGACCGACAGACCAGAGGAGGACGGTGGGAAGACAGAGAACACCGGACCTATCTGCGGTGTGAAAGTGATGGCCCAAAACTCAGCTTCATCGTGGGAATTTAAATGATCTTTGAGGCTTGTCAATGGTTTTTTTGGGTTGCAGGTGTGCCAAGGAAGGATTTGTGTGATGGAGGATGCTTGTTGTGGAAGGATGGCCGGCGCTGGGGCTTTTTTGGGAGAGCCGATTTTGAAATGTTTTTTCGTGGCAGGTGGGTGAGACACAAAATGCTTGAGTGACTGAACTTCTTTCAAAAGGATTGTTAAGGAAGTAGATGGGAGGGTTCACATGCAGTCCTTTCAGAGTGAAGTGTTTGAGGAAATTATGGCAGCAAGAGGCAGTTTGACCCATCATGTCTGTGCTATGTCCAGGCCATTAACTGAATGTGTAATTAAGCCTGATGTTTGGCTTAGCAGCTAGGGTGGCTGGCCTAGGGATCTTGGGTCCTGAGTTTTGGAGCCTGTTGGCTGCTGGAATTTACACTTGGTGAGGTTGAATCAGCCTGTCATCCTTCCGAGGGGTTTTGGCGCGAAATAGTACCAGTGGTACTGGTATACGTCTGTAGCGTGACGCTGGCGTTTGTACATGGCACAGCATCAGCGTCACCTCCACGCCCCAAATGAATAGCTACCCGCAGCCAAGCTGCATTGCAAGAAGCAGAAGAATCTGTCAATTTACTTTTCCTCTTTATTGTAATTCACAGGCCTTAATTGCATTGAATTAATCTGATTTAAGTTTGCACTTCAAAACACATTACATTTCATATCTTAGGGCAGGGATTTAGCCAGGACAGTTGCCAATGGTCTACTCTTTTCAAGTATCACCGTGGAATCTTTAAGTGACCACTGACCTGAACGCAGACACGCAGAGCCAGGGCTTCTGGCTCCACGCGAAGGAATGAGTGTCCAAGACGTTTTCACCCATTGGCACTGTTGGCAGTATACTGCAGGATGAATTATTTATCATTTTAATTAAGGCTTGATCCTGTTTTGGGATTGAACCCAGAGCAACTTGACAGCTCAATAGCGAGCTCCGAACAAACTGAGCTTTATCCCACAAAATGCACCGTCTTTCAGGTGCATTCGCAGTTTGGTGGCCGACGCATTAAAGGGAGTCTTCTCTCTGCCGTGATTTTTGTGAGAAAATAGCCCTTTAGTTCGCCATTGTTATTTGATCAAAAGTCGTCCTTAGCACTAAATTGTCTTTTGTAGCAAAAATGTTTCCTGTGTTGTCTACAAAGAACTATCGAATAAGAAACAGTATATAAAGCGTTCTTTCTCCGACCTCGAAATGAACATCACTTTTGTGTCTCGATCCTCTGTGTCCTTTCAACTCAGTAGTTGCGAACCAAAGACGTCGGCATTGAATTGGGTGTGCGCATGGGCCGTTGACATCGATTCTACTTCACATCAGGGCCGCAGTGGAGGCCAATGCTAAGCGAGAGGCCAGTTTACAGAAAACTAGCCAGCGAGAGAGTGCAAATACGGCTGCCAGTTACCATAACTCAGCCAGGGGGGAGTGATGCTAATACCGAAGGCCAGTTTAGTCAAGCTCAGCTTGACGACTGATGCGGAAATAGACCAGTTACCAACGTCAGCTGGTGAAGACTGATGCCAAATAGACCAGTTACCATCCGCAGCAGAAACGCGCTCGCTGAGTCGGGGAGGTGCAGACTGAGAGTACGGCGAATAGCCAAGTGAGTACCTTAACGGCTGATGTCAGCCATATGGGCCGGAGAGTGATGCTCAATCGAATTCCATGGTTTATCCAGTGTAAGCTTACAGCTAGAGGAGACGTGGATGGCAAATAGAGACCATTTACCAATCAGCTAAGTGCAAGACTGATGCTAAATAAACGCTCTAGTACCGAAATCACCAGTGGAGGAACATGCTAAATAAACCTATTGAGTACCAACTCAAGCCAGTGGAGACCAATGGCTAAATTAAAGAGGCCTGCTAGCTTTGGAGGTGGACCAGATGAGGGGCGCAGGTGGGGGAAGGACCAATTGCTAAATATAACCTATTGTAATACCAACTATCAAGCCAGTGGAAGACAGATGCTAAGTGAGAGACCATGAGTACCAGGAAAGTCAGCCATGGGGATTAACAATGCTAATAAACCCACTGCAGTATCCAATGTAGCAGTGGGACGAACAATGCCTGAAATAAACCCTACTATAATGTCCAACGTCAGGCCAGTGAGACGCCAATTGCTAAAATAAACCTATTTGTAGTACCAAATCAGCAGTGGAGACCAATGCTAAATAAACCTACTATAAGTAGCGTGACTCAGCCCAGTGGAAGCCAATGGCAAATAAAGCTATTGGTAGCTACCAATCAGGCCAGTGAGACCAATGGTAATAAACTAACTGCAGTACCGAAGATCAAGCCCAGTGGAGAACAATGCCTAAATAACCTACTATACTGTACCGAACTCAGCGAGAGTTAGAGACCAGATGCTGAATAACCGTACTGCAGTACGCAACTCATGCCAGTGGAGACCCATGCTAAAGAAACCCTGCAGTACCAACTCAGGTCCAGTGAGACCAATTGCTATGACAGACTGTTGTGTCGGGCGACTTCTCAAGTCAGACTGCTGTGGGAGGACGTTATCCTGGCAGTAGCTACGATCAATTTATAAAGCAGTGCGTCAGATATCTACATATATCAATGAGCGTTCAGAGATGAGGGCAGTAGATATACTGAACAGCAGCTATGGTGCAAGGACGTGATGCTAATACATACGCGCGACTGTAGTAACACTGATCATCCAGCAGGAGAGCAACATCTAAATAAACCTACTGAGGCGGCAGTTATCGACAATCTGTGCAGGTGGAGACCAATGCTAAATAAACCAACTGGCAGTTACCATGGTAACTCATCACAGTGGAAGACAATGCTAGGATGAATCACGCCGACTGGTAAGTCGTCGAACTCAGGTCCAAGGTGGAGAGCAATTGTGTAATACTATTGAGTAACCAACATGGCAGCCAGTGGAGAACAATGTTAAATAAAACCAGACTGTTTGTTCCAACTCAGCCCAGGTGGGGGAAGCGGGGGCACAATGGTTTAAATAACCTGACTGTTGTAACCGAACTCAGGCCAGTGAGGGATCAGCTCCAGTATGCGGAGCATGTGCCAGAACATGCGTCGCTAGTGCGTCCACTTTCCACCGTAATGCAGGGGCACATGCCGTCTGGCCATCCGCCAGGCAGAAGGCCAGAGCCCAACGCCCATGCTCTCCTTGGAGATGCCAGTCAACCTGTTCTGGCACGACTGCCACGGCAGGGCACGTGGTCGGCCCATTGGCCTCCTCCACTCACGACGACTCCTTGCTGAGGTAGAATTGGTGAGCAGGCAGATCAGCGTACAGGGGGTAAAGACGAAGCCACATGTCATACAGGCCGGGCAACTGACAGGCTCTGTGCACGGTGAGGAGTGGTCTGTGAGGGCACCGCATATATGTCAGCTCACTGTGGAACATGTGCATGCACGTACTGAAAGGATCAGCTTCGACTCACGGTGAATCTCGATTCGCGCGCAATACCGAGCGGAGTTTGGATTAGTGTCATGCTCGTGTGCGATTCAACAGCTGCAGGAGTGCTCACGACAGTTGGACCTGCAGTCAGCGGATCATACGGCTAAAGGATGCGTACAGCTAGGTGTTACCATCGTAGGCTCGCGAAGGAGGACGTGGTACGTTTCGCTTTTGTATCCATGGGAAGCTTTAGGCTGGGCGGTCGGTACGTGTATGTGGTCGTGAGTGGCTTCAATATGTGGGGTGTCGCTCTACACGGTGAGCGTCGGGCTTCGTGCTCGATGAGTTCGCACTACCGATGCGTTCACGCTGTCGTCTGAGTGCTATTCGAGGGGAGGAGTCAAGAACTGAAGTAACCGCTAAGGAGACAGTGCACAGAAGTCGCGCATCAGGCAACTTTGCGTCCTCAGGGTCCGGCACTAGTGGTACTGCGCTTGAGGCGCCGAAGTGCACACCCGTTCCCATTGATCAAGTGAAATTCCATACCTCCGCCAGAAGGGCCCGACCAGAGGACGTCTATTGGAAGCTCGTGACTACTCACCAGCCAGGGCAGAGACAGTGAATATTTCACGTGCGAAGGGGTAGAGTAGGTAACAGAAGCGTCTCTCCAGGTGGACCTGCACAATCTCGGGTCACCGACAAACATAGACACAAACACAGGAATCAGCAGCTATCCTCGAGCATGTCATAGAATGGAAAGCCTGGTATATCTTTAGTTTTGACTCCCAGAAGACAGACCTGCCGCGGTTAGAGTATCCGCCAGGCGCGAGCTAGCGATAACAGCGTCGCGCGTAGAAAGGAATATCTAAAGTCTCCCGCAAAGATGAACTGGCATCATCTCCGAAATAAGGTCCCAAGATCTTGACATTCCCAAACAATGCAACCGCAGCTTGATCTCGTCCCGATATCCTCTCTAGATCAAGTCCATACAAGTGGCTGAAAAAGGTGATGGGGGTCCAGTAATCGGGCGCGCACCACCTTGTACGCGAGCCGAACGCTCTTACGAGAGTAACTGCGCTCGGGTGTAGCAGAATAGAGCGGATTCAGCGGAGGATAAGTCTACAAGTATGCGGCTTCGGTATGCACCGACATACAGGAGCTCTCAGTCTCACACCGTCGGTATGCCAGAGTGAGAGGGTTCAGACATCAGCTCGACGTCAAGTTTTGGGTGTCCACCTCACCGAATACCCAAAGAGATACCTCCAGAGGGCAGGCCGATTCACTGAACGAACACTTTACAGAGGATATGAAATGCCAATAAGATGCTGAGCACTGAGAGCAGATCCCTAGCGAACTCTCGTCTGCGGTTTCGGTGAGGACCCGAAGAGGCAAGGGATACGGTCAATCGTTGAACTCTTTCGTGTAAAGGCCTGATTGCTCTGGACGCTGGTGCTCAATGCAGATGGTGGCGAACGTATCGGAAAGTAATTTCGGCCGAGCAGAAGACCTTGCCCGGCACTGAGAGCAGCGTCACCCCTCGTAAGTTGTTGCAGCTTGGCGATCACGCCTTCCCTTTCCCAGAGAGGGACGCACAAGCGCCCTTCCTTCCATCAGCGTTGGAATGATGCATGTGTTCCCAGAAGAGGCACAAAACTGGCATGCAACGGGACGAGACGAGTGCCAGCATGTCCTACCAGCCTTGATAATCGAGAGTTCAGTCATGGGATGCCAACAAATGGATCCCTTTGGAGCTATTACTGGGGCGCCATGGGTTCAACGGTCGACAACCGCATTTACAATCCAGCCGTTGGGAGAGGAGCGGCCGACGCTCGGTCGAGGGAGTCTTGTCATTATGGAGGAGCTGGGGCTGTCGACATAGTGGAAGGCGTTTGTGGCGGTAGCATGTCGGTACGATTGGTTCGCGAGGGCTTGAGGTGTATATTGCTGCCAGTACCTACGTACTAAGAGGTGGCTGAGAGCTCTCTGCACGGGTGTCACTAGTTGCATGGATCGTTACTTCGATGGACGGGACAGAGATCTGGTTGTGTTGTAGGCGGTCCGTGGACAGATGACAGCAATGTAGGAGGCGTCTACAACATGCAGTTGAAATTTTGGGCAGGGGATTCATAGCAAAACATCACTAGGGATTGGTATAAACTCACTGGTTCCGAGTTTGGACGGTCGAAGGTCATTCCACAAGGACGCTGTTTAACGAATCCACCCGCTCGGGTTGGGAGCTTACCTGGGTCGCTCACACAATCATACTGTGGTTCCAACCCTTCGCGTTCGTTGTGTCAAAAAGTCAAACCTTTGTCGCGTGCGCTCAGCGGGCTTCTTCACGTCTCAACGCGTGACACCTCTGTTTCAAGACGCCGGTTGAAGACCACTGGGGTAATCTAGCTGCTCTTCACAGCTGGCATTGATTCCGAGGCGATGGTGGCTGGGCATGAGAGGCATATGCCCACAGTAATTCCCCGTGTAAGACGGACGAGAATCCTGAACAGACCTCCAGGGCCTGTGGCCATGCAGGTGGAATCGGGATGCTACTGCACTACTTCCCTCGTCAGATTGTCCGTCGTTTGGCATGTGCAGTTTTCGTCACGATAGTGGCTCTGCCCTGGAACGCAGGCATCTCCTTGTCAAACCTTAATGCACGTACACAACGTTTTATGACAGGGCCTCAGCTTGCGCTGAAAGCAGGCCGCTCAGCTCGGCCAGTTTGTGGTCCAGCTTTCCCTCTGTGCGCTGGAGGCGACGCGGTGAGGATGTGCATGGGTATCGATCAGGTCGCTGAGAGAAAACTCATCTGACTCGTTAGACACTACCCCTGCGGGTGATTCCCAAGAAGACGGTCGGCTACCGCGGTCAAGCCTATCTAAGGCACGGTGGTCCTTTTGATCAGCGCAAGTTTACGGACGAGGGTAACTCGTTGCGTGGCCCCGACCCTGGCGCCAAATGTCTACCAATGGTCTTTCGCCAGTCAGGCCCCAATAATAGTCTCATCCTGGTCAATCATGTCGTTCCCGCGCAAACCTACCTCAGCTATCTCGCCTGTCTTCGTAGTCCACCTCTAGGACGCCTCGTCAGAGGCAATCAATCCAGGCCGTCATAGGCTGGTGATGATACCATCTCTCACCGCCAGGATATTAAGGCGCAAGATTTTTAAGAAGTTAGCTAACGATATTGAAACACGTTCAGGTCCTGGCGTCCATGTTATTGAGGAACGGAGCGCATTCTCTGGTGACGGGCCCGGTCAGCTCCTTCCTAACACTCACTCCTCCAGCGACGACAACAGGTCAGAACGAGAGCAGTCTGAGGACATCATGTGCTCTGAAGTCTCACGGGATGCTCAGCCTATGCAAGCCCTCACCTGAGCGTTTGGATGAATCATCATCAAGAGTTACCCAGCGATGAAAGATTGGTGGGGCTGGCTGCGAAAACTGAACCGTGAGTCACAACCTCTAGAGTTCGATGATGTTTCTTGCAAGTCTCAGGACTAGTGCTAGTCTTGAGGATCTGGTTCTATGGTTCACTATTCGTGGGGGGACCATGGAGCGCACACAAAAATTGACTTCTCATGAACCTATCCGGTATAGTCTTGTTGCAAGTCGGGTATCTGAGAATTGAAATCTTCCCTCAAGATCGTAGTGTAAGTGTATCTCGTCTGGGGCACTGATGCTGTCCAGAAGACGCCGAACGTGGCGTAGAATTGCGATCCTTGGCTACGTAGTGGCAATAACTCATGACTTCGTTCTCAGTCCAGGAGCTATTGAATATCACGTAGACCAGGGAAAGTAGTACTACCGTACGGAGGTATGCGAATTCCACTAGAGTCTCATAAGAACGCTGCCGCGACTGGCTGTATACCTATTATCATTTGGGGGTCATCTATTCTAGAGGCACACATGCTCGTGCATGGACTACCCTTGATGTTTATCGGTAATCCAGCAGGAGCGCGAAGCCAGGACCAAATAGTAGGATGTATCAGCACCCACCAGATTGATCTCGCAGGCATATCAAGAGGTCCTCCGAACCGCAGGAGTGCTAGCATATACCAATGTTCCAAACGCTTTGATGGCATACAGTAATGATAAGTCAGCAGGACAGGTGATGACTCCATCGCTCTCGGGTAAGGAACTACGACTATGATCTCTCGGCAGGACCTGATGCACTCGCGCGAGTCATAAGGGGTGTGTGCACCGCGAGCATCATAGGTTAGATCTATCGTCCATAGTGATGGCGCGTCTGCGTATGGAGGAGCACCGCTGAATCGCAGCGGAGCCACGTCCGGACGTCCACGAAAAGACTGGGATCTCTCTCACGGGGTTTCTTGGGTCCAAAGCAAACTTCTGAAGAACTCAGGAGATTGTCCATATATGCACCATCTTGCGTGAAGTTGCTGTTGCCTCCTATCAGTCAAAGATGGGGGGTCCCGATGAGGTTTTGGGCCTCGAATTCTGTTCCGTTCGTTGCTGCAGGTGAGCTGCCCATGGTCTGAGAGGGAAGGTCGACACATGGGAGGGTAGATCTTCCGAGAGTGGTTTACTCTCATGAGTTGTCTATGCGTGTATTATTGTTGTGTCTATGCGGATATCTGACAGGGTGTGTTCTAATGTCGTGGCAGAGCGGTCAGATAGACAAATCGTCTGCGAGCTACTGGGCCTTGGGGAGTCTAGCATCTTCACTTGGATTCAAATGAGGTAGTTAGCTGGCACTGCCCGCGAATCATGCAGGAGGACGTCTCGCTGCAGAGAGAGGCACATGTTGGAGGCAGCATGAGGATTACTGGGGAGTCTTTGCGCCGCTCAGTGTGTGCCTTCAGCAGATGCAGAGCTTCCTCTCGCCCCTATGGTGCACTATGGATCTCTCTAGCGTATTGTCAAGTTACGCATCGCTGGGAGAGCTTCCTTGATCCAAAGCGACTCTGATACTGCGGGCTGCAGACCATAATTATTTTAGACCTAGGCTGGGGGAGGTACGACGGCGTGAGGATCTATTGAAGTCATGCATCTATGAGAACTACCTATGGCTAGATCGCTGTCGATTCCTGATGCCATTTCCGGAACAGCGTTAGTACAGGTTTAGCTGGTGGGATACGAGACTCAATAGTGAAGATGTTGCTAGGTTATGTCATGCAAATGAGACTGTTACGATGCATGCGACTCTAGTACATGTCGAGCACTCGCTAGAATGCGTACACAGTGGGAGACGCTCAAATGCTAAATATTTCCTGACGCTGACCTACTGTATGTCCACACGCTCAGTCAGTGGAGAACCAATTTGCTCAATCATACACCGCTAGAGCGGAGTCATCGTGAAGGTTACGAAGAGGTGCCAGAATGGGCGAACACACAGTGCCGTACGGAGCTCCAACTGTGCAGGTCAGGTTGACTAGTAGCAATCTCCAGGAGATGCGCGGTGTCTAGGCCCTGGGTGCATTCCTGCCTGAGGGGGATGGTCCAGACGAGGCCCCTGGAACATCAGCCCGGTGGAAATATGCTATACATAACCCAGCACTCGATCCTTTTACTCAAATCGTGTGTTTTTTGCCAGCTTGTTGATCCAACTGGGGGGGAATCAAAGTTTTTGTTGCATTGTACCAAGCACTTTGGATCTTACCTAATTTGAAATGTGTTGAATTCAAATCTGAAGTTTAGTTGTCTCTCTGTATAGCTCTAGATTTTTTGCAATCCCATTATAACATTTATTTGGTTAGTTACAATTTGTTAAAAGCAATATTTATATTAATACATATATTTTTTGTATATTTAACATTTTCAACATTGTATTTGTGTAAGTTACATGTTGGGATATTAAAAGCAAATGTGAAATTACTAATTATATTTCGACATATAAGACGATAGGTGATTCAGAACAATTGATAAAGGAATGGAATGCAAAGTTCAAAAGGGTCCGTATTCAGGTCAAGAATTTGCGGCTTGTACCGCGTCAGATGCGCTGCTCTGTGGACTTTCCACTCAGGGGCACGCAAGACCTCCACTACCTGAGCTCGATCTCCCACTGGTGAGTTGGTAAACAGTGGTTTTATTTATACACATTGTGGCCCTCCAGTGGCTGAGTTGGTCCTACAGTGTGATGCTCTTCGCAGTAGTACAGTCAGTGCATATTATTGATACAGCATCTGTTTACCGTCTTGGTCTAGCCACGCTCGGCTCCGACAGTCGATCATTGAGTGTACTGATTACAGAGATAAGTGCTCTCTATTAACATTCTGTGCTCTCTCACTCCACTCTGAGCCTGCACGCCTTGCAGAACTGGCTTACAAGTGGAATTGATCATAGTGTGACTTATTCAGACATGGATGCTTGTATCTCACTAACTCATGTGCAGCACTCACAAGTTGAGCGCGAAAGTCAATCGCATTCTAGTAACCAAACTCATAGTTATCTGCCTTTTTGTTTACCAAGAAAGTTTTTGATATAATGCGACGAAAGACAGCCACGCTGTCTTCTCTCTTGTCATTCATCTTCCTACAAAATTCCTCATCACATCGAATGGGGATCGTTTATGTATAGGTACCATCGAGAGCGCTCACCTGGCTATATGATTCTTGTTCGCATGACAGTACACGGAGCTAGGTTAGTCTACATAACTATATGATTGCATATGAGAACTCCTCTCGAGCACATCTAGGAAGCTACACATAGCCTTCACTTGGGTAAAAACTCTTTCGAATGTTCTTATCAAGCCGAGGCTTTGACTATGAGTGGGGGATTCAAAATGATCTTCTCTCCTCACTTGCGACGATTGGCGTCATTCACAATGATTTTGCATGCCTGCTTCAGAGTTTCACGGATGGGCCACTTTTCTGGACCAGTGTTTTCCTCGAGCTCGGCTGTCCCACATGCAGAGATGGCATGAACTTTGTGAAGCCTTTCTGTGACCAAGGAGAACGTTTGACCATTTTCAGGTCCACAACAAATGATCCAGTTGTGCTTCTGATATTTGAGTAACGTCAATGACCATTTTTTATGTCATTATGCCTTCTCTTGCAATGCACCTGCAGTGACCAATCGGAACCGCTCCATAAACAATTGCCATTGTGCAAGAGAATACACTTGAGGCTGCGCTTAGAGGTATCCAGAATAATCGCCATTCTGTTGGATTTATACGAAGTAACACCTAATTGCCTGAGAAGACCTGGGATATCGTGGCAAACAAAGCTTGCTTCTCTATGAGAAAAGGGCGACAAAGATCTGGTCCCTTTCGAATTATGAACATTTGCAGAGTGGTCGTAGATTTTTTTCTTGGCAGCCTGGGAGGCTAAGTACTTCAGCTGCTTTCTTGGAGAGCCCCAAATCACGCACTAAGTCATTCAATTCCGTTGGCGTAAACTGCTGAGGGGCTGATGACTGTTTGGTATAGGAGGCCTTTGGATTCTGAAACATTTCTTGAAGGCCCGTCATCACGACCCTCTGTGCTCTTGCTGATCATGTTCACTGCCTTATCTTCAAAGCAACCATAAAGACTGGGCGGAAGTTTCAGGGTCTGTCTAGCCCGTCTGTTACCGCCTTTCTTTGTTGAGTTCGTTTGTTTGCACTGCTTCTGCTTTCGATAACAAACGCGTTGACTGTGGGGTTGAGTTTCCATAGTGCGGAGTAGGTTCGAATTGCCTGAGGGAATACAGGGATAGTCAGATCTTTGCCGGTTTTTTCTTGCCTGCACACCCTTTGTTTGTTGACCAAGGCAAAAATAGCAGTCAGTTAGTGGTCTTGGGATTTCGCCAACATGGCATCCAAAAGGGCCCTCAAAGAAACCCTTTTACAAAGTTTTTTTCCCTCCTTTGTACCAGTCCGTAAGCGATTTTCGCTCACATTTATTACATACATCTATTGAGGAGCCATTTGTTGTCTTGGTCGCCTAAACGGAGAACATCAAATAAGGCTTTTAGAGCACGCCTTACGAAACGATGTTTGTTATTCAGCGCTTGACGAAGTTAGTGTGTAGCAGCCACATACCAACCAAGAATGATCAGAGAGCTATCTTCTAACATTGTATGTTTACTGAGAAGCCATGTGATCGAATCTGAACAAACGAAACATACAGTTAAAGGATGTTATCAAGAAGATAAATAAATATCATTAAAGTAAAGAAAATTGATATAATAAATCGTGCAGCAAATAGTTAGCAATTTGCAAAACGAATACGGTCGATATTATTTAGCAGTTTAGGCTCGTATATGTTCCACTAAATGTCCGAAAATCTCACCCCTAGTTTCTCTATTATGTTATCTAGTGCAAATAGCAATGGGCTGTCTTCTTGTTTTGCCGGGAAAATCGCAAAGTTTCATAATTGGCATGAAAAACTATGCAGAACATGTGGAGGAAAACCGTATTTTCAGATTGCAA
>CM068959.1:4272703-4282951 GCA_035128595.1 Eptatretus atami | reverse complement strand
CACTTTTCAGCACTTGTATGGACTGGATTCTAGAGAGGATATCGGAGAGATCAAGCTGCGGTGCATTGTTTGGGAATGTCAAGATCTTGGACCTTGATTTCGGAGATGATGCAGTCATCTTTGCGGAGACTTTAGATATCCTTTTGGGGGCCCTCGAGGTCTGAATGAGGAGTCGGAGCCGCTGGGATTACGGGTTTCTTGGGTCAAAACTAAGATCCAGGCTTTCAATGACATCTTGGATGCTGCTGTCCTGTTTGTGTCTGTTTGTGTGAGGATGTTGAGGTCATGGAGAGATTGACTTACCTTGGCAGTGATATTCATGTCTCTGCGGCTGTGAGTCAGAGGTCAATAGACGTCTGGGTCGGGCCTGGGGAGTCATGGATTCACTGGATCATGGGGTGTGGCACTGCCGGTACCTGTGCGGGAGGACGAAAGTCCGAGTCTTCAGGTCCTTGGTACTTCCAGTCTTGCTCTATGGATGCGAGACTTGGACTCTGACCAAGGATCTGAGACGGAGACTTAATTATTTTGGTACCAGGTCTCTTCGGAGAATCCTTGGCTATCGCTGGTCGGATTTTGTGTCCACCGAGCGGTTGCTGAGAGAGACTCAAATGAGATTTGTTAGCTGCATAGTCCGTGAGCGTCAGTTGCGGCTGTATGGACATGTGGCTCGTTTTCCTGACGCTGATCCTGCTCACCAGATTTCTCAGCAAGGGAGTCTCCGTGAAGTGGAGGAGGCCAATGGGCCGACCACGTGCCTCGTGGTTGCAGCAGGTTGACTGGCATCTCAAGGAGATGGGGTTGGGCCTGGCCTCTGCCTGGGGGATGGCCAGACGGAGGCCCCTGGAATACCGGTGGAAAGTGGACGCAGCGACGCACTGTTCTGGCACATGCTCCCATACCTGAGCTGATCTCCACTGGCTGAGTTGGTACAACAGTCGGTTTATTTAACATTGTGCTCCACTGGCTGAGTTGGTACAACAGTCGGTTTATTTAACATTGTTCTCCACTGGCTGAGTTGGTACTACAATAGGTTTATTTAACATTGCTCTCCACTGGCTGAGTTGGAACTACAGTCGGTTTATTTAGCATTGTTCTCCACTGGATGAGTTGGTACTGCAGTTGGTTTATTTAGCATTGGTCTCCACTGGCAGATTTGGTACTGCAGTAGGTTTATTTAGCATTGGTCTCCTCTGGATGATTTGGTACTACAGTCGGTTTATTTAGCATCAGTCTGCACTAGCTGAGTTGGTATTACGATCGGTTTATTGAGCATTGGTCTCCAATGGCTGAGTTGGTACTAGAGTAGGTTTATTTAGCATTGGTCTCCACTGGCTGAGTTGGTACTGCAGTGGGTTTATTTAGCATTGGTCTCCACTGGCTGAGTTGGTACTGCAGTAGGTTTATTTAGCATTGGTCTCTACTGGCTGAGTTGGTACTATAGTAGGTTTATTTAGCATTGTTCTCCACTGGCTGATTTGGTACTGCAGTAGGTTTATTTACCATTGGTCTCCACTGGCTGATTTGGTACTACAATAGGTTTATTTAGCATTGGTCTCCACTGGCTGAGTTGGTACTATAGTAGGTTTATTTAGCATTGTTCTCCACTGGCTGATTTGGTACTGCAGTGGGTTTATTTAGCATTGTTCTCCACTGGCTGATTTGGTACTACAATAGGTTTATTTAGCATTGTCTCCACTGGCTGAGTTGGTATTACAATAGGTTTATTTAGCATTGGTCTCCACTGGCTGATTTGGTACTGCAGTAGGTTTATTTAGCATTGGTCTCCACTGGCTGAGTTGGTACTACAATAGGTTTATTTAGCATTGTTCTCCACTGGCTGATTTGGTACTAGAGTCGGTTTATTTAGCATCAGTCTGCACTAGCTGAGTTGGTAACTGGTCTATTTGCATCAGTCTCCACTAGCTGAGTTGGTAACTGGTCGATTAGCATCACTCCCCACTGGCTGAGTTGGTAACTGGTCTATTCGCATCAGTCTGCACTCGCTGAGTTGGTAACTGTTCTATTTGCATCAGTCTTCACCAGCTGAGTTGGTAACTGGTCTATTTGCATCAGTCTTCACTAGCTGAGTTGATAACTGGTCGATTAGCATCACTCCCCACTGGCTGAGTTGGTAACTGGTCTATTTGCATCACTCTCCGCTGGCTGAGTTTGTAACTGCTCTCTTAGCATTGGTCTCCACTGGCTGAGTTGTGAAGATCTATGTCGGCCATGCACACCAATTCAATGCGAGCTTTTTGTCCAACTATGAGTTGAAAGGACACAGAGATCGAGAAAAAGGATGTCATTTTGAGGTCGGAGAAAGAGCTTATGTTTCTTATTGTTAGTTCTTTTGTAAAAAGGAAATTTTGTACAAAAGAAATTTGCAAGGATTTACTTTTGATCAAATAACAATGGCGAACTAAAGGGATTTCTCAAAATCACGGGAAGAAGACTCCTTTAATGGTCGGCAAAATTGGAATGATGAAGACGGTGGCATTTTGTGGGATAAAGCTCAGTTTGTTGGAGCTCGCTATTGAGCTGTCAAGTCTCGGTTCAATCCCAAACAGGATCAAGCCTTAATAAAATGATAATAATTCATCCTGCAGTACTGGAACAGTGCCAGAGTGGGTGAAACGTCTTGGAGCACTCATCCTTCGCGTGGAGCCCCAGAGCTGGCTCTGCTGTCTGCGTTCAGGTCGTGGTCATTAAAGATTCCACGGTGATACTTGAAAAGAGTAGACCATTGGCAACTGGTACCCTGGCTAAATTCCCTGCCTAGAAATGAAATGTAATGTGTTTGAATGCAAATGTTAAATCAATTAATTCAATGCAATTAAGGCCTGATAAATAAAGAAAAGTAAATTGACAGATTCTTCTGCTTCTTGCATATGGCAGCTTGGCTGCCGGGTAGCTATCATTTTGTTGGGGCGTGGATGTGACGCTGATGCTGTGCCCATATACCAGTACACTGGTACTCATTTCGCCAACCTCGGAAGGATGACAGGCTGATTCAACCTCACCAAGTGTAAATTCAGCAGCCAACAGGGCTCAAACTCAGGACCCTAAGATCCCTAGCCAGCCACCCTAGCTGCTAAGCCAACATCAGGCTTAATTGACACATTCAGTTAATGGCCTGTGGACATAGCACAGACATGATGGGTCAAACTGCCTCTTGCTGCATAAGTTTCCTCACACTCTCACTCTGAAAGACTGCATGGTGAACCCTCCCATCTACTTCCTTAACAATCCTTTTGAAGAAGTTCAGTCACTCAAGCATTTGGGTCTCACCACCTGCCACGAAAAACATTTCAAAATTGGCTTCCAAAGCCAGCCGCCGGCATCCTCCACAAGCATCCTCCATCACACAAATTCCTTCCTTGGCACACCTGAACTCCAAACCATTGACAAGGCCTTCAAGATCATTGTAATTTCCCACGATGAAGCTGAGTTTGTGGGCCATCACTTTCACACCGCAGATAGGTCGGTGGTTTCTCTGTCTTCCACCGTCTCCTCTGGTCTGGTCTGGTCTTGCACCCTCTATGCTTTCTGTGCTTTGTCCCAACACCCCCTCCCCAAGCCACCCAGGGTTCTGCAGGGCTCACACGATCCACCATCAACCCCTTCTGATTTTACTTATTCATATGCAGCATGTGACTGCTTGGCTGCATCATTTTATGGGGGTGCAGCCATGACGATGATGTCTCCTGTTACCAGCATGCTGGTACTCATCTTGCCGACCTCAGAAGGATAGCAGGCTGAGTCACCCCACCTGGTGTTAATTCAACAGCCTGACAGGGGCTTGAACTCAAGACCCTGAGATCTTAAGTCAGCCACCTGAACCATTAAGCCAACAGCAGGCTTTTCCCCTTCTGGTGAAAATATCTAAATCCAGGATCACTGCAAACCTCCACTCATTTGTTCCTCTTTTCTCCCCACCTGTGGAATCAACTTCAACATCCTCTTCAATCTCCTTCTACCCTCCAGGTCTTCAAGACAGCTGTTCATCATCATCATCTAAGATTGTCCCCAATATATTTGATATCCCCATTAACCCTCCCCGAGCCTTCCTATTTCTGGGTTTCCAGTTTTTATTCTACTTCGGTGATTGAGAGTCTGCAGCTGGATCCAGCTTGTTCATCCCCTTAGGGATGCTTCCCGAAATCCCTCATTTCTACAAGTGCCGTCACCCTTCCCCAAATGCCTCATTTCAACAAGTCTCCCTCATCCTTCCCCAAATCCCTCATTTCTACAACTCTCCCTCACCCTTCCCCAAATCCCTCATTTCTACAAGTGCCCTCAGCCTTTCCCCCAACTTCCTCATTTCTACAACTCTCCCTCATCCTTCCCCAAATCCCTCATTTCTGCAAGTCTCCCTCTATTTAGTCCCTCAACCCTGCTTGTTGACATTTCCACCTCCTTCTTTTCCTACTGGTATTTTTGTTCTATTACATCCTGATCCATTCTGTGTTCTCGCAGTCCAGCTCCTCATTGAGTCTGGACACTGTATACATAAAAATCGTTTCTATTTTTATTTTTTATAAACGATTGCATTACATTTCGATCTTGCTACCGGAACACATAGTTGTTGCGGGAAGTATTTTGGGGCTTGGGGCAAGCAATCTGATCCAAACTTTGAATCACTTGTCTTATGGCTTACGATGCGCTTGTTTTTAATTATAAAAGCGTGCAAGCTTGCCTCGGTTGCAATATGAAAGAAAGACGAAGGTAAGGGTTACCACAATGACAGGAAAGCAGATTTACCAAAGGTTCATGTCGTGAAACGTTATCACCAAGCTTTCATGGGGATCATTTCATGACAACACAGGCATATCAAACGGAACCAAGACAACCTGTTAGTGAAATGAAGTCACTGGACATCTGTGTACAAATTGTTAAAAACACAAACAGATGATAAGTGAGCAATCCGTCCAACATGCTCACCTTTTGCTTCAGCTGGGCAATCTCGGCCCCCGTGACAGCATGCTTAATCCTCAGCTGTCATGGGAACAAAGAGAACGGAGGGGCACAAGATAATTAGAAGTATGGTTGATGCCTGATGCTCTTTACAATAAATACTCTCACGAAGGAGTTTAAAGAGGAGATCGCTCGGCAAAATAACGTTTAAACATTCCTCAATGGAGTTGCCGACGATGCGGCAAAAATTCCACCAACATGGAGTCATCGCACGCACGCACGCCAAAACCATAATGGCCTCAGACGTGAGCGGCCCGTGTTGGCCGAGCAGCATGAGATCAAATATAATGAAGCAATTGCTCAAAAGTGAATAGAGACGATTTCGTACTCTTACCTTTTGTTTAGAAATTGTTCGGAACTCAGAATACAAACACATCCGCCTCGTTTACTCACAATAAATTTCATTCTTCGAGTATAGTACTGACACCGGCCATCATTACTGTCCACACAGGAGGATTGTGTCTGAGTTGTCCAGCCTGGGATAAATTCCCGACTGAACTACAAACTGTCAGATTGGTGCTTCACGGGCAGGGACAGTACATCACAAAGTGTGTCATCCCTCGGATGGACGTTAAGCCGGGTATCTGCCAACATGAGACATTCAATATTCCGAGGTGTCTCGCAAAATAAGAGTAGGAGAGTGATAACGAGAACACTGAACAAGCAACACATCCCTGCCCTAATTGGAGAGGAATAGGGCCAGTCAGTCAGCAAAACCATTTCTCCACAAAAACCTCATGATGACACGCTGTGTCATCAGAGGACACGACATTCATTAAAACATGCTATATAAATGACAGTGATGACCATCATGATGGCTGAAAGGAATGAAGAAACCAAAGGGACACATTCATCATCACACTGCTTAACTTACAACAGTACGCCGAAGATTTCCATGAATGAAAAAAAAATTAAAAACAATAAACATCAGAGAAGGAAAGAAACATAGAGCACCCCTGGGTGCTCACCTGGTAAAATAATGATACCAAGTAGGAAGTCAACATGGGGCAGAATTATAAAAATGTACCAATGAACCGATGTTATAGCAAATACCTATTTTGGGGGCAAATACCACCCCCCCCCCACCCGAAAATCCCCTTCGAACCCAATTTATAAAATAGCATGAACAGACTTTGGTACATCATGGATGATGAAGGTTGTGGTCAAGTTTCAATGTGTGTGTCATTTTGGAGAAGAAAGCAAAGACATATTTTGGGGGGCACGGATCTCGGATCCTTGAATCTAAATAAAAAATTCTCGGATCCAGATTCGGATCTCCACCAAAATTTAAACAATTCGTCCTTGTAACACACCCAACATGTCCACCAAGTTTCGTCCGAATCCGTCGACAACGTTTTGAGATATTGTGCTGCGTAGGAGTTTAGCCCTCTCTCTCAATGGTGAAGAATCACTTAAAAAAATTATAGTAGTCGGATCCGGATCTTCACCAAAATCGAATCAATTTGTCCTTGTCATGCACCCAACCTATCCACCAAGTTTCGTCCGAATCTGTTGATAACTTTTTGAGATTTCTTGCTCACAGACAGACAAACAGAAAAATATACAAGACAGATAGACAGATAGGAGTGAAAAAATAACCTCCATCCAGCTTCGGTGACACAGGTAATAATAATGGGTTGGCCTATTGTGTTGTTCAGATTATTCAGCCCTGGCTCATGATTAAGGGAACCCAGATTGTTAATTGCCTACTCACGTTCTTGAAATTTACGTTTTGTATGCTGATATCTCCTAATGTCTTTGTCTGATGAGTGATTTTTGCACGAGCTCCTTCTTGAGCCTCAGATCAGTATTAAAAATGAAATCAATTAAAAAAAAAAATACTGCAGTGGGTTTCTCACGAGTGACAAATGAGGGTAAAAAGGTCCTGAGTCGTAAGCTTATATCCCAACAATGCTCAATCGAGTCGTGGATATTGTACTGGGATACACAAAATGTACTCAAACCATGCGATGGAGAAAATCAGCACACGGAGGAAGGGGAGTGATGAGATCTACAGATGGATAATAAGCAGCATTCAGAAAAGGTAGAGAAAGACAATGGATTGGGGGATGAATCAAAGGGAGGGTTGGCAAATTCTGACCTCCTGGAAACGCCGTGAGAGTTGGCCTGAGTCGATTTCGCTCGGAGACAGATCATCTTCATCCTCACCTTCAGGCAGCTCAAACACCTCAATTGCCATGCGGTTCCTGCGACTAGGCAGGCCCAACTCCATGGCACCCTCATCCTCCTCATCCGTGACGTACTCGCCAGTCTTCACAGAAAATGAGACACAAACACGAGTCCTCCACCTTCATATTGCATTAGTTTAAATTGTGCACAAATTTCCAAAATTTGTTTTATATTGAAAGCACAATTCATTTGCACCTTCCCAAACGACTTCTGCACAGAACCACACAGAGCATTTGGCGAGCTTGAATCACGGTAGGTACCTCCCCATGTGATTTCAATGCCTGGCCCACCGATTGGTCTTTGCAGTCTATTCGAAGCGACAGTAAACTAGATAACTATTCACTTCTCTACTGAGGGTCAGTGTACCTCAAAGGAATGGATTACTTTATGCACTTGTCATTCACCTGGTAAGAAAAACAAGTCATTTGTACAGCCAAGGGTCAATCATGCATGATTCATCGTCACCAAATCGTCAATCTCAATTTCAAAAGGCATGAAGGTTCCTCAATCAAGAGAACTGCATGTGCTGGTTTGAAATTGAATATGAATGTGTTGAATCGCACGTGGCCAGACGGCCACGTGTGATTCTACACATTCATATTCGACAGGTGTTCTCTCAAAATTGCTGTCCTATCAAAGTACGGTACCTCATTTGCACTAGTAACAACGAATGCTGTTTACATGGAGATGGGAAAAAGGTAACAGTTATATACACAAGAATTATGTACATTATTGACCGCACAGCACGGTGGCAAAGCCGATATTCGTGCGCGAGCAGCAGTTAGGCTGGAGCCAATGAAAAACCAAAGTATTTCACATGCAAAAAATTCTGCTAGTGTGGATTGAGAAACATAAAAAGAAACACACACACACACACACACAAAACACGCACGCAGCACGCACGCACGCACACACACACACACACACACACACACACACACACATAACTCTAGACCGTGATTCAAGTCAAACATGGTCCCATGGTCCGTGCGTTTTCAAGTCGGTTAGATTGCCATGTATCAGGGACCCTGCCTACCTCTTTTCCCCGTATCTCTTACATTTTATGAAAAATAAACCCTTATCAAGGTAAGAGACATTTCCCCATCTTTGGACTTCCTTGCAAGTTTGGCTGTCGAATTTGGCTAAATAGGGAATAACTTTGGGGAATGGTAAGGTGAATTCAAGCGCAGGGTAATTCTTATTCATCAAAGATCCTGGCACCGAGGCATATCGCGTTTGTGAGCCTCCGACGAGACCATACATACATACATACATACATACATATAGACACTAGAGAGTTCATAGAACACATTACCCCACACTGTCTTGATAAATAAGGACATGGGCGGGGTCGACGAGCGGCAAATTTGATTGGTCAAGATGCTGTAAAATGCTGCAAATATTTTGTCTAAGTTCTGCTAAACTGAAGGTTTGTGAAAGTGCCAAAAAATAAATTTGTGTTCAACAATATCAAATATATGATTAAATTAAAATACAATGAAGATTTTAAAGACTGGAGGAAAAAAAAAAAACATTTAACTGGAAGTTTAACGCAGTTGATGCAGTGTCTTGTACACCACATTATTTAACACGCTCCATCAATTCTTCGTGCCTGTATGTGTCCTTTATGACGTCCTTAAAAACAATAAGTTTCCTATATGGAATGATTTTCAATTTTGTTTGATTGCCAGACAGACAGAGTTAAAAAAGACATAATCTCACTCCTCTCTGCACATGTATTATTGGGACGAATTGAAGAGCGAAAGTGCTGCTCCCCGGCAGGTTCGCATTCCGATTAATGTTCCCATTCATGTTCCAAATATCACATTCAACTGAAATTAAGTTGTTCCTCGATCATATGCTGACATTTGTAGATGCAAAAACAGACAGACAGACAGACAGACAGACAGACAGACAGACAGACAGAAGTGAATCAATTGCTTCACCCTGTTTTCACTTTGTGTGTGGGAGGTAAAAACATCATGTACATACATACCATACATATGTGCATTTACATATGCATACATGAGATATGCTGAATAAATGAATGGCTTTATTCCACATTGCAAACACACAACAAATAATAAAAGACTCGGTGGTGTAATGGTTAGGGTGTCTGCCCCGGGTCTGGGAGGGCACTGGTTTAAATTCAAACCACAGCTGAGTCATCCCAAAGATTTAAAAATGGTACGTACTGCTTTCTTGCTGAGCGCTCAGCATTTAAAAGGATAGAGAACAGACAAACAACAGAGGTTGGTATATATGGGGAAGAGGAATTTCCTCCTTAGGAAATGCACTTCTGAGTGCAGTGACAAAAGTGGCGCCATTGTCGTGGCATCACTGGTACCCAGAGCGCCTGGGAATTGATGGCACTTCCCCCAATCTCAGGGGCTATTTATTACGTCTTACAGTCCACTGTTATGTCGTGTGTGTGTGTGTGTGTGTGTGTGTGTGTGTGTGTTTCAGTTGCATAAGAAGACATAGATCCTGCAAAAAAAAATAAAAATGTTTCATCAATATCTTTTGATTGTTCATCGTTACATTTGAACGGTCAACAGTCAAACGACTAGAAAATAAATTATAACCAGTATCAGTAAATACCTACTAATAATTTGGGGATCAATCATACAAATGCTTGCTCTCCTATTGTTGTTGCTATTTTCATTATTATTATGGTTTCCGCCGAATTTTTGTGGAAGCTGCAGCGTCGGCACCGCTGCTGTGATGTGAATGTCTACGAATGGGAACTGCTGCATGTTGTTTCCGACTTTTGATGTTGCAATCACCATGGCAACCAACTTGGATTTAAACAAAAACTTTAAAAAAAAACTCTTCTTCTCCAAAACCCCAAAATGCTATCGATTTCATTCTTGTCAGGTTATGATCGACTACCAATGGTGCAAAAAAAAAATTGTATAAGATCACGTCATCGGTGAAGCAATTTGCCAGCCATGTCGAGGTTAAAAAAAAAATTCCGATTCACACGAAACATTATTTATGTCAAGTACACCACAATACAAATTGTAATCCAAAATTTCGTTTTGGTCGGTCACATGGTGTGGAAATGAAAAATAAAACAAA
>CM068959.1:4267870-4269222 GCA_035128595.1 Eptatretus atami | reverse complement strand
GACGAAGATTCATTGCCAAGACGTATTGGTTCACATACAATTGTTCCTCTGGCTGGCAAGATTTTTCCTAAAATTGCCTATTTTGCCAACTGGCACTCCTCAGAGTGGAGATGGAGGAAAGTGTAAATGACAGACGGAAAACCCGATAAAACTTCTCTCAATGCTCATTGTTTGACCACCAAATAAAAAAAAACCTGAGCCAACACACTATATTTTTTTCATAAGAACCAGCCACATTATTTTTCGATAAGGACCTAACCACGCCCGCTTCCCTAGCGCACTCCCATTTCATCAACCACGTCCTTTCCCTAAGCTCACCCACTTTCCCTAAGCTCCGCCCACTTTCCTAAGCCCTCATAAAAAATGACGGGAAATAGACACCCTATTTTTGAAGGACTACATTTGAAAAATAAAACTCAATCAAAAATCGGCTCGAGTAAAATTTTCTAAATATCTCGAAGTGTTTATTCCGAAGTCTCGTTTCTCCATTCAAAACTGTAGGACAAGTATTGAAAATACTGTACGCGGTTTTTCGGCTGCTGCATAGCAACAGGTGGTTGCTTAGCAACGAAACTCAAACGCGCACATTCCCAGCCCATATGGCCACTGTTCGCCAAGTTTCATCGAAATCGGTTTGCTGGTTTGTGCTGTGGAGCCTCGCGTTGCAGGACAGACACACACACACACACACACACACACAACACACACACCACACACACACACACACACACACACACACACACACACACACAGACGGAAAACCCGACAATAAGGGATATCTAGCAAATCCAACAGACAGAGAGGGGTGAAAACATAACCCCCTTCAACTTTGGTGGTGGAGGTAAATATAAGAGATGATCAATTTCCCAAAATAAGCATAACGAATGGACGTCGAGGTTCAAGTAGGTCAATGTTAACTCATTAACTTTGGACCTTTTTTTAACCAAGTGAAACTGCCACACGTTAGTCACCACATCGGGTTGTACCACGAAGGACCAAAGTACAAACAACCTTTTCACCGGGAAACCTATCATAGCAAACGCAATCCTCATTAGATTAGAACATCATGCACGGAATAGCAAACGATAAGAAACTTAAACAGCCAACGAGGACAGGTTAGCAACACAAAGTGCTCGGGTTCGAGTACATTTTTCACCCATACATGTGAGAGCACGACACATTATAACCTCACAGGTGATGACGATAGAAAAACGGACAATAGGAAGAGGTGAGAAACGCGAGGATAAAAATGTCGAACGGCATTTATACCACCCAGCCGACTTCACAAATACCTCCAGGCATTTTGGCTTTGTCTGTGAGAAAGGCTTTTCACTTCCTCGCACACCAAACAT
>CM068959.1:4255370-4262870 GCA_035128595.1 Eptatretus atami | reverse complement strand
ATCATAAATGCAATTTTATATTGGCTATCAAATGAAAGTGTTTGGGGTCAATTCCTTCACAAATAACAGAGATATTTCAATTTTGAATGTTCAGAATAAATGGAAAATCTGAAGAAATTGCTGCACGAAATTGTCAATAACTCCTTAATCGCTTGACTTTCAAAAACATTCATATTTCCTGGAAAATGAATGTTTGAATTTCGAATTGCCATGACACCAGTTGGGTAAACTCTCTGGTGCCGTCATGACTATTTTATGTCCTCTTTCAGGTTCAATGCCGGTTACAGCTGCTAACAACGAGACCATCACTAAACGGTTGCACCAGTCCAGGATCGAGTTACAACAGCTGAAGCATTGGTGTGTGGATTTGTCTGTGAAAATTCATTCATTTACTCTGGTGCCAAAAGTGATCGAATTATCAAAAACTTTAGCTAAAGACCCAAAGGCTCTTGACTTATTATCAATGAACGTGTGCCTGCCTCGTACAAGACCAGGCATGGATTGGCAAAGACACTGGAGGAAGAGACTCTGCAGCAGTTGAGAACGTGCTTTTTCTCGCTGAACATTGATGAGTCTACCTCTGAGAGTCTCAAAAGGATTCTTGCGATTCTCGTGAGTTACTTCTGCGAAACTACCAAAACGGTTGTGGTGAAACATCTGGCATCTATTGATGTAGTCCACATGGATAGTAAATCTCTACATGATGAGATTGTTGCATTGTTTGAGGCAAAGGACATTCCATTTACAACTTGATGTCTATGCTCTTGGATTCATGCAACGTCATGCGTGGCTCAAAGACTGGCTTTGAAACTCGCATCCGTGGAGAGAATGCCCACACATTTGTTAGACATTGATGGTGACACCTGCCACCATGCACAATATGCTGCAAAGGTATTCTGCAAACCATTTGGTGGTTGGTGTGAGTCACTATTCACATTACTTCACAATGATATGAAATGGTCTGTTGATCTGAGAGAACTGTATCAGGAGGTGTGTACTCTCGTTGATGTCCAATTCAACATGCCTGAACGATTCATCAGCCATCGCTGCTATCGGCCTACGACTTGAGTGTGGATACTGTGCGTCAGCTTGATGCCCTCACAGTTTTCTACTATGGCTTCTTACCCAAGGCACATCGCCCTCAATATCAAGCACTGTTGGCTGAAATCTATCACAGGAAATTGGTGACTGAAACTGCACAGGCCAGAATCCGAGAAATACATTCCACTCTTGAGAAGAGAATATGACGCGAAGATGGAAGAAAACGCAAACAGAACATCTTGGATCGTTTGTTCTATGTGAGAAAAAAGATGCGCCTCATCTTGGAGGTTTATGTTGCAGTGTTACCTCTCCTCAAGAAGTATGTAGTGCTGTTCCAAACAAGGTCTCCCATGATTCACAAAATCCATGACGAGATCTGTAGTCTTCTGAAGGAGTTCCTAGCCTGCTATGTGAAGCCCCAGGTGATTAATGATCTGTCCTACAGAAGGCTACAATCACTGCAAGTTGGCCCAGGGAATGCCCAAAACTTGTTGAATGTTGAAGATATGTTCATGGGAAAAGCAAAGTCCATCTTGAACTGTCTACATCATCCAACACGACTGTCAAGGACTTCAAAACCAATCTGAAGGAAGCCTTTAGCACATGTGGGATGTACCTCTTGAAGAAGATGCCGATACTGAATCCCATTCTCCGTGCAGCATCAGCTATTGACCCAACCTGTAGAGGCCATGATGTGACTGTGAAGCTTATGTTGCGCTTCCAGACTTGATGACCAATGTCTTGAATGAGGAAGAGAAGGTTGCCTATGACCTTGAGGTACGACAGTACCATGTAGATGCAAACTGGGCTGCCCCAGAAGATGGATGGCGAATTGATGAGTGGTGGGCAAACCAGGTCTTCAACAAGGACAAGTATACCTCGCTAAGTAAACTTGTGAAGGCACTTCTGTCTTGCTTCCATGGACCCCAAGTTGAAGGATCCTTCAATGTCATGGGAGACGTTATATCATCCAAAACAGCAAGAGTTGCACCGGAGACATACAGTGCTATTCAGACTGTAAAATATTCACTGAGGGCATCTGGAAAGTCAGCAGTGGAATACTTAAGAGGGATGACCCAAAGTTTGATCCGGTTAATGTTACTCTGGTCAAAAACATGCGCACAGCCTACAAGGTGGAAAAAGAGGCTCAGTTGAAAAGAGACAAGGAGAGAAAAAAGAGACTGGAAGCTATGGCTCTGAGTCAGAGAACCACCACTAGTGCCACTAAGAGGAAGGCGAAAGAACTTAGTATGCTGCAGCAAAGACTGCTAGACTTGCCCATCAGAAAATCTGATGAGGAAGTAGCCTGTCTTGTCTCGGATGTGTTTCTTGTTTCTGTCACAAATGCTGTTCCCTTTTAAATCTGGTTTGACTGTGACTACTTACTAGTAAATACTTGTTTATCGACTCTAGACATTGGGCTCTAAAACATTGTGATTGTACGGAAACCAATTTCAGGAGGAGTTATGCTGCTGACTGCTTTGATATTGCAGGACTGATTTGTCTGACAAACATGACAAAAACAGACTTAAGTTGAAGGTTTTATTTTGATTTAGAGTGAGTATAGGAACCCAATAAAAATCATTTTTTGGATGCTTCAAATCAATCAAAGCTATCTTAGAATTAGAAAATTTTCTGACGAGGGGGGATACACCCCTTCGTGCCCCCCTCGGGCTTGCCCTCACTTCAGAATTTTTCCTATATTCTGTTGACATCCCTGCATATATATAATATATATATATATATATATATATATATATATATATATATATATATATGTTGCGAATTCGCGCCCGCCGGCGTGTGATCGACCACGTAACTCGAATCACGGTACGTCGCCCACCGGACGGACAATTCCGTCGTGACCCTCCCGGACTAACGCCGGGATCTAGTCACGGGTGGGCTTTCGGCCTCACCACGATCGTGCCAATCGGCCACCCGCGTGGGATAGGGTTGTTCGCCAAACTCGACCTACCTAAGTACCCACGCGGATGGTAAACCGGGCGACCGCACCTCGCCGCAGGTCGACTTCGGACACGGGCCGCTTAAGCGATCCGTTCCGTGCTATCGGGATAACCGAGCGGTGTTATCGTCGGCCTCGACGGTTCCTGATTAATTATCGGGCGTCCCGCGCCCACTCAAACCCTTTACGTAAAGCAAGATGGAGACCACAAAGGAAAGGACGCAGCGAAACGGGGCAACAATTCAACAAGCACGCATTTATTAACACGCACACAGATAAAGCACACATAACGCAGATATTTACAGTCACAATTGGCAAAATGCACATATATCACATGTAAGATAAGCAACAATGCAGCAGAGCTACCACCGACTACGCGTACACTCGGCAACACTTATACAGTTCTACTTGACGGGACTCGCGGCCAGACACACACGTTCACACAAAACCCCAAAGAAAATGGAAGTCGCGACTTCCCTGCCCTCGAGCCCTTGGCGACCGTCCTCCGACGAGGTCCCGTCTGGCGCGTGACTCTGTGCTCGAGCGTGGTCGGCGAGGTCTCTCCGGCGTGCCTCGTGCCTGCCTGTGCTGGCCCTCGACGCCACGGACCGAGCACCGACTGCGTAAGAGCCGAACCACGAACACACCGGACTGAGAGCACCGAGCGAGAATACCGAACCAAGAGAGACCCACCAAGAGAGAACCCAATACCGAACCAAGAGAGAACCACCAAGAGAGAACGCGAACGCCTCTTGCGCCTCCGACTCTTATACCCCGCGCCCGCCCCGTTCTTGGCTCCACCCTCCTTCGAGGCGCTTCGAGAAGGGGGCGTTCCCTCTCGTTCCCCCTCCCCGCGCCATGCGGGGGGCGAGGAAAATCCATCCTGGCGCCGGCCAGGGAAGAAAACAGGCGGGAAACCCGCGCGCCCTCGCTGTGGTGATTTCTTCTTTCCCTTCCTGCGTTCGACGGTTTCCAACGCGGAAACCGGCGTACGTGGACCGCGGAGGATGGCGTCGTTGGTGTGGGTAGTGGTGAAGATGGTGGTGGTTGTTGTGAGATGGCGGTGCTGGCTGTTGTTGGAGTGGTGGCGTGGTTGAGGTTGAAGTGTGGTTGGTTCGAAAATAATGAAAGAACAGAAAAACGACTAACTCAAAGTGTCGCAGCCCGATGAATCAACATTAATTCCCTCTAAACAATGGGTTTGGGCTAACTATACATGTACTTAAAAAAATATCTCACCTACGGGACCTGAATGATGTTGCGAATTTCCACAGCCGTAACACTACCCCCTCCCTTTTTACAGACTCGTCCCGAGTCGTCAAATTATCGTGTGCCATCATGTGTAGTTCTCCCCTAGTACGTTTTACCTACGGATCCCTGAGTGCGACATTCATGGTATTCGTGTCCCCAAAATAATAACCTGAGGGCTGAGTAACTAACTAAACAAACCCACTCACACGGACGACTTAAATAAAATTGCCGGCGCTAACACATACATGCCGGGGGCGCACTCATATTTACAAGCAGACACGAGCAGACCAAAGACTTACAGCCGTTGTCTATAATTAGGATTTACAGGCACTTAAACAGTTTTACTTATAGGACAAGGCGCCACAGACTTTCATTCAAAAACCCAGGAAAGAAAAGAAGAAAGTGACCATGTCCGTGGACCCCCGGGACTCCGTCTCCAGACTCCAGCTTTCACTGCTGGCGTCTCCTTCCAACCCGACAACGACTCTCTCTCTCTCAAGTCTCTTCAACAACCCTTCCACCACCACAGTTCTCTCCTCTTCTGCCCCCACAATCTCTCTGCACCACAATTCTCTCTGCACCACACTACTCTCTGCACCACACTCCTCTCTGCACCACACTACTCTCTGCACCACACTTCTCTGCACCACCCTACTCTCTGCACCACCTTACTCTCTGCACCACCATACTCACCACTCTACTCTCTGCACACCCTACTCTCACATCTCTGCACCACACTTCTCTGCACACACTTCTCTGCACCACCTTCTCTGCACCACACTTCTCTGCACCACACTTCTCTGCACCACCCTCTCTATGCGTTCCAGCGCCTCTTTATATCTACAGAGCCCGCCCCCTCTCTCTTCCCGGCGCGCGAGGGAATTTTCCCAGAAGGGCGTTTTTCTCGGTGAATCGGGCCCGTTTTAATTCTCCACTTGGAGGGTTGGGCTCTCACCGCGTTGGCCGGCGGAGATGTTATTCGTTGGGGGGCGGGGGCCGTTGTCTGCTTTCCTTGGACGAATGCAAGGCTTCTGGCAACAATACAGAGCGAACCAGTGGGAAAACCCTGGAACAAACCACTTGGAACTCTTGGCTCAATGTGCTGAGGTGGAAATGCGGTTGTGGTTAAGGTGGTTGTGGTGAAGGCAGTTGCGGTGGTCGTGATAGTGGTGTGGAGATGCGGTTGTGGTTGTCGATAGTGGTGTGGTTGGCGTGGTGGGGGTGCTGGTTGTTGAGAGGCGGTTGTGGTTGTTGAAGTCGTGGTTGTGGTTGTTGAAGTAGTGGTTGTTCCAAAATAAAGATAGCAAACGAATAATGGCTGACTCAAAGATCACAGCCCGGTTACACGAATAATCCCCTTTAGACATCGGTGGGGAAATCTAATCTGAACACACACTTATCGACATAACTGATCTCTGGGAAGCCTGAATGGTGTTCTGTGAATTTCCACAACCGTAACATATAACAATATAACATATATATATATATATATATATATATATATATATATATTATAATATATATAACAATATATATATAATAACAATATATATATATATACAATATATAATTAAACAATATATATATATATAACAATATATATATATATATATAATTATTATATATAACATATATATATATATATATATATATATATATATATATATATATATATATATATATTTGTGTGTGTGTTTTTGTGGTGTTTATATGTGTGTGTGGTGTGTGTGTGTGTGTGTGTGTGTGTGTGTGTGTGTTTATTGTCTTGCTTTCTTATTGGGACTACGATACAGTAATTGGTTCACGAGTCAGTAAGTGACCACTATATTCGTTATGGGTGTGTGTCTGTCTGTCTGTCTGTATGTCCCGAGCATAGCTCCGTGGGTTTTGATCCGATCTTGATAAAATTTGGGTGGAAGGTTTGTATCATGATCTAGTTGTGTTTTCCGGAGAATGGTGTGCTGCGCCCATTATGGGCGGAGCCACGCCCAAAAAACGTGTTTTTAGGGGGAGCCGGTTTCAACTTACATCTTCTCCGGGGTTTGTCGAATCTGCCAGGGGTTTCGGTATTTGGTTAGCGCAATGGCACCTGCATAGCCCCACGGAGCTCAATTTTTCATTTTCGTCCCAAGGTCAAGGTCACAAGGTCACGAACTTAGAAAATGTCAAAAAAATCAATAAATTGGGCATGGAGCTCCTCGGGTTTTCAACTGTTTCGAATGAAATTTGGTATGCAAGTAGTGCTCTTCGAGTTACAAACTTTCATCATTTACGTTTTTCCCGATTCCCGCCAGTTTGCCCGTGGCGTCCCCTCGAAGGTCAAAAAATAATAAAGGCGAACCGTGTACATTGCTCGTGAACCATTGCCGTCTCCAGACTTGTTGGTTCACGAGTCAGTAAGTGACCACTATATTCGTTATGGGTGTGTCTGTCTGTCTGTCTGTCTGTCCCGAGCATAGCTCCGTGGGTTTTGATCCGATCCTGATAAATTTGGGTGGGAGGTTTATATCATGATCTAGTTGTGTTTTCCTGAGAATGGGCGTGCTGCGCCCATTATGGGTGGAGCCACGCCCAAAAAACATGTTTTTAGGGGGTAGCCGGTTTCAAGTTACATCTTCTCCGAGGGGGTTTGTCGAATCTGGCAGGGTTTCTGTATTTGGTTAGCCAATGGCACCTGCATAGCCCCACGGAGCTCGATTTTTCATTTTCGTCCCAAGGTCAAGGTCACAAGGTCACGAACTTAGAAAATGTCAAAAAAATCAATAAATTGGGCATCGAGTTCCTAGGGTTTTCAACTGTTTCGAATGAAAGTTGGTATGCAAGTAGTGCTCTTCGAGTACTACAACTTTCATCATCTACGTTTTTCCCGATTCCCGCCATAAAAAAATTAAAAAAGGCTAACTACGTTTAGGATTTCGCAATTCGTGGTCGATTTGTAGTGCTCTTTGATTATTACAACTTTCATCATTTACGTTTTTCCCGATTCCCGCCAGTTTGCCCGTGGCGTCCCCTCGAAGGTCAAAAAATAAAAAAGGCGAACCGTGTACATTGCTCGTGAACCATCGCCGTCTCCAGACTTGTTACTTTTAAAATATCTATGTGTTTATCAAAAGGTCTGATGAGAATGTGATGAAATCTTATCAGATCCTCTCAGAGATTGTTTGAGTTTTTTTGAGGTATCCCTCCTCCCCCCCTCCTCCCCCCCTCCCCCCCTCCCTCCTCCCCCCCCCCCTATTTAGAATGAT
>CM068959.1:4250855-4255345 GCA_035128595.1 Eptatretus atami | reverse complement strand
GACGAGACGGATTACTCTTAGAGGCTGCACGAATGGTGTTTTCACAACATCAGAAACACAGCCACACGAAGGCCCACGGCCAGCCACGGAGTATGCGTACGGTGCGGAGGGTCCGAGTAAAGGCGACTCCACGCCACGTTGGCAGGGTTGGGATGGCGGTTGTAGGCGAGCAGTTGAAAACCAAAGTGTTTAGGCGTGTTGCTTTTTCAACCAAATAGCGTGGATTTTCGGAACCCAGTCGTTGTTTGGGCGAGTAGGATCGTGTCGACCCGCGGGCGCAGGCGCACTCAGTCCGAGCAGGTGCGGTCGATGAGAACGGGCGAGGAGCGGAGCTGATCCACGTGCGTCAGATGCCAAACCCCGTCGGCCACTGTAAAGAATGTGCTCGAAGGCAGACCACGTACCCGGGATGGGTTGTCGACGGCGAGGGCAGCGCAGACGGAGGAGAGCGAAGAAGAGAAGGGAAAGGCCGGGAACGGCGTGGTTGCAGACGTGGAGAACGTCATCACCTGGAATCGGGTGTGGGTTGCCCGGAACCGTGGCGTGGCCCTAGTGCCCGGGAAAGCGGGCTTCACGTGCGGTTTTGGCCGAGAGCGCGCGAGCAGGTGTTATTCCATGGAGGCGCGACGAGGAGGGGATTAGAAAACCCGCAAAGTCACCACACGAAATTGCCGCGAATGTCCATCGCGCACATCACGAGATTTAGTCACATACCGATGTACTTCGCTCCCCTCCCTGGCAGCAGTGGATCCCCCCGGATGGTGAACGTATTCTCGTCTCTACGGCCAAGCAGAGGCTCCGGTCGGGGCCGGGGAGTGTTGTGCAGTGCGCGCGCGCGTTGGCGCCGCTGGGTGGCGGCGTCGTTGATCGCGCTGGTCGGACTCTGACCGGCGGGCGTGCGAACCCTCGGACCCGTCGGCCGGCGCGGCCCGGCGGCGCGGCCTGGCGGCCGGACGATTCGCGTGCCAATTTCGGCTGTGGGTGATTTGTATCATGTCGTGGGGTGGAGTGGAATAATGCCGCTGTCCGAGATGGCTTTGCCGGAAACGAAGTGAAGCGGTTTCCGGCCAAAGTTAGCGGGCCACGTGAGGGGTCGCGGCCAATCGGAGCACCCGATTCAGGTGATGACGTTTTGCTCCCCCGTGCTGCAAGTCCTATAAAGGTCGGAGCGTTCCCTCCGCCTTTCTCTTTCTTTTCGCTCTCTCGCTCTGGCCTCGCCCTCGCTTCGCCCGTCGACATCGCCACGACCCGCCTCCTGCTGCCTGGACTACGCCTCCCCGTCTCCGCCCACACGACGTCGACTCCACCCGCCAAACTGGTCCTGCCTACCACTCTGTCCACGCACCTGGACTCCGCCCCCTTTCCACTCAAGCCCCTCCTTCACGAACACGGTCTCCACACACTCTGCTGAACCCAGAGACGACGCACCAGCTGTCGGGTGCCGCACTATGGAGCATTCCCCCCCCGAAACGTATTGGTGGCACGTTTGTGCTATCAAGACAAAGGTACCGAGATCGTAGCCTCAACTCCTTCCCTTCTTGTTTCAATACTCCCTCTTCATGGGGTTTTCTGTGTCTGTGTGTGTGCTTGTGTGTGTGTGTCTTGGCGCCTGTCTGTTAAAGTAAGACTGCAGAAGATCGTTATTGTTATTATTGTTATTATTTTCGCGTTAAGTCTGCTCTGCGTCCCTTTGTAAGTTGCTTGTTTATTTGCTGCACCACACCTCTCTCCCCTATCTCTGCACAACGCACCCCAATAATCTTGATTGTGCCACATACCATCCTTGCTCATTGTTAATAAATTATTATTCGAAATGTTCCCTGCTCATTTTTGTCTTTTCTTCCATTGATCCAGCATGGTCCGAATCATAGTTTAGCTGGGACTTTATTCCCAACGATCCGTTTCTTTTAGCCGGTACGTCCCTGGCAGTGTCGCTCTGCTGCATCCGATCCGGTCCGGCAGAGTGATTCTGTTCGGACAAGGCGTACTGAGGGCGTGTTCCCCGGTAATTAAATCACGTGATTAATTAGGTAACCCGATTAACCCATAGACGGGAGGACCCAAGGTCACGCGGTTGAGTTATTGGCGTCCACGGTCGGTTAAGCGACCCCCGTGTCACGGAATTATCCGTGTGCGACGGCCTACAATTTTGGGGAGTCTGGTGGGAGCCGAGATAGCTTTCCCCCCTTGTGGTCTTCTCACTCGACCCCTGGCCCGCAACAATATATATATATATATACATATATTTCTACATACATACATATATATATATATATATTTCTGCATACATACATATATATATTATATATATATATATATTATATATATATATATATATATTGTTGCGAATTCGCGCCCGCCGGCGTGTGATCGACCACGTAACTCGAATCACGGTACGTCGCCCACCGGACGGACAATTCCGTCGTGACCCTCCCGGACTAACGCCGGGATCTAGTCACGGGTGGCCTTTCGGCCTCACCACGATCGTGCCAATCGGCCACCCGCGTGGGATAGGGTTGTTCGCCAAACTCGACCTACCTAAGTACCCACGCGGATGGTAAACCGGGCGACCGCACTCGCCGCAGGTCGACTTCGGACACGGGCCGCTTAAGCGATCCGTTCCGTGCTATCGGGATAACCGAGCGGTGTTATCGTCGCCTCGACGGTTCCTGATTAATTATCGGGCGTCCCGCGCCCACTCAAACCCTTTACGTAAAGCAAGATGGAGACCCACAAAGGAAAGGACGCAGCGAAACGGGCAACAATTCAACAAGCACGCATTTATTACACGCACACAGATAAAGCACACATAACGCAGATATTTACAGTCACAATTGGCAAAATGCACATATATCACATGTAAGATAAGCAACAATGCAGCAGAGCTACCACCGACTACGCGTACACTCGGCAACACTTATACAGTTCTACTTGACGGGACTCGGCGCCAGACACACACGTTCACACAAAACCCCAAAGAAAATGGAAGTCGCGACTTCCCTGCCCTCGAGCCCTTGCGACCGCCTCCGACGAGGTCCCGTCTGGCCGTGACTCTGTGCTCGAGCGTGGTCGGCGAGGTCTCTCGGCGTGCCTCGTGCCTGCCTGTGCTGGCCCCTCGACGCCACGGACCGAGCACCGACTGCGTAAGAGCCGAACCACGAACACACCGGACTGAGAGCACCGAGCGAGAATACCGAACCAAGAGAGACCCACCAAGAGAGAACCCAATACCGAACCAAGAGAGAACCACCAAGAGAGAACGCGAACGCCTCTTGCGCCTCCGACTCTTATACCCCGGCGCCCCGCCCCGTTCTTGGCTCCACCCTCCTTCGAGGCGCTTCGAGAAGGGGGCGTTCCCTCTCGTTCCCCCTCCCCGCGCCATGCGGGGGGCGAGGAAAATCCATCCTGGCGCCGGGCCAGGGAAGAAAACAGGCGGAAAACCCGCGCGCCCTCGCTGTGGTGATTTCTTCTTTCCCTTCTCGCGTTCGACGGTTTCCAACGCGGAAACCGGCGTACGTGGACCGCGGAGGATGGCGTTCGTTGGTGGGTAGTGGTGAAGATGGTGGTGGTTGTTGTGAGATGGCGGTGCTGGCGTTGTTGGAGTGGTGGCGTGGGTGAGGTTGAAGTGTGGTTGGTTCGAAAATAATGAAAGAACAGAAAAACGACTAACTCAAAGTGTCGCAGCCCGAATGAATCACATTAATTCCCTCTAAACAATGGGTTTGGGCTAACTATACATGTACTTAAAAAAATATCTCACCTACGGGACCTGAATGATGTTTGCGAATTTCCACAGCCGTAACACTACCCCCTCCCTTTTTACAGACTCGTCCCGAGTCGTCAAATTATCGTGTGCCATCATGTGTAGTTCTCCCTAGTACGTTTTACCTACGGATCCCTGAGTGCGACATTCATGGTATTCGTGTCCCCAAAATAAATAACCTGAGGGCTGAGTAACTAACTAAACAAACCCACTCACACGGACGACTTAAATAAAATTGCCGGCGCTAACACATACATGCCGGGGGCGCACTCATATTTACAAGCAGACACGAGCAGACCAAAGACCTACAGCCGTTGTCTATAATTAGATTTACAGGCACTTAAACAGTTTTACTTATAGGACAAGGCGCCACAGACTTTCATTCAAAAACCCAGGAAAGAAAAGAAGAAAGTGACCATGTCCGTGGACCCCCGGGACTCCGTCCCCCAGACTCCAGCTTTCACTGCTGGCGTCTCCTTCCAACCCGACAACGACTCTCTCTCTCTCAAGTCTCTTCAACAACCCTTCCACCACCACAGTTCTCTCCTCTTCTGCACCACAATTCTCTCTGCACCACAATTCTCTCTGCACCACACTACTCTCTGCACCACACTCCTCTCTGCACCACACTACTCTCTGCACCACACTTCTCTGCACCACCCTACCTCTGCACCACCTTACTCTCTGCACCACCATACTCTCTGCACCACCCTACTCTCTGCACCAC
>CM068959.1:4243355-4248355 GCA_035128595.1 Eptatretus atami | reverse complement strand
CCCCTCTACTCCATCCCAGTTAATGTAATCGGGTTACCTAATTAATCACGTGATTTAATTACCGGGGAACACGCCCTCAGTACGCCTTGTCCGAACAGAATCACTCTGCCGGACCGGATCGGATGCAGCAGAGCGACACTGCCAGGGACGTACCGGCTAAAAGAAACGGATCGTTGGGAATAAAGTCCCAGCTAAACTATGATTCGGACCATGCTGGATCAATGGAAGAAAAGACAAAAATGAGCAGGGAACATTTCGAATAATAATTTATTAACAATGAGCAAGAGATGGTATGTGGCACAATCAAGATTATTGGGGTGTGTTGTGCAGAGATAGGGGAGAGAGGTGTGGTGCAGCAAATAAACAAGCAACTTACAAAAGGGGACGCAGAGCAGACTTAACGCGAAAATAATAACAATAATAACAATAACGATCTTCTGCAGTCTTACTTTAACAGACAGGCGCCAAGACACACACACACAAGCACACACACAGACACAGAAAACCCCATGAAGAGGGAGTATTGAAACAAGAAGGGAAAGGAGTTGAGGCTACGATCTCGGTACCTTTGTTCTTGATAGCACAAACGTGCCACCAATACGTTTCGGGGGGGGGAATGCTCCATAGTGCGGCACCCGACGGCTGGTGCGTCGTCTCTGGGTTCAGCAGAGTGTGTGGAGACCGTGTTCGTGAAGGAGGGGCTTGAGTGGAAAGGGGGCGGAGTCCAGGGTGCGTGGACAGAGTGGTAGGCAGGACCAGTTTGGCGGGTGGAGTCGACGTCGTGTGGGCGGAGACGGGGAGGCGTAGTCCAGGCAGCAGGAGGCGGGTCGTGGCGATGTCGACGGGCGAAGCGAGGGCGAGGCCAGAGCGAGAGAGCGAAAGAAGAAAGAGAAAGGCGGAGGGAACGCTCCGACCTTTATAGGACTTGCAGCACGGGGGGAGCAAAACGTCATCACCTGAATCGGGTGCTCCGATTGGCCGCGACCCCTCACGTGGCCCGCTAACTTTGGCCGGAAACCGCTTCACTTCGTTTCCGGCAAAGCCATCTCGGACAGCGGCATTATTCCACTCCGACCCCACGACATGATACAAATCACCCACACCGAAATTGGCACGCGAATCGTCCCGCAAAGACCCCCGGGCCGCGCCCCGGCGACCGGCCGAGGGTCCTGCACGCCCGCTCAGGCATCCGACCAGCGCCGATCAACGCGCCCACTCCACGCGCGCCAACGCGGCCCGCACTGCACAACACTCCCCGGCCCGACCGCAGCCTCGTTGGCCGTAGAGACGAGAATACGTTCACCATCCGTGGGGGATCCACTGCTGCCAGCGAGGGACGAAGTACATCGTTATGGATAAATCCGTGCATGTTTCGCGAGCGGCGTACGTGTCTGCCTTCGAGCACATTCTTTACAGTGCGCGGGGTTTGGCCATTACGCACGTGGTCAGTGCTCGCGTTCACACGACTCTGCTCGCGTGTGCGCGGGGTGAACATCAATATGGGTCAAATATTTGGTTGAAAAGCAACACGCCTCTTTTACCTCGCACACCCGCATCCCACCCAACGTGGCGTGGAGTCGCCTTTATCGGCCTCCGTACGCATATCGTGCAGCAGTGGGCATCGTGCTGGCTGTGTTTCCTGTGTTGTGAAAAACACCATTCGTGCAGCCTCTTAAGAGGTATTCATTCGCTTGCCTTTTTAATGCAACCGGCAATCTTCCCCAGATCATCAGAAGCTCGAGTCGATAATCCCGCACTGCTAAGTGCACTGTATGACTCGCTGCACACGTTGGGTTTAGGGCTCGCTTGGGGGCTAGGGCTCTGTGCTGCCTTGATTGGATGGGGCTTCCATTGGTCCGCCCTTTCTGGGCGGGATTTTCGGCCATACCGGGAAGCCCGTCCCCTCCACACGTGCGGACTCGCCAAAAAGGAACTACTGTAAGAGGCTTTTGCCTTGGACAGTGACACGCCGGTCAGGCGAGTAGGTGAACACGCGGTTGATCAGCCCACGTGCGAGTAGCAAGCAAGAGGAGGGGCAAGCAGGCAGAGGGTACCGAGGGTTGTCGTGGATTTGCCTTTGCAATGAAATGGAGGGGGGATATAAAGATTTATTAATCTAACTAAAAAAAACATCGCAACGCACCCCTTTAATTTTCCCACTAACACAAGGAAGGATCTGTCTACACATATACTTAATGGATTAACTGACTTGGCACACCTGTATGTTGTATGCATACGGTTCCTAGAACCGTAACAATATATATATATATATATATATATATATATATATAATATATATATAATATATATATGTTACGAATTTGGAATTCAATCGCACACAACATACAGGTTCCCTTAGTCAGCTATGTCGATAAGTGCATGTTCCCTAGATAGCCACCTTCCATTGTTAAATGTTTTGAAATCGATTAGATGCGCTGCGGATCGATTTAATAGTTAGGGAGCAAACAACGGAGACGTCCCTCCCCCTCTTCTGCGAAGAGGAAGAAGAACCCTGCGGTGACTCAACAACTCCCTCCACCCGTGGTTGAGCGGGGGGTGGATCACGAGGGCATGAGTCACGCCGGGTGCGGGGGAGGGGTGCAAAGGATAAAGAGGACATCTTTTCTTTGTTCAAAAGAGTTCGTGGAAAGAGTTTGAAGTCCCGTGAAAAGAGTCCGAAAGAGTTCGTGGGAGTCCCGTGTAAAAGAGTTCGTAAAGAGTCCCGTGAGAGTCCGTGGTAGGCTGAGTTTGGGAGTCCCGTGCAGAGTTCGTGTGCTGAGTCCCGTGGGAGGAGTAAGCTTTTTGCTTCGGCAGTTGGGGGAGTCGGAGGAAGCCAGAAGCCAAGGAGCTGCGTGGAAGTCCGGGCGTCGCGAAGGAGACGCGAGCTGGAGGCGCAGCCTTGCCTGCTGTGTCGCGCAAACCGCGCGTTCGTGTGGAGAGAGCCGGAGAGAGCTCGCCTGCCACACGGAAGGCCCGAGCTCGACCCGGCTAGCTAGCTGCCGTGGGGAAGGAGCATCGCGGTCGCCCAAGCGCGTTCGTGTGGAGAGAGCCGGAGAGAGCTCGCCTGCCACACGGAAGGCCGAGCTCGACCGCGGCTACTCTAGCTGTGTGGGGACGGGACGTCGTGGTCGCCCAAGCCAGACACCACGAGGGTGCAAGTAACCTGCAATGGTCTCGTGGGACTCGTTCGGTCTGCAAGTCCCACGCATAAAGACCCAAGAGGTCCAGTCTGACCCATTGCCTTTGATGGGGTCTTTTTCCTGCTTTTCTTTCGAATGAATGTTGTGGCGCCGAGTCCCGTAATAAAACTGTGTAAGTGACTGTACATTAATAATTGCTTTATGACGTTGTAGTCTTTGTTTTGTTGCTTTTTGCCTTATTTAATTGCATACGTGTTTCATTATAATAAATGTCCTTGTGTAAATGTAAACCTGCTCGTTTCGTCCATTCCCTCATTGACTAACATTTCGTTGTTGGGAGTTAGAAAGCCGTTGGTTTGCCGAAAAGGGGACATTTGGACCGACGGTTCTCGGCGATTACGCCGCTCGAATCGCGCACGGACAGGCTCGCCTCGGCGGTTTGTTCCGTACGAGTCCGTCGAGGGTGGAATACCCGGTAGTTGGATCACGTGGGTATTTAGGTACATTGAAGATTGGCAATCGACCCTACCCACGTGATCTGCCGATTGGCGTATTTCGGTTCTTGTACAAGGACCCGTCGCTCGGAGTTATCCGGGCGGCGATTATATTCCGGGCGATCGGTCGGGCCGACTCGACTTGCGGCTCCGTTCAGAGCGGTCGGTTGGCGGCTGACCCCGGCCTGTAACAACTGGTGTCAGGAGTGGGGTGTGAACCCATCCACCTCCGTAAATTTGTAGGTTCGAATCCGCAACAATTGGTTGTCAGGAGTGCGATTCGGCCCCTCCGCCTCCGTAGCAAAATTCACGGAGTCGGATCAGGGGTATACGGAGCAACCCCCCACCCCCCGTGTCCCCAAATTACGAGCGTTATAAATTTTATTCCAACACGTAAAATGTTCAGCCAAGGCGAGCAGGGGCAGGAGGGATTAGGAATGGATTTGGAAATGTTTGAATCTATGGCTCAGGACGAAATGACCATGCAGGACACTCCCATTATGCAGGTTGACTATTCCGCAAATAAATGCAGAGTCCGCAATGGCGCAGCGGCGGGGGCCGCGGTGTATGACACCCCCCTCCCCTCCTCCGTCAAATCCCTCCTCAGTCCCCGTCGATCCGCGCCCGTAAGGCGAACGACTGCCACGGGTTATTTGATGTAAGGACTGTTCAGGCGTTGATGGGAAAAATGGATACAAAATACAAGCAAAATGGATGCGAACATGCAAGCATTCAGGAGCGATATGCGGGAATGCGGGGTGAAATGCAGAGCATGGGCGAGGGCCTGAGGCGGCATAAAAGGCAATTGCTGTGCAGTGAAACGCGGACAACGGTGTGCAAAATGGCGGCACCACGTGGCAGCTCGACCGAACCGACAAGGGGGAGTGTGGACTGTGTCGGCCCCGCGGTGGAGGACAAAATAATTCGGGAGACGTGTTGGGCGAGACTCGTGCAGGTGACGGAAAAGTGACGTTGACACAGAGGGAAAAATTAAATGAGGTGACTGAGACATGCAGGACGAGACACGTGGAGGTGACGAGGAAATGCACGGAGACGCAGGAGACAAAGGAAGGAACACCAGAGCCACGGGGAATAGAACAGGAAACAGAAAGACGAAAAGCCAGGAAGAAACGAAATTTAATAACTGAGGTGACCTGAGATAAAGCAAGTAGAGGAGAAACTCCAGGTAATTGATGAGCACACACAGGTAGGGATAGTGAGGGAGAATGGGGTTGAGCTGGGGGAGTGTTTTGTGACCTGGTGAGAGCAGCAGGATGGCCTCCTTCAGGAACAAGGTGAGGGACTGTGCCCCCTTGAGGAGAGTCCGGTCGAGCCTTGCGAGGTAAAGGGGGCGAGTGCTGTGAAT
>CM068959.1:4221513-4238608 GCA_035128595.1 Eptatretus atami | reverse complement strand
GCATTACGATGTTTTGGTCAACAACGGACCGCATAGATGACGGTGGTCCCATAAGATTATAATGGAGCTGAAAAATTCCTCTCGCCTTGTGATGTCATAGCCATCGTAGCGCTGCCAGTCGTATAAAAGTACAGTCCAGCACATACAACTATGTACAGTTCATGATACTTGATAATGATTCGAAACAACTACAATGTGGCCCCGTTATAACGCGATCGTTGAGGTTCATAAAATGTCATCGTGAAAAAAGCGGGGTCGCACTAAATCGGGATTCAAGAAAATCAGCCTTCAAACTGACCCAATGTTGACCTAACATCCTAAAACACCCCTATTTTTGCCCGATTTGACCCGTTTTGTTCATGATTACCTTCTAGCAAGTAAATTACCTTTGCATTAAAGAATTCCACGAATAAATCGTTGTTACAGCCGAAATTAAAACACAAATTAATTTTTGGTGAAGCTTTTTATGTTGTTAAAACATTCGCACTGTTCCGAAAATATATCACACAACTGACAGGTGCTCTTTCTTCATTTGTAAATTATAACATCGATGCAGTGATTATTTATAAAATCCAAACGCTATTTATTCACCTTTCCATAATAGATGCGAGAGGAGATTGTAAGCAGCCGCTAACAACACAGTGGCCGTCATGAACAGCACAAAGGTAGAACTAACACGTCTTCCGTCGATCTTGGATGTGTGTTACAATTGCCTACAGTATTCAGTACAGTAACATGCTGTACAGGTTTTTAGCCTCGGACCAATAGGCTATACCATATAGCCTGGGTGTGTAGTAGGCTATACCACTAGGTTTGTGTAAGTACACTCTATGATGTTCGCACAATGACGACATCGCTTATCGACGCATTTCTCAGAATGTATCCCCATCGTTAAGTGACGCATGACATATATATATATATATATATATATATATATATATATATATATATATATATATATATATATATATATATATATCATCCATCCATTGGAACCATACTCTGAACAGAGCGTCGGTGCTGCCGAAGCAGTTTCCTTGGCTATTGGGCACAATCCTGGATGGGTCGCTACTCCGACGCAGGATACTCGAAATGACTCGATCATCCCCAGCAAGCTGGTACTCATTTTGCCGAACTCGGAAGGATGGCAGGCTGAGTCAACCCCCTGGTAAAGTAATTCAGCAGGCAACGAGGCTTGAACTCAGGACCCTTGGATCCCAAGCCGTCACCCTAACCACTGAGCCAACACCAGGTTTATTATATTATATATATATATACATACAGTGGGACCCGCTTAATAGAATCACGGTTAATAGAATCACCCGTATTATAGAATCAAAATCGTTGAGACCGATTCCATTGTATCTCAATGTACACAATTTTTCCCGTTTATTAGAATGAAAAACCCGCTTAATAGAATCAGCTGCTGGCCATCCACTTCGACAGTTCAGCGCCTACTGGCCGCACAGTTCCAACTTTTGCCACCAGGCGGCTGACGTCACGCTAAAAATAACGCTATGCCACTACAGTGATTTCGGTAGTCATTGTACAGATAGGCAGACGGCTGACAGCTGCAGTCTAAGCACTAGGCGTGTCGTCATTTCCACGATGGACAGAAAACGAAAGCGGACGGATCGTTCAAACATTGATAAAGCACAAATCCTGAGGGGACTATGACGCTTTGCCCAGAATGAGCCAACGAGAAGCTGCAGACAAGTTGGAAATTAACCAGCCGATCCTATGCAAGATTCTGAAAGATCAAGAGCCATTCTGAAAGGTCAAGTGGATTCGTCTTCTTCTCAGAAGCGCAAGCGAAGCGGCAACGCACCCGATGTCGAATCAGCAATGGTCAAGTGGATTCAAACTTCTAGAGAAAAGGAAGCACCGCTTTCTGGACCTCTGATGTGGGAGAAAGCGGCTCAGTTCGCGGAAAAGTTCAACAACAAGAAGTTCAGTGCGACAAACGGCTGGATTGACCGGTTCAAGAAAAGACTGGAATCGTCCACAAGAAACTTCACGGAGAGCAGCGGCGGCTGACGTAGGAGGGAAACAACAATGGCTGGACCACGTGTTCCGGATCTCGTAGAAGGCTTCAGGCTGATGAGATCTGGAATGCTGACGAAACCGGGTTGTATTTTCGGGCCTTACCAGACGGAACGTTCCTCTTCAAGGAGATCAGCACTGCGGTGGGAAAAAGCCAAAGGAAAGAATCACGGTGCTTTTTTGCTGCTCGATGACTGGTGCTAAGCGTCCTCCTTTCGGTATTGGTAAAAGCAAGAATCCACGGTGTTTCAAAGGCCTCAAAAACAATTCCAGTTCGCTACAGAGCCAATTCCTCCGCATGGATGACAGGTTTCCTCTTCACTGAATGGCTCATGAGTGGAATCGCGAGCTTCGGCGTCATGACCAGAAAGCGTTGCTTCTCATCGACAACTGTCCGGCACATCCCCAATCACTTCAACTGTCGAACATTACTGTGGCATTTCTCCCGCCGAACACAACCTCTGTTCTTCAACCGTTACATCAGGGAATTATCCGTTCATTCAAAGCTCATTACCGCCGTGCCATGCTACGAAAAGTGCTCACTGAGATTGACAACGAGGATGAGCAATGACAGCGAGTGACTTGGCGAAAAAGATAACGATCCTCGACGCTATGCTGTTTACGGACGCAGCATGGAATGATGTGAAGACTACCGGCATAGTGAACTGCTGGCGCAAAGGAGGAATTTTCATCGGAGCGGCAAGCGAAGGCGAAAGGGTCGAGAGCAATGACGACGACGAGTTAGCCAACCCTCTTCAAATGGATCCCGACCAATGGCAGGACTTCGTCAACATGGACGCCACTCTCCAAACCACAGACGATGATGTCACAGACGAAGCCATCGTTTCGGCAGTCCAACGCGAAATGGGAATTGCTACTGACGCAGACTATGACGCCGACACTAAAGTGGAGGAAGAGGAGATCTCTGTCCCGACCATCAAGGAAATGTGTCTGCAGCTAAGACGATCAGGCTTGGTTTGCTATCACATGGGTTCAGTGACATGGCCTTCCTGCGCAAACTTGACAAGGAGGTCACCGCCATTGCCACAGACTCGTTAAAGCAGGCAACAATCGACAATTTTTTCATTACAGAGTAGGCTCATCGACAAACCTATGTTGTTTTGCTTTGAAAAGTACATATGTACTGTACGTGTAATTGTTTTATTTTCAGTAGTAAGTTACATTGTTTTGAGCAAGTGTGTCATATAAATCAAACTAAATGCTGAGTATTTGTCTCCGTATGTGTACTCGACATTTGATCCGCTTGATACTCCACAACTCTGGTGAACTCGGATATTAGAATCACCCGCTTATTAGAACCAAATTTGTCTGGCCCAAAGTGATTCTATTAAGCGGGTCCCACTGTATATATATATATATATATATAATATATTACAAATATACATATAACATATGTATGCATATATGAATGTATATATACATGTATGCATATATGAATGTATATATACATGTATGCATATATGTATGTATAAATATATATTATATATATATATATTATATGTATGGATGTAGAAATATATATATATATATATATATATATATATATATATATGGATGTAGAAATATATACATATATATATATGGATGTAGATATATATATATCTATATATATATATATATATATATATATATATATATATATATACATATATATATGGATGTAGATATTATATATATAATATATACATATATATATATATGGATGTAGATATATATATATATATACATATATAATTACATACACACTACACCACACACACCACACACACACACACACACACACACATATATATATAACACACACAAACACAGACGTATTATGTCTTGGTAAGTCCTTAGAAAAGATGTTCTATTTGAAGTTATAACCTTAACATATAAGCGATTGACTGATTTCCCAACAGCCGGAGCAATGAGATCTTATGATGTTCCGGGATGTGAGACTAACGGCCGGTCGTATCCGAAGCAAATTTACTTTTCGTGATGTTGTACGACGGACGGGCATATGAATACGTCCTCAAAAGCACGATGTTCGGAATATGTTGAAACATGTCGACATTTCGGTACAGTTGTAATTCCCAAGATTCCCTGAGTAATCGACTTGAAAAACAATGGCATGAATGGGGGGGAAAAAAGTTTCTCGAAAGAGACGATAAACCACATTGCGCCTCATTTAACTGTGTTAAACCAATTACTGGTTAAAGTGTGCTACGTAATGTCCCGTACGTGGCTTCATATGGCTAAAGTTATTTGATGCAAAGTAATCAGACTCAAGATGAACATAACTTTGTTTGAAGAGCATTTATTTGTTTATTTATCTTGTTTTTAACAAATAAATCCTGAAAAGTTCCTCGTTGTGTCTTAAAGAAAGAGCAAGGAAAATACCCTTTGCGCTGCTGACCTTTATAAGGTACGAAAGATGACGACTGCGTGGCCACTCAAATACTACACATGACTTTGGTGATGGACTTGTGACCAAACCCATGTTGTTCGAACTCACAAAACCCTCCTCGGCTAGTGTGTCTGGTGAGGCCAGGGATTCGATAACTAAATAATCTCTTGACAGCAGCGCATAACGGTTGAGTGGATGGGGGATCTTCAATAGAAATGCATTAAACACTGTGTGCTGGTGCCTTTCTTTGCGACGCTCGTTTACCTCCTCCTCCTCGTCGTCGTCGTCGTCATTGTCATCGTCGCCCCGTTGGCAGCGATAATGCGCATATTGTTGCTCAAAGAACTCCCGTTGACGCTGTTCTTGCTCCAGAGTCTGACTTATGAGCCGCGATACCTCGCTCTCTTGTCCGGGCTTCTCGCGTCCGATGAGGAACCTGCCGAGGATTCGTCAAAACGACAAAGAACACAGGAAGGCAACGGGTTATCCGAGGGAGCAAATGTTAAATCCTCGGTGTCGTGGATTACTCCTTGCCACACAAAGGATTAACCGTGCCGTTTATTATCCGTACCAAAAAGGGCACGTCGAGTAATGCTTGTGGATAAAAATGTGTCATTACAAATCGCAGTCAGACAACCCAGCGATCTCCATAATGGGATGCACTTGCACACATCATTCAAGGGCACCACAACGGCACCAAAATCACAGCCCGCAAATCATCAAGTGTCCTTGAAACAATCACTGACGGCACGGTCAAAATCAATGGGGAATTTAATTACACTGCGGATACCTAAAGCGATAACATCGTTCGCACGTGTAATAAGCAAGATTATCACCACTACCGGGCTATTTCCTTCAACACAAAGCTGAGCATCCGAGCTTTAACACCAAGTACTAAATTGTTCGTTAATCATCCCAATTGCAATCTTACTGACATGCTCGTCTGCCTCCATGCTCATCCGACATTTACGTCCTTCTGTCGAATGCCCTCGTCTGTCATGAATTGTAGTACATCCCATCCCAGGGTTTAACGAATCTCTATCTCTATCTCTATCTCTATCTCTATCTCTATCTCTATCTCTATATATATACTCTTCTCTCTCTCTCTCTCTTCTCTCTCTTCTCTCTCTCTCTCTCTCTCTCTCTCTCTCTCTCTCTCTCTCTCTCTCTCTCTCTCTCTCTCTCTCTCTCCATGCAGCGCAATCGTTGTGTGTTTAATAACCCTAACGGCTAACCCTAACTGCACTGCACTTTCGGAAGCTTGGCTGAAAGATGCTGCACTCTAGGGAGCTAGGCTATGAGACGCTGCACTCTAAGGAGCCAGGCTCGGAGATGCTGCACTCAAGGGAGCTATTCTAGGAGGAAGCTCACTCTCGGAGCTAGGCTTTGAGATGCTGCACTCTCGGGAGCTAGGCTTGGAGACGCTGCATTCTCGGGAGCTAGGCTGGGAGATGCTGCACTCGAGGGAGCTATGCTGGGAGATGCCGCACTCTATGGAGCTAAGCTGGGAGACACTGCACTACAGAGAGCAAGGCTAGGAGATGCTGCACTCGGAGCTAGGCTGGGAGACGCTGCACTCGGAGCTAGGCTGGGAGACGCTGCACAAGAGGGAGCTCGGCTGGGAGATGCAGCACTTCAGAGAGCTAGGATAGGAGATGCTGCACTCGGAGCTACGCTGGGAGACGCTGCACTCCAGGGAGCGAGGCTGGGAGACGCTGCACTCGTGGGCGCTAGGCTGGGAGACGCTGCACTCGTGGGAGCTAGGCTGGGAGACGCTGCACTCCAGGGAGCTAGTCGAGGAGACGCCTGCACTCTAGGGAGCTAGGCTATGAGACGCTGCACTCTAGGGAGCTAGGCTATGAGACGCTGCATATAGGGAGCTAGGCTCGGAGATGCTGCACTCTAGGGAGCTAGTCTAGGAGACGCTGCACTCTCGGGAGCTAGGCTGTGAGATGCTGCACTCTTGGGAGCTAGGCGAGGAGACACTGCACTCTCGGAGATAGGCTGGAGATGCTGCACTCTATGGAGTTAGGCTGGGAGATTCTGCACTCGAGGGAGCTATGCGGGAGATGCCGCACTCTATGGAGCTAAGCTGGGAGACACTGACTACACAGAGAGCAAGGCTTAGGAGATGCTGCACTCGGAGCTAGGCTGGGAGACGCTGCACGAGAGGGAGCTCGGCTGGGAGATGCTGCACTTCAGAGAGCTAGGCTAGAGAATGCTGCACTCGGAGCTAGGCTGGGAGACGCTGCACTCCAGGGAGCTAGGCTGGAGACTGCATCGTCGTGGGGGCGCTAGGCTTGGGAGACGCTGCACTCGGTGGGAGCTAGCCTGGGAGACGCGCACTCAGGGAGGCTAGTCGAGGAGACGCTGCACCTCTGGGAGCTACGTAAGGAGACGCTGCATACAAGGGAATTAGTTAGGAGACACTGCACTCTCGGGAGCGAGGCTGGAGATGTGCACTCTAGGAAGCTAGGCTGGGAGACCGCTGCACTCCAAGGAGCTCGGCTGGGAGACGCTGCACTCGGGGAGCTAGGCTGGGAGACGCTGCATTGTGGGAGCTAGGCTGGGAGACGCTGCACTCTAGGGAGCTAGACTAGGAGATGCTGCACTCTAGGGAGCTAGTCTAGGAGACGCTGTACTTCAGGGAGCTAGTCTAGGAGATGCTGCACTCGAGGGGCGAGGCTGGAGATGCTGCACTCTAGGGAGCTAGGCTGGGAGACGCCTGCACTCGGAGGGAGCGAGGCTGGGAGTTGCTGCACTCGACGGAGCTATGCGGGGAGATGCAGCACTCTTGGAACTAAGCTGGGAGACACTGAACTAAAGAGAGTTAGGTTGGGCGATGCTGCACTCGGAGCTAGGCTGGGAACGCTGCACTCTAGTGAGCTAGGCTGGGAGATGCTGCATTCCAGGGAGCTAGGCTGGGAGACTCTGCACTCTATGGAGCTCGGTTTGGGAGATGCTGCATGCTAGGGAGCTACGCTGTGAGATGCTGCACTCGAGAGAGCTAAGCTGGGAGATGCTACACTCTATGGAGCTAGGCTGGGAGATGCTGCACTCTATGGAGCTAAGCTGGGAGCCGCAGCACTCGATGGAGCTAATCTGGGAGACGATGCACTCTAAGGAGCTAGGCTGGGAGACACGACACTCGATGAAGCTAGGTTGGGAGACACTTCACTCCATGGAGCGAGGCTGGGAGACACTTCACTCCATGGACCTCGGTTGGGAGACACAACACTCTATGGAGCTAGGATGGGAGACACAACACTCTATGGCGCTAGGCTGGGAGACACTACACTCGATGGAGCTCGGCTGAGAGACGCTACACTCTATGGAGCTAGGCTGGGATACGCTGCACTAGAGGGAGCTATGCTGGGAGACACTACACTCTATGGAGCTCGGTTGGGAGATGCTGCACTCGAGGGCAGCTAGAGCTGGGAGATGCTGCATGCTCGAAGGAGCTCGGCTGGGAGACACTTCGATCTAAGGAGCTATGTTGGAGAACTTTCACTCCATGGAGGGAGGATGGGAGCACTACACTTGATGAAGCTAGGTTGGGAGACACACACCCGATGGGCTCAGGCTGGGAGACACTACAACCTCTAATGTAGCTAGGCTTGGGACCATTCACTGCTAATGGAGCTAGGTTGGAGAGATGCTGCCTAGAGGGAGCTATGCTGGGAGACACTACACTCTCTATGGAGCTCGGTTGGAGATGCTGCACTCGAGGGAGCTAGGCTGGGAGATGCTGCACTCAAGGAGCTGCGGGCTGGGAGCCACTTCGATCTAAGGAGCTATGTTGGGAGACACTTCACTCCATGGAGGGAGATGGGAAGGCACTACACTTGATGAAGCTAGGTTGGGAGACACTACAACTCGATGGAGTCAGCTGGGAGCACCTACACTCTATGTACTAGGCTGGACAAGCTTCACTCTATGGAGCTAGGTTGGGAGACACTACTCTCCATGGAGCTGGGCTGGCAGACACTACACTCTACGGAGCTCGGCTGGGAGAAACTACACTCTATGGAGCTAGGTTGGGAGACACTTCACTCTATGGACCTAGGTTGGGAGACACTACACTCTATGGAGCTAGGCTGGGAGATGCTGCACTCTATGGAGCTAAGCTGGGAGATGCAGCACTCGAGGGAGCTAATCTGGGAGACGAAGCACTCCAAGGAGCTTGGCTGGGAGACACTTCGATCTGAGGAGCAATGGTGGGAGACACTTCACTCCATGGAGCGAGGATGGGAGGCACTACACTTGATGAAGCTAGCTTGGGAGACACTACACTCGATGGAGCCAGGCTGGGAGACACTACACTCTATGGAGCTAGGCTGGGAGACACTTCACTCTATGGAGCTAGGTTGGGAGACACTACTCTCCATGGAGCTGGGCTGGCAGACACTACAATCTACGGAGCTCGGCTGGGAGAAACTTCACTCTATGGAGCTAGGTTGGGAGACACTTCACTCTATGGACCGAGGTTGGGAGACACTACGCTCTATGGAGTTCGGCTGGCAGACAATATACTCTATGGAGCTAGGTTGGGAGATGCTGCATGAGAGGAAGCTCGGCTGGGAGACGCTGCACTCGAGCGAGCTTGGCTGGGAGACGCTGCACTCGAGGGAGCTACGCTGAGAGACGCTGCACTCGAGGGAGCTAGGCTGGGAGACGCTGCACTCGAGGGAGCTAGGCTAGGAGACGCTGCACTCGAGCTAGCTAGGTTGGGAGATGCTGCACTCGAGGAAGCTCGGCTGGGAGACGCTGTACTCGAGTGAGCTAGGCTGGGAGACGCTGCACTCGAGCGAGCTAGGCTGGGAGACGCTGCACTCGAGCTAACTAGGCTGGGAGATGCTGCACTCTACGGAGCTAGGATGGGAGATGCTGCCCTCTCAGAGGCTAGACTCGAGGTCAATGCACTTTCCTTGTCTAGGCTAGGGGTCTGCACAGTCTCGAAGTCTAGGATAGGGGTTACTACACTCTTGGTGTCTAGGCTAAGGGACACTGCACTCTCGTTGTCTTGGCTAGGGATCACTATACTCTCGTCGAGGCTAGGGGTTACTGCACTCTCGTCGAGGCTAGGGTTCACTGCACTCTCGTCGAGGCTAGGTGTCACTGCACTCTCGTCGAGGCTAGGGGTCACTGCACTCGCGTTGTTTAGGCTTGGTGGGCACTGCACTCTTGGGGGGTAGGCTTGCGACACTTCACTATCGGGGGCTAGGATAGAGGAACTGCACTATGGGCAGAAGGGGCTTGACTTTGGGGGGGGGGGTACTGGCATCTTCAGGGGCTGGGGATGGTGGGCGCACTGCACTATCAGCGAGGCTTGGCTAGGGGTTACTGCACTCTTGGGGCCGAGGCTTTTTTTTTCATGCTTTTGACCTATTTTTTTCCTGAAAATATTGTTGAAACATCGCAAGATTCGCACCAGTGAAGCTTCTTGGCAGCAGAGCCACTCAGTTGGCCTTAAACAGCATCGATTTGAAGTGAACTCAGACTGGAATATGAAAAGGAGGCCAAATAATAAGCTACCAAAAGGTTACCACTGGCAACAATGGACAACAAACACCCTCACCTGACAAAGCCTTGAGTTTTCTTCAGAACAGTCGCAGCAAAATTCTGTGTCACACCGACGAGGCTAACCCCATCGACCTCCACAATCTGGTCATTCACGCAAATCCTACAATGGCGAAAGAAACAGTGACCATCAAACAGAAGGAACTTGGTACTTGTTCCAAAAGGTGTTATAGTGATATTTTAATTGTGCTCCAGATGGTGCATGTTTAACAGGTACAGTGATACCTCGCTCAACGCTCAGGATGTGTTCCTAGAAGAGAGTGCTCACAAAAAACGCGCCAATAGGGGTCAATATAAAAATGTTTATATGGAGAGGCGTTCCTGGCAGCATTATTTCTTACTCGTGAGCAGTATATGAGGGCTTCATTTGGGCTATCTATAAAAGTGCTAATCTATACTATGATGGAGCTTTGTGTTTATTATCTCCTCCTAGACGAAGCGTCAACGGTCCATGAAACTCAGCTACATTGTACTTGGTATACATGACTCTGGATCGCTATACGTTTAACCTCACGAGTGTAAATGTACATACTCGCTCATTGCAATGACAACATATTCGGTGTCTCCGCGTGGCTATCTTCAATTACAACTCCATAAAAGCCACTCGGGAATCAACACCTCATTCAGAAAAAAATGGCACGTGACAATCGGAATGAAATCACGACTGCAGATCTCCGAACCGCATAGGACACACAAAATCACTTGACCACCACCACTTCTGCCACCCGTCCATGGGACAGGTAATCTACAAGTAATAATAAAGATGGTAAACATGGTATTATATAAACGCAAATAATAATTCTTTATTATAATAACATCAGTAAGTATTCACAAAAACACAATATATACAAACGTCAATAAAAAGAATAAATGTCATCCCTCCTCCTCCTCCTTTTCCACCATGGCAGCGGTGGTAGACAAGGTAAGAGAAGACTCATCCTGCTGCAAATCGAAGGCGGAATAAACAGCGTTGATTGGCTCAGAGCGTGTGCATACAGTACAAACAATGGTGGCGAGTGCGTTATCTCGGAGAGTGCTGCGTGTTATGGATTTTCTTACAAAATTTTTTTTGGGGTAAAAAACATTCTCCACGACAGAGAGCACAAAAATGAATCAGCATTTCTCAGGGCAGCGTTAAGTGAGGTATTGCTGTACATGCCACAGCCGGCCATCACAATGAATAGCTCTGGATTTATAAGGGTGGACACAGTTACAATACGAGAAACATAGGGGCAATACCACTGGGCGCTCACCTGGTAGTGGCTGGATAAAATAACCAGGGAAGCACAGGTACGCATGGATGACCCACAAATTATGTAATGGAGACGAAAGTAAACACCTTTACTATTTCTTTTTTTATGCCATGAAGAAACTTTGGTGCATCATGGATGATAAAGGTTTTTGTATTTTTTTATTTTTTTATACCAAGTCAAGGCTTGTGTAAGAGCTAATACACAGAAACAAATAACAAGGCGGGAGACAAGATGGGCGGGAGAGGGAAGCACAAAATAGTGCGGAAAAAAAAAGACAATCGGATATCTGTGGAAGGAAGAGGGATGGGGTACACGAGGGAAACAAGATGGAAACTACAGGGACTTTCAGGAAGGTAAACAGGGAATTTGAAGGAGTTGAGTTTGGGGTGAATTAACGGGGGTAGTAAAGGTCAAGATTTTGGATGGCAAAGATATGGTGAACAGCTGTTTTGAAGACCTGGAGGGAGGAGTGGGATTGAAGAGAGTGTGGAAGTTTGTTACAGAGGTGGGAAAAAAGAGGAATGAAAGAGTGAAGGTGAGCGGTGATTCTTGATATTGGCACTTTCACCAGAATGGCCTTTTTGGTGGACCTTGAGTGCCCTAAGGAAATATAGCGGGGACAGATCACAGACAGAGCAAGGGGGTAAGGCCGGAGAGGAGACAGTCGAAAACAGAAAGACCACCGACCTGACTCCGGTGGGAGAGTGAGAGATCCATAGACTCAGCTTCATTACGGGACATACCAATTATCCTAAAAGCCTTGGTTTCCACAGCGTGAAGTCGAGCTAGGTATTAGGCAGGAGCACCACCCCAGGGGAGAGAGCAGTACTCCCTCAAGCTGCGGATGAAATCTTTGGAAGTGGTTGGAAGCTCAGGTGTGCCAAGGAAGAACTTTGCATGACGTACTATGCCAAGTCGGCGTCTGGCTTTGGAGGCCAGCTTGGAGAGGGGGCTTTCCCAGGAAAGATCGTGGCATATCGTGAGACCCAAAAGCTTGAATGAAAGTACTTCTTCAAGAGGATTGTTGAGAAAAAAGAAGGGGGGGGGAGGTTCCAGAAGGTCCTTTTGGAGAGGCACGGTGACGGTGTAATATTTGTCGGGATTGAAAGACGTATTCAAAGTGTTTGACCAGTTTGTGATTTTTATCCAGGTCTGCAGATTATATATATATATATATATATATATATATAATATATAATATATTATTGTTACGGTTTGTGGAAATTCGCATTACACCATAAAGGGCCCTCAGGTAGATATCTCCATAGGTACATGTGTAGTTAGCCCAAACCCGTTGTATAGAGGGAATTTATGTGATCCATCCGGGCTGCGACGCTTGAGTTAGCCATTTTCTGTTCTATTTTTTATTTCAAACAAACAGCAATCTCAACAACCACGCCATCCCCACCACAGCGCCAACCACACTACAACGACGCCACCTCCACCACCTACGCTACCACATCATCGCTTCTACAACCATTCGCAAACACCACCACCTTCGCCTTTACCTTCACAACTTCACCCACTCATCGCTTCTACGGCCATTCCCAAACACCACCAGTCAACACCAAACGTCGTGTTCCCGAGCCGTTCGTCCATGGAGGCCGAACGCGTCGATCCGCGCATCAGAATGCTTCACGCCCACTTCTCCTCCGTCCAATGGGCAAGCGCGAGCGGCTTGGCCCCGCCTCCAGGCGCGTGTAGGTGAATTCCGTCTAGGTCCGGCTATGCAAATTTTAGGGATCAGGGGAGGTTCACGCCCATTTTTACCCGACAATGGTGCCGGGGGGGGGGGGGGCGGTGTGGCCCCGCCTCCATCGCGTCCTGATCCGGGAAATTTGCATGTCTGGCCTCCTGAGAGCTATAAAGGTGCGAGCGGAAGGCGACTCGCGAGGAGAGTGTGGAACTAGGAGAGTGTGGAACTGGTGGATGCTAAGCGTGAGTTGGAGCGTTGAGCGTTGAGCGTTGGAGAGCGTCGTTGAGAGTTGAGCCGGAAGAGGTGGAGTGCGCGCGGTGGGAGCCGCAGGCGGCGGGTCGGAGCAAGGAAGCTCGGGTCGTCCGAGGCAAGGAGGACGGCGGTCGGAACGAGGTTGCGGTGTGGGGATCACTTCGTCTCGTCGGGGACCCAAGCCAGCAGCCACTCCCCTCCCAGGGCATCAACAATTTCCCCCTTCCCCGCGCTGAGATAGTGCAAAGGGGGGCCCGCGTTCCTCCCCCACCCCAAACGTGGTGCCACGAGCACGCCAGGGGCACGGAGTCCGGGGCACAGCGGCGCGGACACTTTGCGGCTTGCCCGCCAACGCGCTCAGAGGACGCGGGTAAGACTCCCCGGTCTTGGCGACCTGGCCGCTCTCTAGGTCCCGCGCACATTTGGCCTACGGGCCTGTCTGCCTCCTTGTCTGTGAGGGTGGCTTCCTTCTTTTGCTTTTGTGTAAATGTGTGTTGGCACCGTCTGTGAAGTAAAACTGAGTAAGTGTTGCCGTGTGTACGCGTTTAGGTTCGGTGTCAACTGTTTTCTTCTTGCCTTGCTTTTTGTGCATTTTTGTATGGCTGTATATAACGTGCTTTCTGTGTGTCGGCGTAATAAAATCTTGCTTGAACTGTGCCCGTTTCGCCTTCGTCTTTTCTCTATTGATCTCCATCCTGCTTCACGTAAGGGGTTCTTAGGGGGTTCAACATCCGGTAAATTAATCTGAACCGTCAGGTCGACGATAACACCGCTCGGTATCCGATAGTACGGAACGGGCCGCCCAAGCGGCTCGTGTCCGGAGTCCGACTGTGGCGAGGTACGATCGCCCGGTTTACACCGCGTGGGTACTTAGGTAGGTCGAGTTTGGCGAACAACCCTATCTCGCGGGTGGCCGATTGGCACGATTGTGGTGAGGTCGAAAGGCCCACCCGTGACTAGCTCCCGGCGTTGGTCCGAGAGGGTCACGACTGAATTGTCCGTCTGGTGGGCGACGTGCCGCGATTCGAGTTACGTGGCCGTTCGCACGCCGGCGGGCGCGCAATTCGCAACAATATATATATATATATCTATATATATAATATATATATATATATATATATAAGTATATATATATATATATATATATATATATATTTGCGGGCCGGTGGTCGGTGGCGAGAACGACCGCTAGGTGGGGGAGGTTATGCCATCTCCCACCAGACTCCCCGAAATTGTAGGCCGTCGCTCCGGATAATTCCATGAGCTGGTGGGTCGATGAACCGACCGTGGACGCCAATATCTCAACCGCGTAGCGTAGAGTCTGTTTGTCTCAAACCAATTTACCAAAGTAGCTACATGATTTAAACTACCAGGGAAGCCACGCCCTTGGAACGCCTGGTCGAACCGGATTTACTCTACCGGCAGCGGTAGATTCACACTACCCGGCATTTCCACCGGAAATTTCATGGCTATACCCCCCCCCAAAGAATCCATGCGCATAAGTGGGCGTTTTGAGTATTAGTTGCCTGCACTTGGACAGAACATAAAAGCAAACTGATAATGTAGGTGATAAACTTGATAATGCGGCGGGCAGCACATACCATACGGACTTGGGCGGTTGGGGGGAGGTTAAATAAAAGGGGGGGGCAGGAAATTAGAGAGAGAAATGTGTATAAAGAGGTAGAGAACGAGATGTGAAATTAGGGAAGCAAAGTATCAGATAGATAGAAATGTAGAAGAAGCGGCGGAGAAGTTATTTATGTCAAATTAGTTACTCCGCAAAGGCTCAAAGCGGCCAGCAACAAGTCACAAGTCAGCAGTTTCGTGGGCACATTTTTGCAGATTCACTCACAACCAGCCATAATTGGGATGAAATTGCTCCAATTTTTATACAATGCATTCAAATGGGGGGCAAGTTGTGTTGTTTACTTGTTTGCCGAACTAAAATCTCTCCTATCTTTAAATTGCAATATAAGTAAAAACAGGAATATTAATGGGGGTGTGCGGATACCTGGCAAATTGCGAAAATAATTGCCCACAAATCTCTGATAAAGTACTTGGGCAGTTATATTTTGGGGTTAAGTTTTGGCATGAGCAGTGTCCATTGTGACTAGTAGTCATGCAGAGCTTGGCCAGTAGATAAACTCAGGCCTGCAGCCTGTGGATCGCGCATTTGTGGTTTTTTGTATGGCCTCTTGCGCATCCACAATGGTGGTTGGTCATCAAAGTCGCATTGCTGGACGCGTTGCAGCCTTGCTTCTCGCTCTTTGCATCCTCAGCGAGACTGGGTCACCATTTTTTGTTGGGGGGTGGATGCCTCCTGCTCATAGGGCTTAGGAGTGAGTGGGCCTTAACCGGCTGTTCTTTTGTGGACGAGACCATGATCCGGTCGGCCACAATCCCTCTCTCTCCCTGTAGCCGGCATAAAATGGCACCTACGCAGCTCTCCTCCATTAGAACTTTGTAATTTGTCCTGCGCTATTTATTAACTATTGTGTTTGCCCAGCTCATGGGCAGGCCCTCTCGATTATGGGAAGACTCCTGTTCTTGACACACCCTGTTCACCTCTGCAGTTGTTATGAATATAGTTAGTTGTAATTTTCCTGGTATTATCATAAGAACTACTCTGAGTCTGAGTTGTCACTAATATTTTGATAATTTGGGTTCCACCGGGGGGGGTTCTTGTGGTTTGAAGGATATTTGGTGATCACCGTGCTTCTCTTTGCCGCTGTTTATAGGCAGGGCATAAATTGAGCGGGCGGGCCGCAGAGGTCAGCCTTTAACTTGGTATCTTTTTGAACGCAAACGCAAATCTTTAGCGGCTCCGATTTGGTCTTGCGCTTTGCATATCTTGCGCGCTCTTCGGGACACTGGCCTCAAAGCATATTGAAGTGGAATGAAAGCGTCGGAAGTTTACATGGCAGCAAGTAAAATAAAAAAAATTGCAGAAGTTTGCTAGTCGGCACAGCTTTTTTTTCTCTTTTTTTTTTTCTTGCACTGATTGTCTTTCATCTTGCACGAGATTTTGCTTACTCCATCTGGATATCCTTCCAGAAGCAATATCATGGTCATGGCCAACAGTGAAATATGCTATATATATATATAATATATATACTATATATATATATACATATATATATAATTGTTGCGGGTGCGGTGGCGAGAAGGCGACCACTAGGTGGGTGAGAGGTTTAACGCGGCGCGTCTCTGGCACGCAGACGTCGGGGCGCCGGAAATTGTAGGCCGTGCGTGGCTATCGCAGATATATTCCATGAGGTTTCTATTGCCTGGGCTGTGCTCGCTGAAGCGACGGGGCATAGGACGCGTGAGCGCGAATGGATCGATCCACACAACCACCAAACGCGGGGGGCCTTTAAAAAAAAAAAAACGTAGGCGGTAGGCGTCTGTTTGTCTATAACACCAATTCAGTACGATTAAGGGCACCCCAACCCCCCCATAAGTGCACTTACGCGATTTATAAACATACGGGTAAACAGACAGGAAAGTAGCCAGGCGGGGCCCGTGTCGGTAACGGGGGCAGACACTAGTGCAGGAACGCGGTATTTAACTCGCTAAGAGCTACGAAACACTGGCGCGCGAGCGGCTAATTCCCGCCCCGGTTAGACAATGTGCACACTGGCTTAGACTAGCGCGCTTAGGGCCGGCTTTGCGCACGGGGCGAACTATATGGGCTATTGCAGCAGGACTCGTTGCTGAGGAGTAAGTCAGCATATGGCGGTGGTGAGGTACTGGGCTGGCCGGGCAGGTGCAAAAGACAAAGAAAACGCTGACTGTCGGCTATGGATAGGTGAACCCGCGCAGGATATAGCGGCAGTGGCAGGGATAGAAACTAGCTGGGCG
>CM068959.1:4193118-4206424 GCA_035128595.1 Eptatretus atami | reverse complement strand
ACAGAAGTGAAATGGAATATGGTTTCCTTAATGAATGTTCGTTCATCTACACTATTATTATGTAACACACTTACTTCAGATTGCTCACCCTACTCCACCATGTGCAGTATCATCTCCCTATTAAGAACTAAGGTATGGCCCAAATGTTGCTAAAATGCCTGGGCACAGCGGCGCGGACACTTTGCGGCCTTGCCCGCCAACGCGTCACTGAGGACGCTGGGTAAGACCTCCCCGGTCTTGCGGACCTGGCCGCTCCTCTTAGTCCCGCGCACATTTGGCCTTAGGGCCTGTCTGCCTCCTTGTCTGGTGGATGGGTGGCTTCCTTCTTTTGCTTTTGTGTAAATGTGTGTTGGCACCGTCTTGCTGAAGGTAAAATGAGTAAGTGTTTGCCGTTGTGTACGCGTTTAGGTCGCAGGCCTGTCAACTGTTTTCTCTTTTGCCTTTGCTTTTTGTGCATTTGTTAATATGGCTGTATTTACGGCTTTTGCTGTCGCGTATAAAATGCTGCTTTGTTGAAACTCGTGCCCGATTCGCGCTTCGTTTTTTCTCTATTGACTCTCCATCCTGTTACGTAAGGGGTTTCTTAGGCGGTTTCAAACATCCCAGTAATTAATCTGAACGTCAAGGTCGACGATAACATCCGCTGGTTATCCCGATTAGTTTACGGAACGGGCCGCCCAAGCGCTTCGTGTCCGGAGTCGACCTGTGGCGAGGTACGATGCGCCCGGGCTTTACCAATCCGCCGTGGGTTACTTAGGTAGGGTCGGAGTTGGCGAACAACCCTATCCTACGCGGGTGTCGATTGGCACGATTGTAGGTTTGAGGGTCGAAAGGCCCACCCGTGACTAGCTCCCGGGCGTTGGTCCGAGAGGGCACGACTGAATTGTCCGTCTGGTGGGCGACGTTGCCGCGATTCGAGTTACGTGGCCGGTTTCGCACCGCGGCTGGGCGCGATTCGCAACATAATAATATATATATATAGTATATATATATATTATATATATATTATATATATTTGCGGAGCGGTGGTCATGGTGCGTGAGAAACGACCGCTAGGTGGGGAGGTTATGGCCGATCTCCCACCAGACTCCCGAAATTGTAGGCCGTCGCTCCGAATTATTCCGATGAGCTTGGTGGTCGATGAAGCTGGACGCCAATATCTCAAACCGCGTAGCGTTTAGAGTCTGTTTGTCTCAAACCAATTTACAAAAGTTAGCTACATGATTTAAAACTACCAGGGAAGCCACGCCCTTTTGGAACGCCTGGTCAACCGGATTTACTCTACGGCAGCGGTTAGATTCACACTACGAAACTACCGCTTTGCCACCTACCTTTCTGGCGTCGTTGCAGTCGAGCGGGGCCTGCCGGACGTCCGGCTATGATAGGACCGTATTACCGCGGATGAAACCCCGCTTATATCAGACCCGGACCATGCTAGACCAATGTAGAAGGGACGAAACGGATGGAACCTTTCTAATAAATTATTAACAGTAAAATAAAGACAAAAGGCAGACTTTAGCGCGGAATATGCAAGCAGGGAAATATTTACAATAGCCAAAAACACTTACTAGTTTCTACTTCAGACGGGCCACATCAGACACACACACAAAAAGAAAAGAACCCCAGAAGTTCTTTTATTGACCCTCACGCGTGAAGAGAGGACAAGCTGGGGGGTCGGTTTTGGTGGGTACCTTGGTCGTCGGACGGAAAGCGTGCTCTGGTAGTGTCGGCACCTGCCAAAGTGTCGTCGGTTTGGTCCCAATCGCACGTGTGGGGATTCCTGGCTCGTGCGAGAGCTCGCGTGGCGAATAGTCAGGGGTCCACAGGAACTTCCTCTCCCCGTTACGCCACCGTGAAGAATGAAACAGGACTGCTCACAGCCAACCGTGAACAAAAACTGCCTGACCAACCACCGTTTTGAAAACTCTTCCTTACCTCAAAGATCTCGGAAGATATATCTCCTCCATCACGGGGAGGGCCTCTTTGGCGAAAAACGCCTCGCTGTCACCCCTCAATTGGACAGGGTCCTTACGGCCCACCCTTTCCGGGGCGGGGCACTTGGCCCCTGCCGGGAAACCCCAACCGCTCTTTCACCTGGGGTCAAACTTGATGGCAACAGTTATAACGCTGCAACGGCCCCTCCCGGGAACCCCAGCCAGTCCTCACGCGGGCCCACACTCGACGAGTAACAGTATCAACGCTGCAAGGCCCCTGACCGGGGAAAACCCCAGCCAGTTTTCCATGCGGGTTCATACTGAACGAGTAACAGTATCAATGTTGCACAAGGCCGTCGTGCAAGAGTTACTTACGTTTGGGAAGGAACGTTTGGTGGAAGCGGCAAAGAACTGCTGCAGACCCTGCTTTGGCAAGTCCAGAGTGCTGGTAGGGACAGCGGGTGGGTTAGTGGATCGTATGGGAATGGAATGTTTGTTGGTTGTTCATTGTAGGGTTCGTTGGATTGAAAGATAATAACCTAACTACAAAAGAAATCGCAACGCACGCCTTTGATTTCTCCCAACTAGACAAAAAGGAAGGGATCTGGACTACACAACATACTTAACGACATAACTGACATTGGACATCATGTATGTTGAATGGCAAATGGTTTCCAGATCCGTTAGGCAATATATATATATATTATATATATATATATATAAATATATATATATATTACATATAGATATATTATATATTACAATAGTATATACACATATTCATTATATATATATTATATATATATATATATATATATATATATTATAGTATTATATATATTAATTAATGAGCGAATGACCATCTGTCTCTTCGCTGACGGTAAATACTAAGGGGGGAGGAAGAAAAAGAGGGGGTAAAGAGGGAGAGAGGTGTGGGGGAGAGAGAGCAGTGAGGAGTGAAGAGGTTGGAGGGAAAAGGAGAGAGGATGGGAGGTGGGGGCGATGGGAGAGTGGGAGATAGAGAAGGCAGACGTGCGGGGGAGGCATTAATTACGATTCATACTGTTTTCATCAAATGATTCTGCATAGAAGACAGTGAGATGGAAACAAAATAACGTTCTGAATTCCATTCCACCGCGTCATACAAATAAACACGGTCCGTCCAGACAAACTTCTGCAAAGACAAGTTCTGCAGGACAAACTTCCGTCCAGACATAAATACCGCCCGACGCGTCCGGAAGCCAAGCTGGCCAGAAGATAAACACTTTGCTCGGACACGTCCATAGACCAAATCCCGTTCCGGACATAAAACACCGCCTGGACGCATCCGGAGCCAAGCTAGTCTGAAGGAACAAACACTTACCCGGACCGCGTTTTGGTGCCAAGAGGTGGCCGGTGAAATTAAACACCGCTCGGACACATCCAGAAACAAAATCCCATGCGGACATAAACACCGCCCCGGACACGTCTAGAGACAAACCGTGCCTGGTCACATCTTGGAGACAAATTCTGCACGGACACGTCCGAAGACAAAACACTCGTGCGAGACATAACAACCATCCGGATAGGTCCAGAGACAGAGGGAGGGAAGGAGAGAGAGGGAGGGCAGGGGAGGGAGAGAGGATGAGGGGGGAAGTGAGAGAGTAAATGTAGAGGAGGGTTGCTGCACGCATGGAGGCGTGGTGGGGGGGGTAGAGCAAGCAGAACAAAGAGAGGAAGAGAGAGAGAGTAGGGGAGTTATTCAGAGAATGTATGCTTTATTGTACAAACACACACGCACACACACACACAACAACACACACACACAACCACACTTGGCAAATATCAAGCAATTTTTCGGGAATTCGCAGTTCGGAATCAGTGTGATTACCGACTGCAGTACGGACTGTATACAAACCCAGAAGCCTTGAGTAGTTTCACCGAAAAAATAACGTTGCATGTTATTTTGACATTTCAGGTATATGTTTCACAAAACATAATCTGTATAACAGTTGCGGTGGACGGGTGAAAAAATTTGGCCCGGTAATTTAGAAAAAACATGTATATACGGCAAAACGCTTTGGAAATCGGGGTTTTGGTTTCACAAACAACTCGCCTCAGAATGACTGAGCATTGAACACTCGCTCAGGATGACGGCGAGACGAACCACTAATTCAGGGGTGACGGAGCATGAACCACTCGCTCAGATGGGTGTCGGAGCACGAAAAACCACTCGCAAGGTGATTGAGCACGGAACCACTCGCTCAAGGGTTGACGGAGCCAACCACTTCGCTCAGCGGTGACGGCGCCACAACACTCGCTCAGGGTGACTGAGCACTAACCACTTCGCTCAGGGTGACTTGAGCACGAACCACTCGCTCAGGGTGACGGAATACGAACCACTCGCTTCAGGGTGACGAGGCACGAACCACTCGCTCGGGTGAGCGAGCACGAACCACTCGCTCAGGCTGACGGAGCACGAAACCACTCGCTCGGGTGACGGAGCACGAACCACGTCGCTCAGGGTGACGGAGCATGAACCACTCTCAGGGGTGACGGAGCACGAACACTCGCCAGGGGTGACGGAGGCACGAACCACTCGCTCAGGGTGACGGAGCACGAACCACTCGCTCAGGGTGACAAGGCACGAACCACTCGCTCAGGGGTGACGGAGCACGAACCACATCGCTCAGGTGACGGAGCACGAACCACTCGCTCAGGGTGACGGAGCGCGAACCACTGTCAGGGTGACGGAGCACAAAACCACTCACTCAGGATGATGGAGCACGTAACCACTCGCTCAGGGTGATTGGAGCACGAAACACTCGCTCAGGGTGACGAGACGAACAACTCGTCATGATGACGGGCACAATCCACATAGCTGCTCAGGGTTGACGGAGCACGAACCACTCGCTTCAGGGTGACGGAGCCAAAAACACTCGCTCAGGGTGACGGAGCACAAACCACTTGCTCAGGGTGACGAGCACGAAACACTTTGCTCAGGCGGTGACGGAGCACCAAACCCACTTGCTCAGGGTGACGGAGCACGAAACACTTCCTCAGGGTGCGGAGCACGATACACTCACTCGGGTGACGGGCATGAAACATCGCTCTTGAATGACGTGGGGGCAAAAGCATCTGAGTGAATGGATGATTCCCTCAGAGGACAGAGCATGGTCGACTGGAAGTCGTTCATCAAGTGCCTAAGCCACTCATGCATTGACTCAAATAAATGGTTTGATTTAAGGATATGGTTTGCCGGCTGTTCATACATATCATGGAGGATCCCTTAACTTAAAAGTGGTCTTTCACCACGCACACAGCATTTAATGAAATTCAAATGGAATTGTTCAGTAATGGCTTTATCACAAAAGAGTTGCAGCTTAATGCAGAAACAACCTGGAGACATCGCCAAAGTTTAATCGCCCGTGTAAATCACCATTTGCAGATAATCCACCATCTTTTCCTGCTGTCTCGCTTGCAGGAGTTCACATGGTACATCTGGTTCGGCCATTGTATGCAAACGTTAACTTTTTTTTTTAAACATCCATTTTACCAGATTTGCTATCCTGTAGAGCCACCTCGCGGAAACCTCCCAAAAAATATAGACACAGATCTGACAGATGCTATGGGATTAGCAGTCATCTGGGGAACAGAGCACAGGTCTAGGCAGTGAATGCATTAAATCATATATAATAGCTCAATGAAGCTTAGTTAATTTTGGCACGTTTCCTAATTTTTTGTTCATCAATATAATTCTCCAAACAGGCGAAAAGAGAAGTTTAAGCTTGAATTTTTCACATTTTTCTGTGTATCTATGGAAAGGAGGAACAAAAGCCTTTGTCGCCCGTGATATAACTTGCAGATAATCTATCTTGCACTTGCTTCGTCTGGCATGCATCCACGTTTGATACATGTTTGGCAAGGTTCTGCGCAAACGTCATAACTTTTTTTTTAAACATCCTTTTTTCAACAGTTTGCTTTGATTCCTGTTAGGATCACCTCATGCGAAACCTTCAAAAATATGACACAGATCTGGCACACTCCATGGATAGGCAGTTCCCTCTGGGGGCAGGCGCAAGGTCTAGCAGTGAATAGCATTAAATCATGTAACTCAATGACTGGCTAATTTAGCAGGTTCCTAAATTTTGTTCCCTCAATATAATTCTCCAAACAGTTAGAAAAGAGTAAAGTTAATGCTTTGAAAATTTAACATTTTCTTGTGTATAATGCGAGAAGGAAGAAATAGCCTTGCTTGGTTTAAGTAAATAGGTATTAGCGGCTTAGTTATTTCTTTTAAATTTATCAGATTTTACTCCAGATTCGACACTTATTTAATCCGGACGATATCCGATCCCTCAAAACCAATAATATTTAGTTGACGATTATACTTTATTCGTCCATGAGAGTAGATCAAGGAAAATCGTATCATATAATGCATGAAATCGCTCCTACCTCCTAATTTGAAAACGATAGTACTTACAAGAGCGATGTGTACAACGTTTTGAAGCCTATGATTGAACAGCATTCGATAATATTGAGTGAGGAAAGTGAACAAAAAAACTTTATCGTTCAGAAATCGTTGCGGCTTGTTCCAAAGCTAAGAGATGGTTTGAGCAGGCCAAAAAAACATGCGGCTCAGACCCCCAGCGAGGTTACCCAGGAACACTTTTAAATCCCACAGAGAGCGAGTGGGTCGAGCATTGCCTGATAAAGGATATAAATAAAATTAAGACCATTAATATTGTTCAAAAGGGGTTTCAATTAAACCCAAACAACCAAATTTTCATTCCGCACTTGCCTTTAGTTCTTCGTTATGCATGCAAAGTTCAGGCTACTAGGTTTTATGGTTTTGAGTTTGGAGGAGACAAGCCTTGTGTTGGCGTAGTGGTAGGTAAGCGGCTTGGGATCCAAAAGGTCCTGAGTTCAAGCCCGTGGCCGCTTTTAATTTAATACACACCAGGAGGTTGACTTGCAGCCTTCTTCCTTCTGAGGTCGGCGAAGTGATACCAGTGTACTGGCCCAGGTGGTATGCCCCGTGATGTAAAAACAACGCAGATTAAACAGAATGTACCATATCCCTGATGTTGGTAAGCAGGGACAGGGTTGCGTCAGGAAGGGCATCCGGCCGTAAAAACCTGTTGCCAAATCATTATCGATCATAACGGATGATCCCGCTGTGGCGACCCTAAGCGGAGCAGCCGAAGAAGAAGAAGAGTTATGGAGGAGACACACTGACACCCACACACACACACACACACACACACACACACAACACACCACACACGCACACCACAGCACACACACTGACATTATTTGTTATAGAATGAAGATATAAATGAAAAACGAAAGACCCACCCACATCTCTCACCTGTGTTAGTTTTGTGAAAAAAAAAAAAGTGACGTCTAATACGATTTGTGAATGTCTTTGTAGCTGTTGGAGAACTCTGTGGAAGGGTTTGAAACAGCAAAGGGCTACCGTTGGTATCCTTTCATGGTTGCTTTGTGCACTTCTTCAGCTACAAGAGCATGGGAGGAGTCATTAATTGTATATAATCCTCGCCACTTTTGGTTTAATTGATTAGGTGAGAGCTGAATTGGTTACTCCTCCATTCACAGGGAGAGATGTGGGTGGATCTTCCAATTTTCATTTATATGTTGACTGTGCTTTTGGCCCTTACACATCGTACATGCTTGAGAGCCTCATTGGTATGCATTTCTGATGTGCTGTCGCTAATGATTTCGCCAACAAGCGATGAAACCCGTTCAGCCAGCTAGGGTGTGTGTAGCATTGGATTCTCGTGTATGTAGTAATTTGTGAATGTTCTTCGCTGTGAGGAACTCTGGCAAGGGTTTGAAAGAGCAAAGTGCTTACCCTGTGGTAGGCCTTCTGGTTGCTTTATGCAGCTTCTTTGGCTACAGGAGCATGGCGATCAAATACAGGGTTCCCAAAAGTCACTTAGGGATTTAGAAATAAATAACATTTCTGTTTTTCAATAATTTGTTTCTTTTCTTTTCAGAATTAGAATAACATTGGAAATACCCATTGAAAAATTCACAACTGAACAAACCAAAACCATGGAATTTTATTTAAATTTCATCAATCAATTATTCTCACCCAAAGAGCATGGACACCGATAATTTGCGAAATTCAGAAATTTCTTGGCCATCACGTCCTCCTGATTTGACGCCTCCCGGTTATTTTCGTTGGGGTTACCTAAAGGAGCGTGTATACATCAATAAGCCCCAAACAATTCAGCAAACTCAAGGAAACATCTGTGCAGAAATTCGAGGGCTTCAGCCAAGTATGTCCGCTGTTATGGAAAATGCTGTCGAAAGAGCCGTCTCTGCGAAGCCAAAAAATGGGAGAAATCTAAGCTGCATCATTTTTCATAAAATAAAGCAAATTTATCTCCATTTTGTACATTTTCTTTGTTAATATAAAAAAAAATATATCATAAATTATTAAAAAACAGAAATGTGTTTAATTCTAAATCTAGGTGACTTTTGGGACACCCTGAATATATATATATTATTATATATATATGTATATATATGTAGTATTGTAGTTATGTTTGTGTGGTGTGTGTGTGGGGGGAGGGGGGTTAGATATTCCCATCGAGCAGATAGAATTATGGAGTAGCATTGTCCATGTACGAGCAGTTAGCCAATCTCGATGTAATAAGTTGGGACAATTAAGGACTGCTTATAACAATGTCTGCTTGAAGTGCACCATCCAGGGGATGGTGGATGTAATAATTAATTAGGGATTAAAGTTATGGAGTTGTACCATATAACCCTTTGTAATGTCCTTCCGGGTAAAATTGGTGGGGCTCGGGGCTCTGCTCGGCAGAGAGAGAGAGAGACATAGAGGAGAAGCCTGGATCGCCTCCGAGGGGCGTAGTTTTCGTTCCCCGATAGGGGAGGAGCCTAAAATCACGCAGTGGTTGCGTCAAAGAAGATCAGAGTCTGGTAGAAAGGGGAGTCTGAGTAGTAGAAAGGGGGAGTTTGCGGAGAAAGGGGAGTCTGAGGAGAAAGGGGAGTCTGAGGAGAAAAGGGGAGTCGGAGGGAGAAAAGGGGAGTTGAGGAAAAGGGGGAGTCTGAGGAGAAAGGGGAGTCAGGAGAAAAGTGAGGTCTGAGGAGACTGACTGAGAGGAGATATCTTTGAGGAGAGTTGAGTTGGGCACGGAGCGAGGAGAGAGAAGGTGAACGAGGGAATCTTTGATCTTTCCAACAGTTTGCTCTGAGGTACCTGCCTGCCTGCCTTCTGTCGTTTTCTGCCTTGCCCTGTTCGTCGACGTGCCCATGTGCCTTCATCTCCTTCATCGCCTGCTTGTATCCTCATCACCTGCTCATTTACCACATCCAGAGCTGAAGCCACCCGGTTTATACCCAGTGGGGCTTACAAGAGGATATATTTACAGTCCTATCTTAATCCCTCATTAATTATTACCACTCACCATCCCCTGTATGGTACACATTCAAACAAGACAGTCCTTAAGCTGACATGTCCCGACAAATTACACCGACATTGGCAAACTACTCGTACAGTGAACCATTCCACTCTATACATTCCTATGTGATCTATGTAGTATCTAACCCTCTCCATGGGCTTTCCTTAGAAACAGCCGGTTACCGGCGACCCGCAGCTGTCTCCGCAGAGAAAAATGTCAAAGGTCGCCGCCTACTTCAGCGCCAATTTTCGATTTATTTTTTTTTTTGTCACCACAAATCTCTACACCCCCTATTTGAAATCCAAGACGAAAACACATTATATTTCGATAAAAGCGGGCTTACTTTACTGTTAGTACTCTCGCCAGGTCTAGCCACAACACTGAACTAAAAATAACACAAACAGCCTAAAACACGCCTCCGCAATAGAGTTCTCTGCTTTAGCCTCGTTTTGGACTGTTGGCCTGATACCCTGATACCATACAGCATACCTCAGAAATAAACTTTGTAGGCCTCGCAGTTCGCGTGCCGAAACGATGGCATCGGAACGAAAATCCCTGTTTGACTTTGGATTTCGAAGAAGTCAAGACATGGGAGGTAAGCTTCTGGCCATCAGTAATTGGTCTAAAACTTGCACTCTCGCGAGTGCGACGTTGTTTGTTGTTTCACGAAACACGTGTTTCACCTCGTCCATTTTGCAGCTTTGTCAAGTGATGCGGCCTCAAAATACACGGTCACCCGTGTGCCTTTTAATATAAGTAATAGCCTATAAGCTTTAAGCAGCTTTTGTGCAGGTATTATTCGTGGTTATTGCATTGAAAATCGCCATTTATTCACTGAAGGAAGGCCAAGTATGAGCAGCTGTGAACTGGCCAACTGAATACTGGTACCGCAGGTACATGCATGTACCATAGACTTGCAGCTTTTCTTGACGTATAACAACACGATATTGGCGATAATGTAAGGTGGAAGTTTAACAAAATTGGGATTGTGACTGTGACGCAGTATTTCACACTTCGACTGTTTGATTGGTTGACTGATATAGTTCTGAATACCTTTTTATAAAATGACGTTCTGAAAAACTCTGTGTTCAGCAACTGTCAGCAAATGCTAAAACTAGCACCAAACTGTTACTGAAAGTCTTGAGGAATGTGGCTGCCTTTTGACAATCTAAGTAGTTTTGTGTCAGATGGTGTAATGTTTATGATGGGGGTGAAGAATGGTGTTGCAGCTCGGCTGAAGCGGCTTAAGAAAGAAATATTTCAGTGCATTGCATTTGCCATAGACTTGCTTTGGCATGCCTGGTGCCAATGATACTGTAAGTATATTGCCACAATTGAGACTATTCTTGTACAGCTTTGAGTTTTTTCAACAACTCCCGCAAGCGTACAGCACTGTAGTCAAAATATAAGAGGAAGTTAAAAGAGTAAATTTAACAAATCACTCAAAGGATAGCATTGTTAGCAAAGTACGTAATCGTGCCGTACAAGGTGGCTTTCATTGCAGAATAGTGTAGAGGCTGTCTATATGGACATTCTGCCTTTGTTACTGACTCTTTGGCAGTGCAAGGAAGCAAGATGCCATGCTGTGGTTTTGCGAAGTAAATGAATTCTGTTAAGTTCATTAGGGCAATTATATACTGAAGAAAATTCTTCCACACTTAGGGGCACTGAGCAAACATTTCAGAGTGGCACGTAAATTTGCTTTAAGATAGAGCCAGACTTCAGCACACTCTTTGTGAGCTAGATAAATGTCAGTGAAGGGAAGGTTGTGCAAAATCTCAGATAATTTAAGAAGGGTGGTAGCTAGAGAGTTGTGAGTTGAAAGTTACAGATTTTGACAGATCAGCGTTTCTAATCTGCTACAGAAATATGTTCATGCCCTAAAAGGAGAATATCCAGGAGAGATTCGCTGAGTCCAATGACCTCGCCAGGCTTCAGTGTATTTGATCCGACTTCAGTACCTGAAGCTGATGACCATGTTTTCAGAGTATGGTGCAGATTACATTGACCTACTTGGTGTCAGTTTTTTGAGAAAGCTGGTCAGCAGAAAGTTGTTGCTGATGTGCAGAAGTTAAGTTTGAATTAAATTGATGGAAAAAACATGTGCCTGCTGAAGTACTTTCGTTAAAATCTAACCTCACACCAACAGAATGGTACTAAACAAATCTTATCTAAGAAACAGGAGTACAAGCACTTTTACCCCAAACTGGTAGAGCTTGCAAAATTTGTATGTCTCTGCCAGTTTCCAATGCATGGCCAGAATGGGGAGCCAGCACCCTAAGCGTATTAAGTCAAGAATGAGGGTCAGCCAATGAAAAATGACATGCTAGATGCTTGTTAATAATCTCATCAATGGTCCTCCAGTGGCCAAATGATCAAACTCCTTATCCGACAATGTGTACTTGACTGGCGTAGCCAAAACCCGACGGAAGCTCCCAATCAACGATTTCTTGGTACCATCAACTTCGTTTGCATGTCCCCAAATCTCTTGACTTATGATTTGCCTGTCGAATCAGAATTGTCCCCTCGATGAAAATGAAGCAGTGCGACAATTTAATGTAGAAGACATTTCATTTGATAGTGACAGTGGACTCCAATTGTGTTGCTTAACTTGCTAAATGATTATAGGTTAAACACTGTTAAACAGAACTGTAAACATCAGCTTCAAGAATTTACACAGGAACATATACAATTTGTTCTTTGCTTGGAACGTTTCTCTCATCCCAAATACATTTTTAGTTTACTAACTTTCAATCATTGATTTATCAATTACATATAATGTCATTTGTTCATTCCTGCTAGAATAATATCATAAAGATGTTGGATATGTTTGCAACTGAAAATAGACTGTGAATTCATGGCTACTTTGATCCTGAAAATGACAACATTTTTTGAAAGTTGAGGATGTAGAATGTTTGCAGCACAAAAATATCTAATAAACTTTTTGAATGTGAAATCTCATTTATGAATTAATTTTTCTTTCTATAAAACATATATAGTGACTCAGATTCCCAAAGGACTTGATTTTAATACTAAAGATTGATTGAAATATTGTTTACCGTATATGAGTTTGTCATTTGTTTGACAGCAAAATGCAAGATTGAGTTAACTCCTAGGAATGTTTTGTATAGATTCAAAAATATCACACTTCTTGATTACTGTGAATTAAATAATATCACTATAAGTCTATACTTCAATCAAACTTTAGATCCTGATGTATACGAATTGCAGTGTTAATAGTTTTGGTTTGCACATTTTACCAACATTATTATAATAATCTAATCCTTCGTGCTCACAGCTTCATACAGCAACCCTGAACACTCACAGAAGTGAAATGGAATATGTTTCTTAAGAATGCTCGTTCATCTTACACTATTATTATGTAACACACTTACTTCAGATTGCTCACTGTCTCCACCATTGTGCAGTATCATCTCCAATTAAGAACTAAGTATGGCCCAAATGTTGCTAAATGCCTCTCTTTTAAAGTGCTTTAGATACTCCATCTTCCAGACACCTTGGTGTGCCCTAACCCATTGGCCTTAAATAATGAACCCGTTTAAAAGTGCTTGACTACACTAACAGTATAGCTGAATTTCAGTCAACCAGTCAGTCAGTCAGTATGTTTAACAACTACATCCATATAGGCTAACCACCTGTTTTTGTGGAGTTTCCACCCCAACAGCATGATAATATGAGAACTATTTTCATGTCAAATCATGCTAGAATGCATCTCCAGCCATCTAGGATCCTCCGGCTTCCAGGGCCTAGGCGGCCCTGGACCCCGGCCATTACAGCTGTGCTCGCTTCGCTCCGGTGATGGTAACCTTGCCTACTTTTTTAATGTAGCCTCCTGACTCCAAAAAATAAGGGAAACTCTTTGCTCTCCCCAAAGTAACAAATTAACACTGCAGTGTCTTTAGAAAGTATTCACACCAC
>CM068959.1:4180944-4191534 GCA_035128595.1 Eptatretus atami | reverse complement strand
CTCCCAGAACTCAAAATCTCCACCTCCTATTTTTTGGTAAAGGATCATGATTCATGAACCAAACTGTGAAACTTTCTCAAAGCCTCGTTCCAAGAGTTCTTTTCAGAATCTTCAATGAACTTCTGACAGCCTCCACTTGTAGCTCGTTTGGAGTGATAGTCCCGGAATGATTTATAAATCCTCATTAAGGGGTTTCTTTATCATTCCTGTAGCTCCCATTATGTAGCTTATGGGAAGGTGCATCGTCCATCCGTCAGTCCACAAATACTTGAAACTTCTGTGAAACTACACATACAATTTCGGTGAAACTTTACCACAACCTTCATCACCCAGTATGTACCAAAGTTTGTTCATGGCATTAGAAAAAATCATTGGGCCCTAAAGGGCTAAAATAGGTATTTGTTTTCTTCTCAGAAACTACATAAGCAATTCCGATGAAGCTTGGACACAACCGTTCATCACCTGTGATGTGCCAAAGTTTGTTCACGGCATTTAATTCAAAAAAAAAATACAAAGGGTTCTAAGGGAGTCTTACGGAGGTTACGGCGGGGGGGGGGGGGAGGGAGGGGTGCCCACCTGAAGAATATTGTCCTGAAGTTTCTTGTCAGAAACCACACACACAATTCCGATGAATCTTGACAACCTTCGTCACCATGATGTACAAATTTGCTCACGACATAAAAAACCTGATCTTCGAGGGTATAAGGTGGGGGTTACCACCCCCCCCCCAAAAAAAATGTATTTCCTTTCTTCTCCGAAACTACATACACAATTCAATGAAACTTGACCACACCTTCATCACCGGTATGTACCAAAGTTTGTTCATTCTATTTAAAAGTCGGGCCAAAGGGATTTTTGGGGGGGGGGGTTGATCCCCCAAACAGGAGTTTGCTATAACATCGGTTCATTGGTAGCATATTTTTGTTCATCCTACACTGAAGTGCTCAAATTTGAGAAATGTGCAGCGTGTTATCGTGCAATCAATATTCCTGTTTCTGGTCATTTTCAGCAATATGTGGCAGACAACGTTACTCACAATATTCGAACATTGGATGGATTGAATACGTTGCACGGAATGGGGCTCATTGCTGCTGTGTGAGTGATACTAGAGACCAGAAAGTGCACACGTATCCAGAGAATCCTGCCGTTAAGTGGCAATAGTGTCGCCACGGCCAAAATCAACATTCGTTATTTATACAGCACCGAAAACGAAAGCGACCTTGATGCATCACAAACTACCTCCTCAAGACGTGAATGATCCTGGAAGTGGTCTCAATCTCATCTGGAAGATCTAATGACCGCTATGCCCTAAAAGGCCAGCATGATCTGGCATGATGCAAGCCATATGTAAAAGCTCCCACTCTGGTAAAGCAACCATCGTATTCCAAGCCATGATAACCATGGACCCAAATGAAATGAGTTGCATATTTTCAACCCTGCACTTCATTGTTGATGAGTGCAGATGGCAAGAATGCACCCCCGTGCTAACTTTCGACCAGCCACTTTGGTGGAAGTCGAAACCCATCATCATGAATGAGCATCATGAATGAGAATCAAACTCTGCCTTGGAGGCTTCCACACAATCATGAGCCTTCTCGCTAGCTCTAGCTAGACATTTGATGCATTCATCAGGGCCCAAGGTGTTAGAACTTGCGTATGCCAAAAGCGCAGTGAATCGCATGCTTAGTGGTCAGGCATATGCCCAGGTGATCCGAGGACACTTTCTTGTTGATACAGCTCTGAACACTATTGTGCTGTCAGAGCTTACAGCATATCACTCCCATGGACTGGGAACGCCCACCCATCCTGATATGACCAATGAAAATGTTGATGAATGTCAGACTGTGACAAGATCAGATCGATGCCAATTAATGGTAACTCAGGTCCAGTAGACCCTGAGAAATCCGCTAACAGTGCATCAGAGCACGCATTACATCCAGATCTTCAGTGGGCAATGGATCTGTATGATGGGTTGCTCTCCGGAGAGATATCCGATGAAGTAGTGTGTTCTGACGCTGTCGTGCACACGGTGTGTGAAACATTGAAAAAACAGGAGGCCAAAATGGGGGAATCACCTGACGGAGTGTTTATGGATCCTGTATATGCACTTCAATGATGTGCTTTGCAAGCTCTTGAAAGCAGAATGAACATTGAATTGGAAACTGCGCAAGTCAGCACTCCACAACTCGCTACCCCTACTAGGTGCCACAGGTCATTCCAACTACGTCAAGTCGATTTATATCTACCTTCGAGAGATGGGAGAAAAACACAGAAGTACATGGAAAACTGGGCATTTTGTTATCCACAGGAGTGATTGTTTTTGGGCAGGACGGTCTCCAGAACTGACCATTGAACAAACACTGATGAGGACCATGAAAACGATTGGTGGGCTTACTCGCAGACATGGCATGGAAGAGAAGCAACACACAAGATGGTTATTGTCTATACCTGTATGTGCAGAAGTCAATAGTGCCGTGCAGGAATTGACCAATCAGCAGTACACAACCAGTGAACAGCATGTGGAGATGTCAGTGGTAATGAGGGTGCATGATCAAAAAGACATGCTGACGACTTTGTCGTTTCTTCAAGCACGAAGTCCCTTCAAGTAGGGTGAATCACTCCACAATATAGCTACCGGCATAACGGCACACTCTTAACAGCCAGCGGTAGAAAGACCGTACAAGCTGATGGTGATGCTGATCTTTTAATAGCACAGACAGCAGTAGATTGTGCCTCACAAGGTTTAACTTATGTGATTGGTCGACACTGATAAATTAGTGCTTCTGTGTCACCTCGCACGTGACAATTCGAAAGGACTCATATACCGTAGCTGGAACATTGACGTCCTGCGACAAAGTCTTGGATCGGAAGTATGCCATCTACTTCTATTTGTGCATGCCATGTATGGATGTGACATAACTTCACACTTGTTTGGTAGAGGAAAAGGGGGAAAGGGGGAGGGGGGGGGGCATTGAAGAAGATTCAGACGGAATCTCTTTTCCGAGAGCAAGCGCACAGTTCCGGTGATAGCGCATCGGCTACACAGGTTGAAGAGGCTGGTGAGGTGGCCATTGTATCACTCGGTGGTGGGCGATTGGACGAGACGTTGGACTCATTGTGATGCAGAAAAAATTGCGTAAAAGGTGGCAAGCTGCAAAACCAGCGTCCAGGGTCAAACACTCCCTCCCACATCAGAAGCCACTCGCTACCATTATTACCGCGTCTGTCTTCAGATGCAGGTGTGCATGGGAAGAGGTGGCAGTTTGAATGCTGACGACTGGGGATGGACTAGACTGTTCAAGCACATGTGGAGAGTGTAAAGGCATCATATGCACAAACTCAAGCGGATTGCAATCAATGAAGATAATGAGGTTAATGAGATGATTCCACTGGAACTGCAATATATGAGTATACTGTACAACCTACTTTTCGACAGATCTGGCCATTCCATTAGCTTGAGGCCCAATTTAGTGACCATGTTGGATTATGACATCACATTGATACTGGCAATTGATGACGTGTTTCCTGGACTGATTCGGGTCACTTTCCTATCTGTTCATAGTATATTTATATGGTCTAAAGTTAGCCATTTGGGAGACTTGTGGGCCCATTGGTCCTCACGGTCTTGTAGCATACCTGCCTGCTGAACTGCTTGAGCATTGGCTTGTCATTCACCAATCCCAGATGTCAGTGCGGGGAATATGTGTTCGTTATTATTATTGCCAAATGATACTACTATTATTATTAGCGACATGAAAAGCGGAATTAAGCGACGGTCCCATATGTACGTGCTTGTCTGCATTTTGTGGTTGCTTTTCTCTGGAACGGCTTGTCGGATTGACATAAATATTTCACCATAGGTGCGACTACTCATCGAGAATGTTTTAATGATAATTATGATGTCATAGGTCACGTGGTGTGGCAGCCACGTTGGAAAAAAGGAGAAACGTTGAACCTCTGTATCTCCGAAACCGGTCCATGGAAAAAATTGAACCTTGACACGTGTTAAGTAATCCCCATTGGGAATAAGTGGGCTTTCTTCAATGATGTCATAGGTGCCTTCATTATGACGTCATAATTACATATGTAGAACGCTACGTCCAATCAGTGTGAACATTTTTGAGGGTCATCTAGGGATAAATTGGCACACAGAAAAAAATTTGACATCATCGGTCACGTGTTTCAGCAGCCATATTAAAAAAACAATGAAATAAAATAAAATAAAACCTTCAAAAAACTTCTCCAAAACGGCTGAACAGATCGAGCAGAAACCTTACAGGTATGATCGCCTATCCATGAGCAACAAAAAGTTCCCCACCTATGACGTCATAGGTCACATGGTTTGGCAGCCACATTGGATTTACCGAAAAACCTTTAAAAACCTTCTCAGGAACAGCTGGACAGATCGAGGCGAAACTTCACACACGTTCCCCAAGCCTTGGAGATACCAGGGTGTTCATGAATAATTGATGTCACATGGTTTAGTAGCCATATTGGATTGAAGGAAAATGTTTTTTAAATCCTCTATTGAACCATGACATCAATCAACATGAAACTTCAAAATTATGATCTAGTAGTGATGGGGAATACATTGTTGTGGTTCTGCAAAGCCCACCCTCCCCCGAGGAAATGGCATCCAATATACAGCGGTCCCGAGGCAGTTATTTCATTAGTATTCGTTTTAGATAGCCCTTCCGTTATGTCTAGTGGGTTTATGGGACAAAATGCATTGCGAGGGCTTTTAGGCAGGTCTTTATTTCTATCCTTTATCTATGATATTTACTTTGCTGCACATACGATCTTCTATTCATGCATGCATGCCCGCATAGTGACAAGAGATTAGCTCATTAGCATATTCCACCAAAACCGCATTCAAACTTCGCGCCATTCCCGAAATGACCATCACCTCAGACCTTCGCCGCACTCAAACCACAATGCTACACCATTCCTATAACCATCACAATGCCTTATAAAAAATCCCGATATCAATTCAAGCTCGCTTATCTCACCATAACCGCAAAAATGCTTCAACCACCTCACCATCGCCGCGACAATGCTTCAACCACCTCACACAATTGCTACAAACACCACAACCACAGTCACAACCATGGACGCCCACCGCTGTCCTTTGAAGATATCGGGGAACAATGGACGCCACATACCATTACAGATGCTTGTGTTTGGAACGTTCTGACATGTAAGGTTCTTGAGAGGGTTCGCCACCATCTGCTTGAGCACCAGCGTCCAGAGCAGTCAGGCTTTTTACACCAAAGAGGTCAACGATTTACCGTATCCTTGCTCTTCGGGTCCTCAATTAAACAGACGAGAGTTTCGCAGGGACTGCTTCAGCCTATGTTTGATCTCTGCAAAGCATTTGATTTGGTGAATCGGGATGCCTCCAGAGGATTCTTGGTCTTTGTGGGGTGCCACCAAAACTGATCAATCTGATGTCTGAACTATACTCTGGTACTGAGAGTGCTGTGAGATGTGGGTGTACCATCTCCGACTATTTCCATTTGTTACTGGAGTTCGTCAGGGTGTGGACTGGCCACACTTTTCAGCACTTGTGTGGACTGGATTCTGGCATGGGAGGAGGTCGGAGAGATAAAGCTGCGGCGCATCGTTTGGGAATGTCAAGGTCTCTGACCTAGATTTCGCAGATGATGCAGTCATCTTTGAGGAGACTCTCGATATCCTTTTGGGGCCCTCGAGGTGCTGAATGAGGAGTCGGAGCCACTGGGATTACGGGTTTCCTGGGTCAAAACTAAGATCCAGACTTTCAATGACATCTTTGATGCTGCTATCTTGTCTGTACCACCTGTCGTGTGGATGTTGTCACAGAGAGATTCACTTACCTTGCAGTGATACCATGTCTCTGCTGGCTGTGAGTCAGAGGTCAATAGATGTCTGGGTCGGCCTGGGGAGTCATGGATTCACTGGATCATGGGGTGTCGTGCTGCTGGTACCTGTGCAGGAGGACGAAAGTCCGAGTCTTCAGGTCCTTGATGCTTCCAGTCTTGCTCGACGGATGTAACTTGACTCTGACCATGATCTGTGATGGAGACTTAATTCCTTGGTACCAGGTCTCTTGGGAGAATCCTTGGCTTTCATGGTCGACTTTGTGTACAACGAGCAGTTGCTGAGAGAGACTCAAATGAGATTTGTTACACACATAATCCGTGAGCGTCAGCTGCGGCTGTATGGACATGTGGTTCGTTTTTCCTGATGCTGATCCTGCTCACCAGATTCTCTCAGCGAGGGAGCCTTGTCTGTGGAGGCCAATGGGCTGACCACGTGCCTCTTGGTTGCAGCAGGTTGATCGGCATCTCAAACAGATGGGGATGGGCCAGGCACCTGTCTGGGGGATGGCCAGACAGAGGCCCCTGGAGTACCGGCAGAAAGTAGACGTAGTGACGCGCTGCTCCGGAGCATGCTCCCATACCTGACCTGACCTTATCGACATACCTACAAAATCACTGCATACATCGCTTTTATAAGTGCTTCAGTTTTCAAAGTTAGGAACTTGGAGAGTTTTCCTGTATTATGTGATGCGATTTTCCTCGATCTACTCTCACGGAGTTTGGAGGAACGGATCATGTGGACTAAGTAACTCAAATATGGAGTGAAATCTGAAAATGGTACAAAATCGGCGATGTTTAGTTTTTTTGCAGGTATGTGCCATGACCAACCAGCTTGCTATCACTTGCCAAACCAGCTGTTCCTTATCAACCATTAAAATGGACACTTGCCAAGCATCTTACATTACTACAGTGGATAGCGGTCCAGTTCGTATCCGGATCGGGATATACAGTCGGCAGTTTCTACAAGGTAGAGGGACATAGACAGACAGCACACACGTATGTGGTAAATATGGGTAGATTTAAATCTGCAAAGGGACTGTGTGTGTGTGTGTGTGTGTGTGTGTGTGTGTGTGTGTGTGTGTGTGTGTGTGTGTGTGTGTGTGTGTGTGCGTGCGCGCGTGCAAGCTTGCATGCTTGGTTACGGGCACCGTGTTGGCAAAGTTTCATTGCGCATCTTATGGAGGTTAACTTTCAACCTCAGCAACGTACAAGCGATCACGTTTTCCTTTGTCCTTGTGGACGTTTCTAAAGCTATTGGTTATTTTATATGAATGAGGTGTTCCTTACAAAGGTTATGTGGTTTCTCTTTGTGAGTGTCAAAGCAAAATACAAGTAATAACACCTGATTTCTAAGCCGTTTGTCGTATGAACATGTTTTCTAAATTAGAGAGCCAAATTTCTTTTCCACCCATCACACGGCGATTGGCAGCTGTTTATCGAATAAATAAGATTCATTGAATGACTGTCTGTCTGTCTGCCTGTTTGTTCGCGTTTTTGCAAGGAACGCTGGAGCAACAACCACCAAATTTGGCACACAGACCAAGTCCGATCCGGGGATTGTCCTTAGGGTATTTTCATCCACCAACTGAGCCTTTAAAGATCACTTTTCTGGCTTTTTCATTTATATGCAATCTCATTGGTTAACAGATATGACGTGATGTATAACACGGCCAAAGGCTGGCACACCTAATTGGTCGAGCTGCGTCTTCCACCCATTAGCTCACTGCAGAGCTGGCCTGACTCCACACACAATTGGAACCTAAATAAATAAATAAATAAATAATACGTTCACTGTTTTCGTGCTGCGGGAGGCAAAGCTATCTGCTACGGTAAGTGGTGTAATGTACGTTCCTATTCGCAATCACCACGCCACGCCACGCCATGCCCGTCCCTTGGAAATGTATCCAATAAATAAGATTCATTGGATGTCTGTCTGTTCGCATTTTTTGCAAGGATCGCTGAACTGACAACCACCAAGTTTGGAACATAGACCAAGTCCAACACGGGGGTTGGCCTAAGAGTAATTTCATCCACAACCTCAACCTTTAAAGACCCTGGAGAACCATAAGACCTTTTTTTTGTTACATGCTTGAGACAAGACTTTCTACATGCTTGGGAGATAAGACCTCTAAAGACCCCAAAGACCCTTAGACCTCAAAGCCACTTAAGACCCAAGACCCTTGAAGACCCCTTTACCCACTGGTGTTCTGCCTGCCCCCAACACAGTTTCCCCACCCCGTCAGTTCTCCTGCCCCCAATCCGCCTGCCCCATTCTCAGCCCTGCCGGCTCTCCTGCTTCTCCTACTTCTCAGTACACCCCCTCCCCCACTCAGACAATGCCGGGTAACCCTGCAAGTAAAGAATACAATGTTTATGCACATATCTTTGAAACATCTACAATGCAACATTGTTTTCAATTTGTTTATTGAAATTCCCCCAAAACAACAATGAAAGTTACTCAAAGTTTTGGGGTTGTGTACAGTACATACTGCAGTCGGTAGCCTGGTGTTGGCTTAGCAGCGAGGGTGGCTGACTTGGGATCTTAGAGTCCTGAGTTTGAGCTCCATTTTCCACTGAATTAACACCAGGTGGGGTTGACTCAGCCTGTCATCCTTCTGAGGTCGGCGAAATGAGTTATGACAAAACTAGGTGGATGAGTTGGTTAGGCGACAAGAACAAGCCGATTCGATTTTGGTGAAGGTTCGGATTCAGATCCGACCAATCAGTGGCATACAAAATGTTAACAATTTAGCCTGGCGGAGGTATATGCTCTTGTGAATGCCGTTCCTTTCACCAAGTGTCACTTCCTGAGTGATTTTTAATCGAGATATCATGCTGTACGTCGTTTTTGGCCCCATCTCTCAATGGTGAAGAATCAGTTTAAAAATTAAATAATTCTCGTATTCAGATCTGGATTCAGATCTTCACCAAAATTTTCAGAACGATTTCTTGAAAACTGTGCCCAAAAATCGTGTGACAAACAAACAGACAAACGAACCCAAATGCAACACCCTCTCCTCTAGTGAGTACAACTCGTAAAACCTATGAAGACAATTTCACTAATATGACAAATTTCTATTTCCTACCAACATGAAAACTTTATTTTATCTCCACCATTTTATTCACTATTGATGCACACTCTCCCATTGTGAAAGAATACCTGCACGATGTCGACAACTCAACCTGAACTGGCCTGAAAGCAGAACTGATCTCAGGTCGAATGAGAACTGATGGAACCTCGACGGAATGGAATGAGCTTCAGGACCCTTTGATGCGAATACTTGGATTGAGGAAATTAGTCAAATACGTCACTAACCTTATCCTATCTATACTCAGGAGGTGTTGAAGTGTCATAAATATTCAACGACGTCAAGCCAAGTACCAAGGTGACACATTCTCGTCTTCGTTGCGAAGCTCAATCCATTCTTCTCCAGGCTCCATTCAGTCGGAGGGAGTTTCTTTCAACCTGTTCAGTTAGAGCATGTTCATGATTCAATGCTTGGAGTGTTCCTCCTGTGAAATAATGACCCGTTGATTAATTGGATAATTAAAAACTCGTTTCTTTCATCAATTGAGTTTCATTGTTCACAAGTGGGAATAATGTGGTGCAGTACAATCAGAGACAAGAATTTTTTTTGTTCACAAAGAAGTTAAAATTAATTTTGTTTAAATTGCAAAAAACGCCCCTAAATATGGAATATAATTTGTGGAGAATGTGTCGATAGATATGCCTCCACCTGCGTTAGATGTCATCCTTTGGTTATGTTTGATGAGAGAGACAGAGAGAGACAGAGACAGAGACAGAGACAGAGACAGAGAAAGAGAGAGAAAGAGAGAGAGACAGAGACAGAGAGAGAGAGACAGAGAGAGACAGAGAGAGACAGAGAGAGACAGAGAGAGAGAGGAGAGGAGAGAGAGAAGAGAGAGAGAGCAGAGAGAGAGAGAGAAAACATCAGATGTTTATGGCGCATCAGTGTGCACACTCACCTCTCAGCTGTCCAGCCTGGGGATCGAATCCCGACACAGCTATAAACTGTCATCTCAGGTTTCACAGGCAGGGTATTAATTCATCCCCAGCTGTTATGCCGCGGGCCCTCGGCTGGACATTAACCCGTGTCCTGCCTCTGCCGGCATTTACTTTGTACCCGTGTAACCATCCTCCCACCGCCATCCCTTCATGAAGAGTAAGCGAGCTATCGCCAGCGCCATGAACAAATTACAAAATCCTGCCCTAACCAGCAGAGGGCATTGCATCACCGGCACAGTCGTGTTCTCAGCCAATGATGCTATCCCACAGCATGGGCTGCATTCAAACGAACAATAATCAGATGCTTCTAACTTGAGTTAAGTGTGCAAAATTATTTCCAAAAACACATGATCTTTGACCTGCTACACCCCAAAATATAATGTAATCAGTTCATTTTTCCACTGCAGTCCACACTTGTGCCAAGTTTGGTTGAAATCCCAATCGTGCTTCCCAAGTTATCATGATAACAACAAGCCGATAACACCGGCACGGACAACAGAACCTGAAAACATAATGCCTCTGGCCTTCGGCTGCAGAGATATAAGAAGGCTACGCAATGGCTTATTAATAGTAATTTAAAGGTCCACAGAATCAGAAATTCCCGTTCAATTTAATTAATAAATATGTCTTCACTGAACATTTAATCGGTTTTTTCTTGAATAAATATCTTGAAACAAAGATTTTAATGTTTTTGATGTCCTT
>CM068959.1:4170148-4180932 GCA_035128595.1 Eptatretus atami | reverse complement strand
AAAAAAAACGGCAATGTGATTACGTCATATATCACATGACCCGCTACGTCATCTGCAGGACACTTTTGCTTCTGGACTTGTGTTTACGTGCGGCCTACATACGCTCTGAAAAACTCTGAACTCTGAAAATGTGCTGAGAATGCCAGCTAGATACATTGCTGCTGGTTGCAGCGATGCTATACAACCAAAGATGGTTTGAGTGTGCACGTTTTCCCAAAAGATCCAGCTGTAAGGAACATTTGAACGTCAAAGGAAAACTGACCAGAGGAAAGTGGCACGGCCCAACAGCTTCAAGCGTCATTTGTAGCGGACATGTTGAAGATAATTAGTACGACACCGCCCTGTGTTCCCAGTTTGGGATGAGTAAATTGAAGGGGTTGAAAGCCGACACCGATTCCCACGAAGATTAGAGATCGTTCTCATCGAATGGAAAAGAAGAAAATGGACCGAAAAGCTGCGGAAGCAGATATTTTTTTACCCAGCATTTCAATTTAGCATTGGCCATGATTGCCACCAGCCCACCACTTCAGTAATCAATCAGTGACTTTCTCCATCAGGTATCAGACATACATACAGCCGTAAGCAGGGCTAATAGTAATAATATACCTGCAGCTTCTCTGTGCCGAACAGATAGATAATCTCCAGAAACGCAGAAAACTATGAAATGTTGAAATGTTTAATCTCCGTGACCATGGTGCATAGTTTAATAGCAACGTGCATGATGATACACGTACAACGTCGCAAGGGTCTCCAAGTTAGAAAATGCAAGAATTATTGTCTGACTTGTACTTTTGAGTTTGTCAACTTATTGATTTACCAGCACATTATAGGGTAATAGAGTCACCCCCCCCCCACCCCCCCCCCCCCCCCCCCCCCCCCACATTCACTTACATTTTTACTGAGTAACTCACACATGCAATTCTGACAACTCCTCAAAAAAACAACCTTACACTCCTCCTCCCAACTCTGTCCCATCTTTGCTCTCCTCCATCCTTACCCCAACCCCAAGTCCTCACCCTTCCCCTCCCAACCATCAGACATCGATCCCCTCCCTACCCAAAAGTGTTCAAACCCCCCATGCTCCACTCCCATCGGAAGTCCTCAACCCTTTGAAAATTGTTACATCTCTACTCCACCCTCCTCCCCCTCATAAAAGCAAAAGGCATTCCCACGTCGAAACGGCGGAATACTGTATGTAACATTTTTTGCTCCCCCATCATCACTTTTACACAAACCTGTCAGAGGCCATTCAAAAATTGTCACTTTTTTGGCCAAATCTGACACTCCAACACCTGTTACACACATAACGCTTCAACAGACACCCCTTAAAAATATTACGGTACACTCGATGGGGACACCCCCTCCCTCCCCCTATTTTATACGTTAATCCAGAGATGCTATTGATCCTGTTGTTATTTTCAGTTACTACGAACTATATTTGAAAAAGTAAAGGCATTACAGTGTACTATCCATAAGACCAGGCAGCAGTTGAAATCCCTGTAATGACGTTATCAAACTAATCGTTCAAAGTGATGTAATCGTTTCTAAATATGTTCAACTGCTTTCATTTTCTGATGAGATGAAGTGTCTGTGGAAAAAGCAATGATGGAATAGCAAGGATGGATTTAAATTAAGTGATTTGCTTTTACCATTAATGGATTGAATATGTGTAATACTTCACCACTGATGTTCAACTTAAAAATATATCAAGGCACAAAACACAAAATGTCAGTCTATGCCTTCACAGCGAGAACAAACATGGAACACGATGTCGGATGGACCTTATTGTGTTTATATATACTGTATGTAATGATGTCAAAGTGAGGGGTGGATTATGAAAGGAGATCACACAAAAAGGTTAAACAAACCGATGTCCTGTAAAAAATATAATTGCATATTTTCAGTGGATGAGACACCTCCCGAGGCACTCACGGAGACACCTCCCGAGGCACTCACGGCACTGTACCGCGGGGCCCAACAAAGGCGGAAACGTACATCAAATCGATTTGTTAGATTGGAAGCACGGGTACTTTTACCGAAACGAACAACCAAACAGCTTGAAGAGCGCTTGACAAGGGGCTGAAGCACTCAAGCAAGCACTCCAACGAAACGGTTGATAAGGAACGGCTGGCTTGTCAAGCGATGAGCAATCACCGAACCGTCATATTAAACACACACCTCCTGGAGACTCAAAAATGTCAAATATGTCTGAATTGGACAAATAAACTTATTTTAGGAGTCAGAACTGCTGCTAAGTTTGATTCTGGAGCTTAAAATTTGTAATTCGCCTTAATTTAAGAGATTCTCGAGGTTATGGCATGTGCGGAAATGAAATAAAACCACAAACTCTGGTGTCTCCGGGTGTTTATCAGCATTGCAATGTACCCAGCGATTCGTAGCTATAATGAACGGACATTCGATAATATGAGTGAGGAAAATGAAAAAAAACAAAAATCTTTATCATTAAGAAATCGTTGCGGCCTGTTCCAAGTGAAGGCATAGTTGAGCAGGCTGAATAAAATGGCGAATTAAGACCCGAGCGAGGTAACCAGGATGCGCCTTAAGATGCCAGCGAAGTGGCCGAGGATGCGCCTGATAAAGCATGTAATTAATAAGGCAGGTAATTATCTTCAAAATGGGTGTTTTAATTAACCAAAGCACCCGATTTTCACTCATGCACTCCCTTGGAGTTCCCTTAGTATGATTGCAGAGTTTCAGGCCACTAGGTTTCATGGTTTTGGAGTTATGGAGGAGACACACCGACACACACACACACACTGACATTATAGATAAAAGACAGTAAAAGAGTCGGCCCAAACACACTGCCTTGCAGGATTCCACTTCATACTATTGCGGAGTCTGATTTTGACTCGTTTACGACTACACGCTGCACTATATCCAATAATAAAGCTGTAATCCATTTGAAGAGAGGGTCTCTGATTCTTCTCTGAGAGGGACCGAATCGAACGCCTTGCGAATTCAAGAAAGAGGACATCAATTGCCTTGCCTTCACCAGCATCGCTGTCCAATCCTCCAGCTCCCAGAGAAGCTGGGTGGCACAAGAGTGGCCCTTTGTGAAGTCATGTTGGGCATCCGTGAAGTGTTCTGAGTCGATCATGTGGTCTGAACAAATGATAATCATATTAATAATATTGTTGCGGTTCTCGGAACCGCATGCATACAACAGATAGGTGTTCCAAGACAGTTATTCCATTAATATACGTGTAGATAGTCCCATTCCTTTTGTTTAGCGGGACAACAAGGGAGTGCGTTGTGATGATCTAATAGCTAGGGTTGCTTAAATAATTTTCTTCTTCATTTCGTCCCCACTCTTCTTTTCGTCTTTTTATTCCTGAGGTGAATCAGCCACGTGCGCCTTCGCTGTAAGGTAGGGCCTCATGAAGGCCAGCGCATGCGGCGCCGCGGTGAGGGAACTGCTGCACAGAGATCCTCATTCCCGGGCGAGCCCTAAACCCGGTGTGTGCGGAGAGTCATGTGCGCTTGGCAGTGCGGGATTATCGACTCGGGCTTCCGATGATCTGGGGAAGATTGCCGGTTGCATTAAAAAAGCATACGAATGAATACCTAAGAGGCTGCACGAATGGTGTTTTTCACAACACAGGAAACACAGCCAGCACGACGCCCACGCTGCACGAAACGCGTACAGCGGCCAATAAAGACGACTCCACGCCATGTTTGGTGGGATACGAGTGAGCGGAGTAGAAGCGGCTTGTCCCTTTTCAACCTCAATATCCGACACATATTGGTGTTTGCCCCACGCACACGCTAGCGGAGTCGTGTGAAAGCGAGCGCTGGCCACGTGCGTAATGGCCGAACCGCGCGCACTGTATGGCATGTGCTCGAAAGCAGACAAGTACGCCGCTCGTGAAACGTGCATGGATTTATCCATGGCGATGTACCTTCGGCCCTCGCTGGCAGCAGCGGATTTTCCATGGTTGGTGAACGTCTTCACGTCTCTACGGCCAGCGAAGCTGCAATCGAGCCGGGGAATGTACAGTGCGGGCCACGTTGGCGCACGGAGCGGGCGTGTTGATTGGTGCTGGTCGGGCGCCTGAGCGGGCATACGGGATCCTCGACCGGTCGCCCTGACACGGCCCAGGGGTTTTTGCAGGACGATTCGTGTGCCAATTTCGGTTTGGGCGATTCATGTCATCTCGTGGGGTCGGAGCGGAATATTCCCGCTGTCTGGGATGGCTGCGGAAACAAAGTGAGGCGGTTTCCGGCCAAAGTTGGTGGGCCAAGTGAGGGGTAGGGGCCAATCGGAGCGCCCGATTCGGGTGATGACGTTTTTATTCAGCATGGCCCTCCTCCAGAGCTGCAAGTGCTATAAAGGTCGGAGCAGTCCCTCCGCCTCTCTCTCTTGCCGCTCTTGCTCTTGCTCTTTCTCCACTCTCTCCCGCTCTCCACCTCGCTCGTCGACACCGCCACGACCCGCCTCTTCATCTCCGCCCACACGACGTCGACCCCACCCGCCTACCTGGTCCACCTACCACTCCACCCTCGCACTCTGGACTCCGCCCTTCTCCACTCAAGCTCCTCCTTTCCGAACACAGTCTAAACCATGTGCTGAAGCCAGAGAGACGACGCGCCCACTGTCGGGTACCGCACCACAAAGCATCCCCCAAAAAACGTATTGGTGGCGCGGCGGTTATCGAGTACAAAGGTACAGAAATCGTGGCCTCAACTCATTTCCCTTCTCGTTGCAATATTCCCTCTTCATAGGGTTTTGTGTGTGTGTGTGTGTGTGTGTGTGTGTGTGTGTGTGTGTGTGTGTGTGTGTGTGTGTTGTGCGCTGCACCTGTCTGCTTAAGTATGACAGCAGAAGATTGTTATGTTATTATTTATATTTTCGCGTTAAGTCTGTTCTGTGTCCCCTTGTGTAAGTTGACTGTAAATAAATCATTATTAGAATGTTCCCAGCTCGTCTTTGTGGTTTCTTTCATTGATCCAGCATGGTCCGAATCCTAGCTTAGCCGGGACTTTATTCCCAACGATCCGTTCCTTTTAGCCGGTACGTCCTTGGCAGTGTCGCTCGCTCATCCGATCCGGTAAAGTGATCCGATCTGGTAGAGTGATCCGGTTCGGATAAGGAGTACCGAGGGCGTGTTCCCCAGTAATTATACCACGTGATTAATTAGGTAACCCGATTAACCTATAGGCGGAGGACCCTAGTCACGCGGTTGAGTTATTGGCATCCATGGTCGGTTAAGTGACCCGTCGCGTCACGGAATTATCTGTGTGCAACGGCCTACAATTCCGGGAGTCTGGTGGAACTGACATAGCTTCCCCACCTAGTGGTCTTCTCACCCGATCCTCCGGCCCGCAACAATATAATTAATTTTTCCAGAGCAAGTTGATTCCAAGAATGCATCGCCTTACACCTTTTTAAGAATACAATGGATCATACCTGCCATCGCAATGGGCTGCCCCTCCATCCATGATGCTCTTCACAAAGATCCCAAGCTTCTCTAGGCCAGCATCAGCACCAACTCCCATCCCTATGATGCTGAGGCCTAATCCATTATCCCCTGGGGTGAAAAAAACAACATACATTGTCAGTACTTTAGCATTTCATCAAGTTAGAAGTTGGACTCTAAAATAAAGCACTAATGCAAAAGCCAATCAAAATTAAACAATGGCAGTTAAGTGTGTGTGTGTGTGTGTGTGTGTGTGTGTGTGTGTGTGTGTGTGTGTGTGTGTGTGTGACTACGGCTTCCTTTCTTGAGACTACGGTGCAATAATTGGTCTGTATTTTGATTATCAGGGTATGTAGAAAGCTAAAGATGCATACTTCATCTATTTTTCCATGTACAGAGTCATCTCCCATCTACTTACTGCGTATGCAAACATGACGGAACATGAAACATAAACCTGAAGAAGTTCATGTATCATGAGTGAAACATTGTCTGAGGCTAAGTCTGCTCCTTCCTGTTTATGTTAATATCAGTACAGTCGGGATTACTATGACTTGTCGGTAAATTGTGCCTCATGCGGAGGAAAAAGGATTATTCTCAGCTTAGAACAATGTGCGCAGGTGCTGAAGAAGCCTTACCAACCCCTGACACTTGTAAAAGAGGAACACTGTGTACGAAGATCTGAATAACTCTGTCAATCATACGTATGCCTTTAAAGCCGTTATGGAGGTGGAAAATTGAGGGCAGTCCACAGGATCCTGCCCTAGAGGCAAATATGCATTGTAAACTAAAAGCATTTTTCAAATTATATTTTCATGCAGAGCCACTTATTTATATATTTCTTCAAACTACTACACAAGGAAATGCAGTACAAGTAAAGCTCGACACAGTAGAAGACCAGTAATCCATCATGCCTGTGTCACATCCACACCATCCGCTTCCCGATCTCAACCCAATCAACAAGCACAACACCCTCCAAGACACCAACAGCATCCACACCACAATCCCCATCTAATCCGACAGAGATTCGATGGGAAAGGTGACAGTAGGAGAGGGCAGGAGTGAAGAGATAAATCTCAAACATGACATTCGAACAATCACAACCGACTAATATAGAGATTTTGTTTATTTTGATTGGGTTGGCGACAGCACTAACACAGACGACAAGATGATGCTCGCAAACACCCATGACTCACACAATCAATATCTCATGACACCTCGACAGCACGCCGCGTACACGACGCCCACAGATCACCAAATTAAATTCTGTTCTGGCTAATGTTTCTGACTCTGTCCTTGTCCCCCTCTATCCCCATTGCTTCAAGGTACCAATATTCTATTTTAAACCATATTCTGTCACTGAACCACTCTCACCTTCCCAGAAAGACCATTCCATACCTCAATGACCCTGTCATGTAGGAACGCTTTTACATCGATAGGAATCCCTAAAAGACAAGTTATATCATGTGTCTACATGTATTTTATATGTTATGATAATATTCCAGCTCAAGATGACATATTTTAAAAAGAAAAACATTTAAAAAACAAAAATAAACATGGCATCCGATTAGCTCAACTACGAGCGTTACCTTTCTCAATCTCCACCTCAAAGAGATCCATCCGTTCAACACGTTTTTCCAGCTCGTATTCCGCTGAAGCACCAACCGGGTCCACTTCATCATTGCGACGGTCATACTCTTCATTTGAGAAGGTGCTGTACACCTGGATGTTTGGGAAGGTGATGAGTGAAACAGCAACAAATGGATTCTTTTTCCTTCCCTCCTTTCTATCTTTTTTTCTCTATCATATCCTCCTCTCTGCAGAACCCCCTCCTTTTGCAACTTTTTCCTTTGTATATTGTCAGACCGTGATTGGGGGCAATGACGACCCACAGGTAACATTCAGATTACCAAGTCAAAAAAGATGGCAACCACACCCACAAGCCGTGGAGCCAGTCGCGGAATAGACTCCGAACGGTTGGAGTAAACAAGCCGTTTAACTGAATACTGGAGAAACAGGATTTGTGCCACAACCTTGGCGAAAGGACCCTCATTATTTCGTCAAAATTCACACCCGTTACCCAAATTACCGAGATTACCTTAAACCTATCCTAAACTAAACAAATACAGAAGCAGCATCGATAATAATACGCTTGTTCTTCCGTCCGTCCGTCCGTCCGTGTGTAACACTCCTTTGCACCAAATGATTGGACAGCTGGCCTGACTCCACAGACAGTTGTAACCTGAAAATCATATGGCTGCCATGTTGGTGCTATGCGAAGGCAAAGACATCTTTGGAGCTGACATATTCACAATCGCCTTGCCCTCCCTATAAATTTCCCCTTCATTGTAAAACGACCAAAGCAGCAGTTGAAAGGATCATCAAATATCGAAATGTTGGAGGTGTCATGGGCCTTGTTAAAGGCACAGTGAGTATAGGCCTCAGGCTTCAGTCCTTAGGTTACACACCTCTGGTGTCAGCCCATGGGCCAGTGGAATCTATCTGAGCTATATAACCACAATGTATTATAGATGCACATTGGCAGTGAACATGTTTTTTCTTCAAACCCACTTTTTATTATTCTTTCAAGAACGATTGAGGCAGTGGTTTGTTGCCTATACACTACCCAAATAACTATGTGGCATTCTCTTGAGCAAGGGCTGTTAAGGCGGAGGTTCCGTTGGCCTTTGCTAGTTACAAATAGTAAGTGATTCCATGATAAAAACAATAATAATCACGGATGTACTCAATGAAAAGTCCCATAATTACTACATCAACCATTCCATTCAAATAAAAGAACATAAAAACAAAACATACAAATTCTCATTTATACATATCTTATACATATATATGTATTATGCAAGTTGCACCACTGTGTCTGAACGGGGTAAACGTCGTAACCACAGCATGTATAATGCTGGATGATACCTCATTTAAGAGCTCTTGAGCCCGGACAGTGCATACGAAGGTCTAAAAATATAGATATTCACAAACTTTCGAGTTATGTTAAAAAAAAATTTGCGTACAATGGTAGTGTATAGGCTCAGTTGTTGGTTTGCACAAGTTTGCACAAGTAACCACATACATATTCCACACTCCATTGGGAATGAATTTTGTGACAAATGGAACCTGGGACTCCTCAGTAATGCTTCCACTATCCTTTCATGAACAGATGAGGCCTACAAAGGAACACTCTGACAATACCTTGTGAGCGGAAGCACGAAGTTTCATGGACAGTGTATAATATGAGAGTCGCTGTTCGCATACCCAACAGAAATTTAAAAAAAAAATACGGACTTGGACTTGTGAGGGGGAGGGATGCACACTTGGAGTGGGGAGAGGGGAGGGTTGAAGACTTGAAGATGAAAAGAAGAAAGGGGAGTGGAAGACAGAGTTGGAGTGAAGAGGGGGGCAGAGACAGAGCAGAGTTTGGAAAGGGGAGTTCAGGCTTTAGAGGGGGGGAGGTTTGGAACTTGTGGTGGGGAGGGGGGTTGAGGAATTGAAGGAGAAAAGGGAGCTACAGACCTGGAGTGGGGAGGGGGACTAAGATTGGGGTTTGGTAGGGGGTGAGGGGGAGTTGAGGACTTGAAGAAGAAAAGGGTTGCGGACTTGAAGTTACATTTTCCATTCTGCAGAACTTCCACAGTGCCCTGCTAACATGCTGTCAACAGACATTCCCAGCAAACTCTCCTAAATATTCCAGACTCTTTTGGGAAACGAAATCCCTTACAACAGCCCAGTAGAACCTGGTCTATTCTTGCTAGTGCAGGTCAGAGTCCGGTCAGGTATGGAGCATGCGCCAGAGCCCAGCGTGTCTCTGCTGCGTCCACTTTTCTCTCTCTATCCGTAGCATAAATTCTCTTCCAGGGCCTCCGTCTTGGCGCACTCCCCATGGCAGATGCTGGCCCATCCCGCATACATCCTTGAGATGCCGATCCAACCTGCTGCAAACACCACAGAGGGCACTGTGGTCGGATCCCGCATTGGCCTCCTCGTCCGCATCCAGCGAGACTCCTTCGGCTAGACAGAACATTGTGAGCAGGATCAGCAGTCGGGAAAAACGAGCCACAATGTCCATACATGCCGTAGCTTGACGCTCACAGGAGCTATGCAGGTACAAATTCATTTGAGTCTCTCTGCAGCAACGCTCGTATGGAAACAAAGTCCGAACCAGCGATAGCCAAGGATTCCTCACGAAGAGACCTCGGTATCACAAAGGAATTAAGTCTCCGTCTCAGATCGCTTTGTCAAAGTCCAAGTCTCACATCCATATTTCATAATTTATATTTCCATTTTGAGTATAGCTAAGGATCTAAGATTGATTTAATTGACGCAAGCGGACACAAGGACTGAAGAGACGGACTTTCGTCCTCCCCCGCACAGGTACTGCCGCAGTGCACACCCAATTATCGCAGTGGAATCCCATGACTCCCATGACAGGCCCGAGCCACGATGTCTATTGACCTCTGACTCACAGCCAGCAGAGACATGAATATCACTGCCAAGGTAAGTGAATCTCTCCACGACCTCAACATCCTCACCACCTGACAGCTCTGGACGCTGGTGCTCAAGCAGATGGTGGTGAACCCTATCAAGAATTATCCTAGCAAAGACCTTGCCCGGCACTGGGAGCAGCGTTACCCCTGAGAGACGATCGAGACTCCTTCGCTGAGAGAAATCTGAGTGAGACAGGATCAGCGTCGGGAAACGAGAGCCCATGTTCCAGTACAGCCGTTAGCTGAGCCTCACAGGCTATGCAGGTACAAGATTCATTTGAGTCTCTCTCAAGCAAAGCGCTCGTTGGAACAAAGTCCGGAACAGCGATAAGCCAAGGATTCTCCTGAAGAGGACCTGGTACACAAGGAATTAGTCTCCGTCTCAGATCCTTGTCAAGAGTCCAAGTTACATCCATATCTCACATATTTTTTCCATTTGATAAGAAGAGGATCTATAGATTGTATATGGCAGTGGAGCACAAGGACTGAAGAACGGACTTTCGTCTCTACGCGCACATATGGCAGTGCACACCAATTATTCCGTGGAAATCCATGACGTCCCAGTGCACAGCCCGAGAGATGTCTATTTGACTCTGACCACAGCCAGCAGAGACATGAATATCACTGCCAAGGTAAGAATCTTCTCGACCTCAACATCCTCACCTGACAGCTTCTGGACGCTGGTGCCAAGCAGATGTGGTGAACCTATCAAGAATTATCCTAGCAAAGACGTTGCCGGGCACTGGAGCAGGCGTTACCCTCAGGTGTTGTTTGAGTCTGGGCGACTCTACCCTTCCCTTTCCAGAGAGGGACAACAAAGCCTCTTCCGTCGTGGGATGATGCCCTCGTGTTC
>CM068959.1:4159754-4170123 GCA_035128595.1 Eptatretus atami | reverse complement strand
TCCAGGCAGAGCACAGAACTGTATGCAACGACACGAGTGCAGCATTTCCACCAGCTTTGAGAAGTTCAGCGTGGATGCCACAGATTCCTGGAGCTTTACCCCATTTCAACCGCTTCACCGCAGCCTGTGTTTTCACAAGCGAAGGTGGACCACAGTTGATTGGAGGGTCAGCAACAGTTATTGTAACACCCCTGATGTCCAACTCGACAGCTGGTGGATCAGCCTGGTACAACCGCTCAAAGTAACCGGCCCAGCGGGCCTTCTCTTCGGACTCTTCTGTCAAGAGCCTACCACCCTCTGCTCTAACTGCAGTACACCGATGGATGGGCTTGGATCTGCTAGTACCTCCATAAATTCAAATTACGCAATTGCGTCTGAACGGGGTAAACATTTTAATCACAGCAAGTATAAGGCCGGATGATACCTCATTCAAGAGCTCTTGGTTCCGGAGAGTGCATGCATGCGGAGGATGACAAATGTCAATATTCACGCAATCTCCAGTTCAGTGCATTTTTGGGCCTAAATTGTGCACACAGGCTAAGCATAACTAACCCAATCAATTAGTAATCATAACTACCCAGTGTATCGGCTCATAGTCGCTGGTATTCACACCTACCGGAAGTAAAAGATAACATAATCACACACTATTCAGCCAATGAGCCTGGTATTGGCTTAGCGGTGAAGTTGACTGGCTTGGGATCTAAGGGTCCTGAGTTGGAGCCCATGTCAGGCATTGAATTAACACCAGGTGGGGTTGACTCAGCTTGTCATCCTTCCAAGGTCGGTAAAATGAGTACCAGTGTAGTGGTGTCAAACCATTTGGGGTAACCTGTGTCAGAGTGGCGACCCATCCAGGACGATACTCCCTGCCAATGAAACTGCATCGGCAGCCCGATGCATCTTTATGGCGCAAAAGGAATGGTATTATTATTATTATTATTATTATTATTATTATCAGTCAATTTCCGGTCCAAACATATAATTACTTTTCATTGATTTACTTCACCGAGAAACCTGAGCAGTATTTGCAGTTCATGACAAGTATTCTGTCAATGGACATTCCCTGAAAACTCCCCAAATATTCACATTCTATTGGGAACGGATTATTTGACAATAGCCCCGTGGAACATGTTATATGCCGTGTGTGGTGTGTGTGTGTGTGTGGTATGTGTTGTGTGTTGTGTGTGTGTGTGTGTGTGTGTGTGTGTGTGTGTGTGTGTGTGTGTGTGTGTGTGTGTGTGTGTGTGTGTGTGTGTGTTTGTGTGTGTGTGTGTGTGTTACATTTTTTTTTTTTTGTGGGCCGGCAGGGTCGGGTGAGAAGACCACTAGGTGGGGGAAGCTACGTCGATTCCCACTAGACTCCCAGGAATTGTAGGCCGTCGCTCACGGATAATTCCGTGACGCGGCGGGTCGCTTAACCGACCGTGGACGCCAATAACTCAACCGCGTGACCTAGGGTCTCCCGTCTATGGAATCAGGTTACTATTAACCACGTGGTTTGATTACGGGGGAACCACGCCCTCGGTACGCCTTGTCCGAACCGGATCGGATAATTCTCCAGATCGGATGCGGCCGAGCGACACTTCCAGGACGTACTGGCTAGAAGGAACGGATCGTTGGGAATAAAGACCCGGCTAAACTCAGATTCGAACCATGCTGGACCAATGAGAGAAAAGACAAAGGCGAGTGGGAAACATTCCTCATGATAATTATTTATACAAGCAAGCGAGGAAAAGTATGTGGTACGACAAAGATTTTTTGGGTATGTAACGCAGGAATGAGGAGAGCGTTGTGGTGCAACAACAATACAAGCAACTTACGAAGCAGACAGTGCAGCTTGACCGCGAGATTAATAACAGTTACAACAATAATGCACTTCTTACAGACTTACTTAACGAACAGGCACCAGCACACTCAGACACACACAGAAAAAGAAACCCCAATGAGAAGGGACTTTTGCAGCAGGAGGGAGGGGGTTGAGGTTATGCTCTTGGTACCTGGACGTTTCGGGAGAGGGGATGCTTTGTGGTGCGGTACCCAACAGTAGTCACGTTGTCTCTGGCCCAAGTCGCAGTGTGAGGAGGTCAAGAAGCAGAACACACCGCGTGAAAACACCACTCCGAATCACCTATCACAAGACGGAGGAGCTTCTCCGTCTTTTATAGAATTCCGAGGCTCGGGGGAGGGGATCATGCCGAATTCGACTCATCGGCTGAATCGAGCACTTTGATGGCCCTGACCCTCACGTGGTCGCCAGCTTGGGCGGGTTTCGCTAGACGTTGGGTGCAGCCGGCCAAACTTACTGCTAAAGTGTACATGACTCGCCACACATGTCGGGTTTCGGGTAGACGTTGGTGAGCTCGCCACTCTTGTGCTAAAGCGTCCGTGACCGATTTATTCCCAGGAAAGAAAAGAAGAGAAGAGTGGGAATAAAATGAAAGGGAAAATGATTTATTAACCCTAACGATTAGACCATCGCAACGCACTCCCGGTTGTCCCGCTAGACAAAGGGTAGGGGACTATCTACACGTACAATAATGGGATAACTGTCTCGGGACAGCCTATCTGTTGTGTATGCATGCGGTTCTGAGAACGCCAATATATATATATATATATATATATATATTATTATATATTATATATATATTATATATATAAATATATATATAACCACACACACACACTTAATAAACAGGATAAATTCCTGCGTGGGGCGAGTATGAAAATTGAACACCAAAGACTCGACCAAGGACCCTCATCGCTTAGTGGCGACACTTCACTGAGCATATGAGTCTCCGGGATATTCCCAGATATTTCTCACACTAACATGCAAGTTTTAGTAGTGGCCGATGTTTTAGTGTGTGTGTGTGTGTGTTGTGTGTGTGTGTGTGGTGTGTGTGTGTGTGTGTGTTGTGTGTGTGTGTGTGTGTGTGTGTGTGTGTGTGTGTGCGTGCGTGCGTGCTAGACAAAACCTCATACATAATATATATGTATATATTGTTTCAGTTGTAGGGGGGAAAAGATATAAACTAAGAACAGACAGAAATGTATTGAGTAGTATGGTCCATGTACGAGTTTTGTGGATCTCGCGAGAGGGACAGGAGAATGGACATTGCACCAGAAAGGGAGGTTAGTGGAGAATCTCGTGGGAAGAGAAGGAGATTGCTGATGAGCAAAGGGAGCTCTCGTCCATGTTTTCCTGGCCTGAATGCCTTCTGTGCTCGTCGTCCCTGGTTCTGCCTCATGTGCCTTCGTCGTCCTCCCGCGTGTTTCGTCGCCTGCATCATTTGCTTGCTTGTCCACCAGCAGCTAATGCCTCACCTGGTTGTCGTTCCCCAACCCCATCTGTGAACAAAGTCTGGTGTGTGGGTGCCATAGGTTTTATTGTCATTGTGTATACGGTAATTATTTATCTATCGATTCCATGTTCCCCTTTTTCTCCACCTCAAACTCACGTCGTCTCCACAGTCCGTGATCACCATCCCTGTCGTTTGTTTTTGGGAAATAAACCCGGTGGTTTTAAAAAGAGTTTTAGCCTTGTGCGCTTCTTGCGATTCTCACATGCGCAAGGCCACCATTAATTGACGTGGCAAGGGAGTAAAAGCCAGTTTGTCATTCCGCGTCCTGCATCAGACTTAATCAATGTGGACAGACAATTTAGACCGTGAGTCCTCCATGCTCATCTAGCTGAAGAAAGTTGCATAAAGCACCAATGAAAAGCGACACAAAACGACGCAAATGTGAATAAGTCAACATGGTGGGTGTTTCTGTCTGCGCTGTCACTTGATGATTCGCCAATAAGCGATGAAACCGGTCCAGCAGCTGAGGGTGTGTAGCATTGGGATTCTCATGTGTGTACGATTTTTGAATATCTGATAGCTGTGAGGAACTCTGGGAATGGTTTGAAACAGCAAAGGGCTTATTATGTAGCCTTTCTTGGCTGCTTTATGCAGCTTCTTTGGACAGAGAGCAAGGGAGGAGTCGATTTATTTATATAATTTCTAGCCACCTGGGTTTAATTGATGAGGTAGAGCTTATTGCTGATTCCCTGCATTCACCGGTGAGAGATGTGATTTGGTATTTGTTTTTCAGACAGACACGCAAACACAAAATTTGATGATCTAAACGTAGATCATGTTTTGTTGAAGGTGTGTGAACCCTTATGAACCACAGGAAAACTGTTCAGGAAAACAAAAACAACTGTTCAGCTGGCGGTGGTATGCACCAATCGAGTGCCGTTCTCGTTGCTGTTGCTAAATCCTCCATCCACATCATCCTTGAAGGCCCTTGTCCAACACCATGAAGTAACACTTGTAAGTTGATGCTCCTTCTCAACTGTCATTTTAGAGAACAGGGAAACACAAGGAACTTGAACGAGGAGAAGGCCACGAGGCCCATTAAGCCTGCACAATCATGCCAATTTCTTCGTACTACCTCATCTCCATTAATTATTACAGTACTAATCCAATTCATATAAAAACTGTCCTACTGACTTACCGTCCTGTGAGATCATTCCATGTAATTCACCACTCTCCGAGCGAAAGACATCCGAACTCTTCACTTTTTGTGTTTTAAACTGTACCTCCTTGTTGAAGAATGTCAAAATTAATTCGACAAGGAAAGTAAGGAATGCTCCCCAAGGAAGTCCCATTTCACTTTACGATAAAAATAAATAAAAATGAAAAAAAAATGTGAAAATGACACACATTACATTACGCTACTTGTAACCAACCAGTAATCTTTATGTTATACGTGACAAAAACATTTGTGATAATTAAATCATCCCATTGACACGAGTAAGGAACGTATGAGAACTAGTCTTCAAACATCAAGTCAGTGACGTCAGATGCACGACATGCTTGAGATAATCAGGTGATGCCATCCAGTAACATTCACTTTCACGCTCTCACCACTTGGTTCAACCTGCTTTTCAACCGAGTCGCTGAGACCTGAAGGGGGCTCACTGTTGATCTCCCGTAACCACAATAACCTCCTTGTACTGTTATGGGTGTTTTCTTGTTGGAAAACCTATCGATTTTGTGGTTTAAACAGGTATCGATAAAGCTAATACACTTACAACTTAGCGGGGCCTAACAGGGAGAGGAGCAGCCATCAGTGCTTCCGACACATATGACGTCACGGACACCAAAGTCAAACTCTTCCAGCAGGTACTTTTGGGGAAAGTAGTGCATTGAAGCTCAAAGGACGTGACCAAGGACACAAGTCATCTGTGTCCACCAACGTCCGTGAAAGCGACTTTTATGGACAAAGTGGCGTCGCTGAGGATAACCAGTCATTGATGGAAAAACAATAAATGCACACAGAAGTTGGGAAAACAAAGGAATCCAATCGCACGATACGGGTATAAGATCCCATCATCAAGGAAGAGAAAGTGCAAGTGATTTCCAAAGAAAAGTTCACAAAGGAGAGTGAAAGCTTCACAATGACGCAAAACGTGAAGACATTTGGATTTGACATTCCGTGACATGTTTATTTAGGCCAAACTAGCCTGACCAGGAAAAGCTCAAGAGCAATGATATGGTCATGACCTGGTGCTTCATAACGTTCACACAATATCTGGCCTTCAATCAGGAATGAGGTGTTGGGTTCAGTAATTCACGTTAAATCACTCAGAGTGGTGACATCACCCTTGACGAATGCCTCATTCTTCCTCTTCCCTGTTGAGTACCATCTTGAAAAGGGATTGGTGGTTTGCTGAAACACTTCAGCCCATCCAATTTCCGTTTTAATCCTGCAATTTGACTCAGCAGAGGCACTCCTCGCATAGTCGGCATCAAGATACGGTTGTACACACGCTGCGAGTACTGAACGATCTGATTCCCAGCTTTCAAACCTTAGAGGTTATCGTCTGGATCACACCACTCTCTTCAATCTGCTCTTATTCATTCACTCTCATTGTTACTGCTCGTTTTTTCAACTCTTTCTTCAACTCTTTGAGGTTCAAACTCTCATGGTAAAGCTCCACAGCGACTGACTCTCCGCATAAAGTGGGTTCACGCTCCCTTTCGTATCCGTGATGTTGCTCATGTCTGTGTTGGCATGATGAGATACTGGTGTTGGCTGCCTGTACCAGTTCAGCTGGGGTAAACTCTGCTTTTCAGCATCCTGAATATAAGATGGCAGGATGAACAACGGGATAAACTTTCTTCGAGTGGAATAACTATTTATGCCGAATACTATCTATTCAACTAACTGGGTTGAGAGTGGCAGTTATCAATGTGCTCAGTTGCGTAGCAAGGTTGGCAGTGCTCTGGTCAGATTTGTACCAACAGTTCCAATATTCTTCTTCTTCTTCTTCTTCTCATGTGCAGCACAAGGCTTCGGGGGTAGCATCATTGACTGAGGGTGCGGCTGTGCGCTGATGCAATGCCCTTTGTAGGATAGCGTAGGAATTTGCAGATGTTCAGGGTGCTGGCGATTAACTCACCCACTCTTTCGCGAAGGACACCATGGGATCTTTAAGGTCACCAACTAATGCCGGCAGACGGGACGTCAGCTTAAACGTCCATCCGAAGGACGGCACACACATTGATGAATCACTCTGCCCGTGAAACGCCAGGACGACAGTTTACAGCCGAGTCATCATTTTGAACCCAGGGTGGACGGCTTTGAGTAGTGTGGTGCGTACCTCTAGGTCTAGGCCATCCTGCCAGCATCGTTCACCACTGATTCCCCGGTGAACGTCTCTCTTTGACTGGCTCGACTGAGTGCTCCTCTGTTCAACCCAGCTATTGAAGAGCATCTCAGGATTCGGAAACGAGCTTACTGAGCAATACAGAGGTGAACATCCTTCGTCCTTGGAGATTGTGTCAAAAGATGTTTTGGAGGCGAGAATTGATGCATTATAAGTGACAAGTTAGCGAATTTCTCATACAGGTCACCATTAGTTCAGTGACTAGTGATAAATTCTCAACGTCCAGTTGCAACAACAGACATTATCACTTGTATCGCAATCTGTGGAACAAAAACCGAACCGTCTCATAATGGCCCAACACAACTATTATACAAGTAGTTTTTTTTGGTTTTTTTTTGCTAGTTGTACTTGTACTTGGCTTAAGATGTTTCATCTGATCAAAGCATGACTGTTATTGGACAAGAGGCAAACATTTATGGACCCACGATCAAAACAAAACCAGCTTCCTCTTTTCAAAAGGACGGAAGATTAATTTTTGAGGAATAAAACTTGGAACTCTTCACAAACAGAAATATATACATGAAATTTCAAAATGAAGTCAAACGAGTTGACAAATGCAACGGAAGAAAAGTTCCTCCTTTGTTGGGCATGTGGAACTGTCTTCGTGAACTGTTCAATCACACTGTTCCTTCAGGGCATCAAGCAATGGAACACTACCATCTTACGTCACCTCCCCAACCACCACCCCCCACCCCACCCCCATTAACCCTTACTAACCAAACCCGAGCTTATACTGCCCTCCTCCCCCTCCTCTGTTTATGTTCATCAATTCCCTCGCTCGTGTCCACCTCTGCGCACCGTCAGTTTGTTCGCTTTGTACTTCGGTCACGTGGCTCTTTCCATGAGCCGCAAGCTTGTACAGAAAAAAAAACCAAGAAAAAAAAAGAAGTGTTATTTAAAAGCAACATAAAACATTTAAATAAGTTTAATACAGTGATCAAACATTTAAAAGGAACAATAAAGGATGGAAAAGAAAGTCTAATTTAGGCAATTTCCATCGAGGTGACAGCTGGCGCATCTCAATGAGCGACATGCTGCCAATCCCTGAGGCTAGACAAGGCAAAGAAGGCAAGAGACAAAACATACCACCGGCACCCACATCCCATCGTTATTCCACGCACGCTCGCCTTGCAAGCCTCAACACGAACGTCGTCCACGGTCTTGAAGAGGCAACATAATCATGGGTTAAAGCCTCAGCAAGGTGTGCGGAGAGAGCAGGACACCGACAACAGATCCAGGTCGTACAACCGAGCCGAAAACCCTCCAAAAGCAAGGGTTTGAAAGAAATAACAACGCAACAAAATCAAATCAATGAGCGTGTGCTTCGTAAATACGCACATGTGCACTGTAATACAAAGAGGGAGCAAGCAAGAAGCACACTAAAATCAGGCTGTGTTTGCAATGGTTAAAAGGAAGTTCTGCTTTCCTTAAAGCTCAAGCTGTTTCACGTCAACCCCTAAAATCGGTCTCACGCAACAAAGGAAACATTGTGTCCATCGATCCCGAGAGAACGTGACATTTCTCAGAGACACCTGATGCCTGCAGCTACAAAGAAAGACGACAGGATGTGAACGAAGATAAAAGCAACAAGCATGATGGAGGTAATTAAATAATAAAGATCGACGCACACCTGGAACACGTCGGCATTCCGATAACACACGGCTCTCAGGTGATTCTCAACACCGGAAACACCTTGAAATGGCATTGCCAATGATCCCTGATAAGGCAAACCGACGTATAAAACATGCACACCACGTGTCTGTACGGACGTATGCACACACACACACACACACACAGCACACGCACACATGAACAACATGACACAACATGACGTGCACGAACAACACCACTGCACACAGGACACTCAACAACACACACAACAGACGTGATGAAAACAAAAGTCAGGTTTGTGTTTTACAACCACTGCATGAATACAAAATATAATAAAAGGTGCATAAATAACACTGTATTGTGTATCATTTCCTCCAGTGTGTGATTAGATATATATATATAAATATATATTATAATATATATATATATATATATATATATATATATATATATATTGTTACGGCTGTGGAAATTCGCAGAACACCATAAAGGTTCCTTAGCTTCAGTTTCCCGGTAAGTGAGTGTTCAGAATAAGTTTCCCCACCGTTGTTTAGAGGGAATTCTTCGTGTTCACGCGGCTGTGACCTTTGAGGTAGGTTTTCTTTTTTTATCGTTATTTTGGACGACCATATCACGACCACCATTACAGCAACCAACTTCGCCCCCCCAAAACAGACCACAACAGCCAACACACCACCACCAACCACGCCACAACGCCAACCACGCTACAATCGGCACAACAAGTACGCCCTCATCTAACACACATCTCGCCGCTACGCCAGCTTATCAAACCCATCCTCCACAAACGCACGCTACAACCCTTTCGCCAGTCGAAAGCCGCCCGATGAGCGCCAAGTAAAGGGACCAGGAAGGAACTGCGATGACAGCGGATTTCCCCGCTTTTTTCTTCCGCGTTTGGTGTGCAGTGGAAGGGCGAGGGGCAAGCTCTCTCTCGCGCTCCCCCGATTGGTGGATACGGAGGAATGACGGCGCTCGGAGCTAGAGGAACGCCCCTGTTTCGAGAAGCTTCTCTCGAAGGGAGGCAGAGCCGAAAACGGGAGGGGCAAGCGGCTGAGCCCCCAGGGGATATAGGCGGACAGCAACGCGAGCTTCGGGTGTTCTTGGGTCCTTGGTCTTGTCTTGGTCTTCGGGGTGGCCTGTGTCTGTCTTTTGTGGCTTCGTGGAACGACCGTGGTTTCGGCTGGGAGCTTTGTCTTCGTCGTGGTGCTGATAACGCCAAGTCGAGAGGGTTGTGCTGCGGAGCGGACCTAGCCTGCGTGGCAGTCGGAGCAGAGGCAGAGAGAGCTCTTGCGACCATCGAGGCACCTCGAGGGTGCAGGTAACCTGCTACGGTCTCGCGGGCATCCGTTCGGTTTTCATGGTCCCGTGTCATAAAGACGCCAGTGGTTCCAGCCTGACCCTTGTCTGTGACGGGGGTCTTTTCTTGTGTTTCTTTTGGGTTTTGAATGATGTTGTCGTGGCGCCGTCTGTCAAGTAAATGTCATAAGTGCACTGCTACATTATTATTATAGTCGGTCGTAAGTGCTTTCCCTTGCTTTTTGTTTGCCTGCTTTTTTTCTATTTGCCTGTATACGTGCTTGCCTGTTGATTCTATTTGCCTGCTTACGCTGTTGTATAATAATGTGCTGGTCTAAAGGTACCCCACGTTCGTCGTGTCCTCCTTTCACCCCATGAAATGCCATCTTTGCATCGGGAATAAAAGCTGGGTTTTAAACACCGTTAAATCGAATCGGATCCGGCGAGGTCGCGATAATAACCCGCTCGCTTATCACTGCGAACGGAACGACCGGCTTAAGCGGTTTCGTGTCCCAAAGCCGACTGCGTCGAGGTCGGTCCGCCCGGTCGACTGCCGCGTAGGTACTTATGGTATATCGAGTTTGGCGAGTGACGCCTACTTGCGCGGTAGACAATTGGGCATGGCCATGGTGAGGTTGAAGACCCACCCATGACAGGGTTCCGGCGTTAGCTCCGGAAAGTCACGCTTGAATTGTCCGTCGGTGGCGACGCGGTTGCTATTAAAAA
>CM068959.1:4114520-4159729 GCA_035128595.1 Eptatretus atami | reverse complement strand
TGTGGAGGGAGTCAAGAAGCAGGAACACACCGCGTGAAAACACCACTCCGAATCACACTCACAAGACGGAGGAGCTTCTCCGTCTTTTATAGAATCCGAAGCTCGGGGGAGGGGATCATGCCGAATTCGACCTCATCGGCTGAATCGAGCACTTTGATTGGCCCTGACCCCTCACGTGGTCCGCCAGCTTGGGCCGGGTTTCGGCTAGACGTTGGTGCAGCCCGCCAAACTTACTGCTAAAGTGTACATGACTCGCCACACATGTCGGGTTTCGGGTAGACGTTGGTGAAGCTCGCCCACCTTGCTGCTAAAGCGTCCGTGACCGATTTATCCCAGGAAAGAAAAGAAGAGAAGAGTGGGAATAAAATGAAAGGGAAAATGATTTATTAACCCTAACGATTAGACCATCGCAACGCACTCCCGGTTGTCCCGCTAGACAAAGGGTAGGGGACTATCTACACGTACAATAATGGGATAACTGTCTCGGGAACACCGTATCTGTTGTATGCATGCGTTCTGAGAACCGCAATATATATATATATATATATAATATATTATATATATATAATATATATATATATATATTATATATATATATATATATATACCACACACACACACTTAATAAACAGGAATAAATTCCTGCTGGGGCGAGTATGAAAAATTGACAACCAAAGACTCGAACCCAAGGACCTCATCGCTTAGTGGCGACACTTCACTGAGCATTGAGTCTCCGGGATATCCTCAGATATTTCTCACACTAACACTGCAAGTTTAGTATGGCCGATGTTTTAGGTGTTGTGTGTGTGTGTGTGTGTGTGTGTGTGTGTGTGTGTGTGTGTGTGTGTGTGTGTGTGTGTGTGTGTGGTGCGTGGCGTGCTAGACAAAAACCTCATACATAATATATACTGTATATATTGTTTCAGTTGTAGGGGGGAAAGATATAACTAAGAACAGACAGAAATGTATTGAGTAGTATGGTCCATGTACGAGTTTTGTGGATCTCGCGAGAGGGACAGGAGAATAATGGACATTGCACCAGAAAGGGAGGGTTAGTGGAGAATCTCGTGGGAAGAGAAGGAGATTGCTGATGAGCAAAGGGAGCTCTGTCCATGTTTCCTGCCTGAATGCCTTCTCGTGCTCGTCGTCCCTGGTTCCTGCTCATGTGCCTTCGTCGTCCTGCCCGCGTGTTTCGTCGCCTGCATCATTGCTTGCTTGTCCACCAGCAGCTAATGCCTCACCTGGTTGTCGTTCCCCAACCCCATCTGTGAACAAGTCTGGTGTGTGGTGCCATAGGTTTTATTGTCATTGTGTATACGGTAATTATTTATCTATCGATTCCATGTTCCCCCTTTTTTCTCCACCTCAACTCACCGTCGTCTCCACAGTCGTGATCACCATCCCCTGTCGTTTGTTTTGGGAAATAAACCCGGTGGTTTTAAAAGAGTTTAGCCTTGTGCGCTTCTTGCGATTCTCACATGCGCAAGGCCACCATTAATTGACGTGGCCAAGGGAGTAAAAGCCAGTTTCGTCATTCCGTCCTGCATCAGACTTAATCAATGTGGACACGACAATTTAGACCGTGAGTCCTCCCATGCTCATCTAGCTGAAGAAAGTTGCATAAAGCACCAATGAAAAGCGACACAAAACGACGCAAATGTGAAAATAAGTCAACATGGTGGGTGTTTCTGTCTGCGCTGTCACTGATGATTCGCCAATAAGCGATGAAACCGGTCCAGCAGCTGAGGGTGTGTAGCATTGGGATTCTCATGTGTGTACGATTTTTGAATATCTTTATAGCTGTGGAGGAACTCTGGGAATGGTTTGAAACAGCAAAGGGCTTATTATGGTAGCCTTTCTTGGCTGCTTTATGCAGCTTCTTTGGACAGAAGAGCAAGGGAGGAGTCGATTTATTTATATAATTCTAGCCACCTGGGTTTAATTGATGAGGTGAGAGCTTATTGCTGATTCCCTGCATTCACCGGTGAGAGATGTGATTTGGTATTTGTTTTTCAGACAGACACGCAAACACAAAATTTGATGATCCCTAAACGTAGATCATGTTTTGTTGAAGGTGTGAACCCTTATGAACCCACAGGAAAACTGTTCAGGAAAACAAAACAAACTGTTCAGCCTGGCGGTGGTATGCACCCAATCGAGTGCCGTTCTCGTTGCTGTTGCTACAATCCTCCATCCACATCATCCTTGAAGGCCCTTGTCCAAAACCAATGAAGTAACAACTTTGTAAGTTGATGCTCCTTCTCAAATGTCATTTTAGAGAAACAGGGAAACACAAGGAACTTGAACGCAGGAGAAGGCCACGAGGCCCATTAAGCCTGCACAATCATGCCAATTTCTTCGTACTACCTCATCTCCATTAATTACTTACAGATACTAATCCAACTTCATTATAAAAACTGTCCTATGACTACCGTCACTGTGAGATCATTCCATGTATTCACCACTCTCCGAGCGAAAGACATCCGAACTCTTCACTTTTGTGTTCTTAAACTGTACCTCCTTGTTGAAGAATGTCAAAATTAATTCGACAAGGAAAGTAAGGAATGCTCCCCCAAAGGAAGTCCCATTTCACTTTACGATAAAAATAAATAAAAATGAAAAAAAAATGTGAAAATGACAACACATTACATTACGCTACTGTAACCAACCAGTAATCTTTATGTTATACGTGACAAAAACATTTGTGATAATTAAATCATCCCATTGACACGAGTAAGGAACGTATGAGAACTAGTCTTCAAACATCAGTCAGTGACGTCAGATGCACGACATGCATGAGATTAATCATGTGATGCCATCCAGTAACATTCACTTTCACGCTCTCACCACTTGGTTCAACCTGCTTTTCAACCGAGTCGCTGAGACCTGAAGGGGGCTCACTGTTGATCTCCCGTAACCACAATAAACCTCCTTGTACTGTTATGGGTGTTTTCTTGTTGGAAACCTATCGATTTGTGGTTTAAACAGGTATCGATAAAGCTAATACACTTACAACTTAGCGGGGCCTAACAGGAGAGGGAGCAGCCATCAGTGCTTCCCGACACATATGACGTCACGGACACCAAAGTCAAACCTCCTTCCAGCAGGTACTTTTGGGGAAAGTAGTGCATTGAAGCTCAAAGACGTGACCAAGGACCAGGTCATCTGTGTCCACCAACGTCCGTGAAAGCGACTTTTATGGACAAAGTGGCGTCGCTGAGGATAACCAGTCATTGATGGAAAAACAATAAATGCACACAGAAGTTGGGAAAACAAAGGAATCCAATCGCACGATACGGGGTATAAGATCCCATCATCAAGGAAGAGAAAGTGCAGTGATTTCCAAAGAAAAGTTCACAAAGGAGAGTGAAAGCTTCACAATGACGCAAAAACGTGAAGACATTTGGATTTGACATTCCGTGACCTTGTTATTTAGGCCAAACTAGCCTACCAGGAAAGCTCAAGAGCAATGGATATGGTCATGACCTGGTGCTTCATAACGTTCACACAAATATCTGGCCTTCAATCAGGAATGATGGTGTTGGGTTCAGTAATTCACGTTAAATCACTCAGAGTGGTGACATCACCCTTGACGAAATGCCTCATTCTTCTCCTTCCCTGTTGAGTACCATCTTGAAAAGGGATTGGTGGTTGCTGAAACACTTCAGCCCATCCATATTTCCGTTTAATCCTCGCAATTTGACTCAGCAGAGGCACTCCTCGCATAGTCGGCATCAAGATACGGTTGTACACACGCTGCGAGTACTGAACGATCTGATTTCCAGCTTCAAACCTTAGAGGTTATCGTCTGGATCACACCACTCTCTTCAATCTGCTCTTATCATTCACTCTCATTGTTACTGCTCGTTTTTCAACTCTTTCTTCAACTCTTTGAGGTTCAAACTCTCATGGTAAAGCTCCACACGACTGACTCTCCGCATAAAGTGGGTTCACGCTCCCCTTTCGTATCCGTGATGTTGCTCATGTCTGTGTTGGCATGATGAGATACTGGTGTTGGCTGCCTGTACAGTTCAGCTGGGGTAAACTCTGCTTTTCAGCATCCTGAAATTATAGATGGCAGGATGAACAACGGGATAAACTTTCTTCGAGTGGAATAACTATTTTTATGCCGAATACTATCTATTCAACTAACTGGGTTGAGAGTGGCAGTTATCAATGTGCTCAGTTGCGTAGCAAGGGTTGGCAGTGCTCTGGTCCAGATTTGTACCAACAGTTCCAATATTCTTCTTCTTCTTCTTCTTTCATGTGCAGCACAAGGCTTCGGGGGTAGCATCATTGACTGAGGGTGCGGCTGTGCCGCTGATGCAATGCCCTTTGTAGGATAGCGTAGGAATTTGCAAGATGTTCAGGGTGCTGGCGATAACTCACCCACTCTTCGCGAAGGACACCATGGGATCTTTAAGGTCCACCAACTAATGCCGGCAGACGGGACGTCCAGCTTAACGTCCATCCGAAGGACGGCACACACATTGATGAATCACTCTGCCCGTGAAACGCCAGGACGACAGTTTACAGCCGAGTCATCATTTGAACCCAGGGTGGACGGCTTTGAGTAGTGTGTGCGTACCTCTAGGTCTAGGCCATCCTGCCAGCATCGTTCCACCACTGATTCCCCGGTGAACGTCTCTCTTTGACTGCTCGACTGAGTGCTCCCTCTGTTCCAACCCAGCTATTGAAGAGCATCTCAGGATTCGGAAACAGAGCTTACTGAGCAATACAGAGGTGAACATCCTTCGTCTTGGAGATGTGTCAAAAGATGTTTGGAGGGCCGAGAAATTGATGCATTATAAGTGACAAGTTAGCGAATTTCTCATTACAGGTCACCATTAGTACAGTGAACTAGTGATAAATTCTCAACGTCCAGTTAGCAACAACAGACATTATCACTTGTATCGCAATCTGTGGAACAAAACCGAACCGTCTCATAATGGCCCAACAACAACTATTATACAAAGTAGTTTTTTTGGTTTTTTTTGCTAGGTTGTACTTGTACTTGGCTTAAGATGTTCATTGATCAAGCATGACTGTTATTGGACAAGAGGCAAACATTTATGGACTCCACGATCAAAACAAAACCAGCTTCCTCTTTCAAAAGGACGGAAGATTAATTTTGAGGAATAAAACTTGGAACTCTTCACAACACGAGAATATTCAAATGAAATTTCAAAATGAAGTCAAAACGAGTTGACAAATGCAACGGAAGAAAGTTCCTCCTTTGTTGGGCATGTGGAACTGTCTTCGTGAAACTGTTCAATCCCACTGTTCCTTCCAGGGCATCAAGCAGATGGAACACTACCATCTTACGTCACCCTCCCCAACACCCCCCCACCCCCCATTAACCCTTACTAACCAAACCCGAGCTTATACTGCCCTCCTCCCCCTCCTCTGTTTATGTTCATCAATTCCCTCGCTCGTGTCCACCTGCTGCCGCACCGTCAGTTTGTTCGCCTTTGTACCTTCGGTCACGTGGCTCTTCCATGAGCCGCAAGCTTGTACAGAAAAAAAAAAAGAAAAATAAAAAAGAAGTGTTATTTACAAAGCAACATAAAACATTTAAATAAGTTATACAAGTGATCAAACATTTAAAAGGAACAATAAAGGATGGAAAGAAAAGTCTAATTTGGCAATTTCCATCGAGGTGACAGCTGGCGCATCTCAATGAGCGACATGCTGCCAATCCCTGAGGCTAGAAAGGGCAAAGAAGGCAAGAGACAAACATACCACCCGGCACCCACATCCCCATCGTTATTCACGCACGCTCGCCTTGCAAGCCTCAACACGAACGTCGTCACGGTCTTGAAGAGGCAACATAATCATGGGTTAAAGCCTCAGCAAGGTGTGCGGAGAGAGCAGGACACCGACAACAGATCCAGGTCGTACAACCGAGCCGAAAACCCTCCAAAAGCAAGGGTTGAAAGAAATAACAACGGCAACAAAAATCAAATCAATGAGCGTGTGCTTCGTAAATACGCACATGTGCACTGTAATACAAAGAGCGGAGCAAGCAAGAAGCACACTAAAATCAGGCTGTGTTTGCAATGGTTAAAGGAAGTTCTGCTTCCTTAAAGCTCAAGCTGTTTCACGTCAACCCCTAAATCGGTCTCACGCAAACAAAGGAACATTGTGTCCATCGATCCCGAGAGAACGTGACATTTCTCAGAGACACCTGATGCCTGCAGCTACAAAGAAAGACGACAGGATGTGAACGAAGATAAAAGCAACAAGCATGATGGAGGTAATTAAATAATAAAGATCGACGCACACCTGGAACACGTCGGCATTCCCGATAACACACGGCTCTCAGGTGATTCTCAACACCGGAAACACCTTGAAAATGGCATTGCCAATGATCCCTGATAAAGCAAACCGACGTATAAAACATGCACACCACGTGTCTGTACGGACGTATGCACACACACACACACACACAACGCACACATGAACAACATGACACAACATGACGTGCACGAACAACACCACAGTGCACACAGGACACTCAACAACACACACAACCAGACGTGATGAACAAAAAGTCAGGTTTGTGTTTTACAACCACTGCAGATACAAAATATAATAAAAGGTGCAATAATAACACTGTATTGTGTATGATTTCCTCCAGTGTGTGATTAGATATATATATATATATATATATATATATATATATATATATATATATATATATATATATATATATTGTTACGGCTGTGGAAATTCGCAGAACACCATAAAGGTTCCTTAGTTCAGTTTCCCGGTAAGTGAGTGTTCAGATAGTTTCCCCACCGTTGTTTAGAGGGAATTTCTCGTGTTCACCGGCTGTGACCCTTTGAGGTAGGTTTCTTTTTTTATCGTTATTTTGGCCCGACCATATCACGACCACCATTACAGCAACCAACTTCGCCCCCCAAACAACCAAACGCCAAACACAACCACCACCAACCACGCCACAACGCCAACCACGCTACAATCGGCACAACAAGTACGCCCTCATCTAACCATCTCCGCCGCTACGCCAGCTATCAACACCATCTCCACAAACCACGCTCAACCCTTTCCCCGTCGAAAGCCGCCGAGAGCGCCAAGTAAAGGGACCAAGGAAGGAACTGCGATGACGCCGGATTTTCCCGCCTTTTTTTCTCCGCGTTTGGTGTGAGTGGAAAGGGCGAGGCAGCTCGCTCGCGATTGGTGGATACGAGGAATGAGGCGCTCGAGCTAAGGAACGCCCCTTTTCGAGAAGCTTCTCGAAGGGAGGCAGAGCCGAAAAGGGGAGGGGCGAAGCGCTGAGCCCAGGGGATATAAGGCGGACAGCACGCGAGCTTCGGTGTTGTCTTGGTCTTGGTCTTGTCTTGGTCTTCGGGGTGGCCTGTGTCTGTCTTTTGGTGGCTTCGTGGAACGACGTGGTTTCGAGCTGGAGCTTTGTCTTCGTCGTGGTGCTGATAACGCCAAGTCGAGAGGGTTGTGTGCGGAGGACCAGCTCTGCCGTGCAGTCGGGAGGAGAGGCCAGAGAGAGCTCGCCGACCATCGAGGCACCTCGAGGGTGCAGGTAACCTGCTACGGTCTCGCGGGACCCGTTCGGTTTCCCAGGTCCCGTGTCATAAAGACCAAGTGGTCCAGCCTACCCCTTGTCTGTGAGGGGGTCTTTTCTTGTGTTTCTTTTGGGTTTTTGAATGAATGTGTCGTGGCGCCGTCTGTCAAGTAAAACTGCCTAAGTGACTGTACATTTATTAATTATAGTCGGTCGTAGTGCTTTCCCTTGCTTTTGTTTGCCTGCTTTTGTTTCTATTTGCCTGTATACGTGCTTGCCTGTTGTTCCTATTGCCTGCTTACGTGTTGTATAATAAATGTGCTGGTCTAAAGGTACCCCGTTCGTCGTGTCCTCCTTTCACCCCATTGAATGCCATCTGCATCGCGGAATAAATAGCTGGGTTTTAAACACCCGTTAAATAGAATCGGATCCGGCGAGGTCGGCGATAATACCCGCTCGGTTAACTGCAGAACGGAACGGACCGCTTAAGCGGTTCGTGTCCCAAGCCGACCTGCGTCGAGGTACGGTCGCCCGGTCGACTGCCCGCGTAGGTACTTAGGTATATCGAGTTTGGCGAGTGACCCTACCTTGCGCGGGTAGACATTGGCATGGCCATGGTGAGGTTGAAGACCCACCATGACAGGGTTCCGGCGTTAGCTCCGGAAAGTCACGACTGAATTGTCCGTCCGGTGGGCGACGCGGTTGCTATTAATTAGTGGAAAGCGGCCGATCGCACGCAGGCGGGCGCAAATTCGTAACAATATATATGTATATATATAAATAAACCAAAACAGAGCCTGACCCAAGCAATGCGTAATGGCATTAAACGCCATGTGAGCATGCATACTGCTTCTCCTCCGACCTGGATAGCTTCAGCAGCGCACACTCGAGTTGATTTAAGACCGAGGATTTAAAGGTCACAAGTAAATAGGGCAGGATTTTATGACAAAGTTACACATAGACTTTTGGATGTTTCACAATATGACAAAGTTAAACAAAGAAAGTTCGAGACGTCGACCATGGTTTCGCTCTTGTTATGAGCTCGTCAGGACGACAATCGTTTACTTTGTGACCTTGTGACCATGCCGACATAGTCTAAAACATGTATTTTGTGACGGTTTTCAGTCACTGGGGAAGTTCATAAAACACACGTAGAGGAACCCTAATGTAATTATCTCCATCGTACATCATGAATCTAAATTCCACCCCCCCCCCCCCCCCCTTTACACTCCTTGTTCAGTGGAAAGGGAATATGCATGAAGTTTCGAGAGAAATCGAACCCCATTGTGACTCCTCTCTTCTTTACCACATATATATACTTCCCATACCTCTGCAGCACATCCATACATGCCTTGCAACACATTACACACATTGAAAGACAAACAGTCAAACACCGCATCACCAAGCCAGTGATCTACCGGAGGAACATTATAAAGCATCACGGACTTGCGCAGTGGGGGAGAGGTGGGGGGTGGGGGGGGACCTCCACTCTGTGCAGCCATGGTGCAGCGGCAGCTGGCCGGACCACTGACAAATGGCCTCAACTACCGATGCCTCATCTTGGTCACCGGCGGCACTGCGGGACCTGGTCACAACCGATGAACGGTGCCTGGAGACAGGGCGGGCCAATGGGAAGGCAAAACCATGGCTGAACCCTAAGCGGCGGTGCCGCAGCGTCCAGGGAGCTGCACAAAGGTCACACCACATCTTCCCATGGCTATTAAAAACCCAGAGCGAAGCTCAGATCAGAGTTGTCGTGTCTGGGAATCGACATGAATGGTTTGGCGGAATGAAAACAAGCTGGTGACTGCAAAAAAGCAGAGGGCTGTTGGAGAATGTAAGCGAGCGAGGTTTCAAGCAGTGAACAGCCCCAGCCAGTGGAGAATTCCCAGACATGGCCAAAACACACTGACTCAAGCTGTCTTGCTTTCCCTAAATCTACCTTGTTCACTTTGGACACAATGAGCATCAACTGCACCAGTGGCTCTTTGAAGAGCACACTGACTCACACCTCATGTTGTTTCCTCTTAGCCACACACAGTCACCACCTGCACCTCTCTCCATACGATGCATTACACCACCTACTTTCCTCTTTCTTCCCCTTTACCCTCTTTTGTTGGGACCAACGTTTGTCCGCCGTCTTACGTCCGGTGAGTGAGAGGCTAACAATATGCCTCAAACTTTTCTCTCTTCTCTGCGTATCCCTCTTCCTTAGCTCATTTTCCCAGAATGACTGAGGTGCCCGTATTGTAGAACTGTGAATAGGCAATGGAATAAGAAGGGCTCTCGGGGTAAGAACTTTTCTTTGTGACACTGCCTTTTAAATACATTCCGTTTGTCCAAGCAATATAAACCATTTCCCAAACTGTCCGATTGTCAGCTTATATTGGTTCGACATGGTGTGTGTGTGTAGTAACAGGGAGTTCACCCGTGCCGTTTCATTGTAAGTAGCCATTAGCCAATGTTTCCACTTCTGTATCAATAGGCCGTCCGATAAATCACATTGGGACGTCGAGGGCACAGCACTCTATCCGGAAGGTTTGATTCGCTGGAAAGGTAAAGTGGATTTAGACGCTGGACCCTGCCTGCATTAAACGTCTTAGATGGCTTGGGGTGAAGTCTGGTTGCTTGGTGAAGATTATAGGATCGTCAGCCTGTTGGAGGATTCGAGAACTCCACTCGTGATCCCCACCGCCCTGAATCCGCAATGATATATATGAGTGTGTCCAACTACCTTGTGGTGAACTCCCAAAATCCAGGTTCACTGCTCACCTCCACTCACTCATTCGCCAGTGAATGGCTCAACACCGGGCATCCCAAGCCCAATGGCACGGAGTCCCCAAAGGAAGTGTACTGGGGGGAAGAAAGAAACGGCCCGTCTAGCCCGTACTGCTCGAGGTGTTACGAGGACCTATCAACTTTCCGCAGACACATCACCTTGTACTTTCATCTACCTGCGGCATCAAATAAATGACTTTTGCACATAGACAGATGTTAACGTTTTATCAGACACTTATACATTTGTGAGATTAGATGTGTCCACAGCTCTGGAAGCACAAGAGCAAGGCATTGTCCCAAAACCCTAAGATGACGACAACAGAAACCTCCATAAACACTTGGGTGTAAATTAAAGGTCGGTTTGCTTTGATAACCCAATACTACCTTCGCAGGTAATCAAATACGTTCGCTCATTGTTCAAACTACAGTCACGTTCACAATAACAGAAGCACAGAACAATCGGTTAAATCACATTGTTGGGATTGCACAACTTGTCCCTTATTGATGAACACCAGCATTTCCTTTTGAGGATCGTGAGCAGTAACATCTTCAGAATGCTGTCGAGACGCAGAATGTGATTTTTTTTTTGTTTGTTTTAATGAGCGCTCAAGCTCAGCGTGACCCTTTTCTCAGCTATCCTAATTAAGAATGAGCCACAAAAACAAGAAACCTGACTGAAGTTGGAGGGAAAGAATTAAAATGGAATTGTTAAACATCCATCGGGTACAAAGGAGTCTTATTCTATTTATTCGTATGCAGCCTGTAACTGCTTGGCTGCATCATTTTCTGGGGGGCACGGCTGTGCTGCTGATGCAATGCCCTTGTTACCAGCACGCTGGCACTCATTTTGCCGACCTCGGAAGGATGACCGGCTGAGTCAACCCTACCTGGTGTTGATTCAACGGTCGACTGGGGCTTGAACTCAAGATCCTCGGATCTTAAGCCACCTTAACCGTTAAGCCAACACCAGGCCTAAACGAGTCTTGACGGTCTTGTTCCTCGTCTTAGTGGACCCATTTGGAGAGGTTCTGGGATCTCGCAGAATACGACGAAGAGATTTTAGAGGTTTCATCAGCGTAACTGCAGGGGTTCATGACAACAGCACGGTCCGCAGCTGCCGTTTACGCTCGAAACATTTATACGTGAATACTGCGACGGCACGTTTGTAATGGCTAACATGGCACAAACACAGTGACCCTGAAGCACATTTACTGGGCACATGCTCACCCACACACAGACTGGCCATTCGGCCGCTCGTGAGCGTTCATGCATGTGCTTCAAACACTTACGAGCGGTGAAGCCGGCGGGAACCATGGGCCGTTTGAGAAGGCTCGAGGCCAACGAGCACGCGCGTGATATTTTTTGCCATCACGCATGGACGCTTCTCATGATCCACAAATTGGACACCAGCGGCAAGATTTTAAACGCTGGTGAGACGAGCAGGCGGGACCGGTCTTGGAAGCCTTCTCGTGTGCAGGCCTCCATTAGCCTGTGGTCTGGCTAGTGCAAGCAACGTCCATTACAACAAAGCAGACACAATGAATTGTGTTTGTTTTAATCGTTGAAATTGCTGGAAATAAATTCATTGGCAATTGGATGCAGGGAGAAGATGAAAACTGAAACAAGAATACCAAAAATAAATAATAATAATTAAAAACCCACAAAGATCACAATCAAAGGAGCGGATCCAAACGAAAGGGAAAGTTGGTGCACAACAGGTTCAACTCCATTTTGCGATAGACTGGTGAACAGTGGGCGTGGGCCGTATAAACTGGGCAGACAATGCATCTGCCGATAATAATTATCAGAGATAAGGTTCGAGTGCTATAAATACATTTGTGCAAATCAACTTGTGGGTTCTTCTTCACGTAGGTGTATGAAGCATTGACATCGCATGCATGATGTCAGTCCTCAGGGTGGGTCGAGTCACTGGGGGATAAAAACGCACTAAGCCCTCCTACACAGAACAGGCGTGTCATCTTGCCGGGCCTGGTTCTTCCCAGCCATTCGGAGCATTAGAAACATTTGCTTCATCGTTGAAAATCGACACGATCTCCAGGTAATTTGTGACTCCTTGCCAGACAGACCACGAGCTCCCAAGGAACATACGAACACTTCACTTTAATCTCTGAAAGTCTTAATGGACTAAACCACCATGAAGTCCAACATCGACAACTCGATGCACAAGAAATTAGCCGGTTTAAAATCCCAACATATTCATGGAGGACACCACTCCGCGTGGCAAGACCGCTGCAAAGTGGGATAGCAATCTCCATGAATGAACAACGTGGACTGGCAGGGAGGCTGAGAGGTAGTTTACCTGCTTCTGAGCTTCCAAGCATGGGTTTGATACCTGACCTGACGACACACAGTCGTCACGGTGCCCTGCAGGCAGGGCGTTGAGTCAACGAGCGCAACTGGTCCTTCAGAAGGATGTTAAGACTGCTGCCCCGTCTGCTAGCAAGCGTCTGTAAACGTTAAGGACCTGACTTGCCTTTCAAAAAGAGCAGGCCATTGTATGCCAAAACCCTGCTGAAAGACTGTTCTTACCAGAGCGTCCGCGTCGCCGAACCGCGGTCATTGGGAGGAATGATGTACGAATAAACACCCAGTAGTTGTGATGGGCACACTTCCCATCAAAATTCCACTCTGCAACCATAAGGATTGCTTCCATTACACATTCACATGTTTGAATTCCCACATTTATGGACACATGATGATGACGATCCAGCAAAAAAAAAAAACCCGTCTCTCGGCTCATTTAGCAAGGCCAAGGCCTATTCACAATAAGCTCTTTGAATCGGAGTGGAGAAGCAGGCCGAGCCCCAACGTGCGTATTCCGCAACCAGAAAATAACTGACATTTTTCCTGTACTGTACATGTACCGTGCACACTACTCCAGAAGGGAGACACCAAGATGAGCCGTTGATGCTTCAGGGCTACGAATGACACATTATAAATTTGTGCAACAACCAGTAAGTATGTCTAAAAACATGTTACATACAGACGATAAATCGCTCCGAATAACTAGAAGGGCACTCGGTAGAGCGCATACCTCCGTCATGTAATGCCTGATCCATGAGAACATATCGGGCCCAATACATGTTTGAAATACATGCTGGAATAACTTTGTCATATCTCCATGATCTCTGAAAAACCAAAAACCTGGAAATCAATTTGTTCTTATAAGTCGATGGTGCTACTGTTTAATGAGTTATAGCACTTAGTTTGGTCAGGATCATAACTTGGAAGTCAATCGGACCTGAAATTGCGGTTGTTATCGCAATTTGAAAGTTTTGACCGACCCCCTGACATTCGACCCCCGACCCTAAGAAGGGTGTTGGTGTGACACCCCAATGAGACATATGTTGATGCAGAATTGGAAGATGCACATTTGGATTTGGTTTGAAGTCGACACGACCATTTTAGGGACGTTATTGCGAAAATAAGAATTTTAGTTTTCGCGTGACCTTGACCTTGATCTTTGACCTAGATTCACCAAAAACGACAAGTGTCTAAGTTGGACATGGCCGACGTCTGAACCCAGTTGGTCATGATCGCTGAAACGGTGTGGCTGCTACAGGGTAAACAAACACACAAACAAAAGACAGACAGACAGAGACAGACAAACACAGAATGCACACACAACCGACCAACATAATTGCCGAAATCCGAAGGATTCCGGCAATTAACAAACAAACAGACAGAAAGAAAGGGGTGAAAACATAACCTCCTTCACCTTCGGGGGCAGAGGTAACAATGAAAGTTATATAAACAAAATTATTAATTTTGCTTAACTCCATATTCTCATAAAGAAGCTTTGTTGAAAATTTGATGACAAAAGCTCAAATAGTAAAAAGGTTACGGCCCGGACACACGGACAGACATACACTCACACAAACACACAGGAGTGAATGCAAAACCCTGTCTTTCGCTGCGCGGGGGATGGGCTCACGATAAAAACGATGCTGTTCAAAAGGTTTAATATAACCAAACTAGAACAGACATTCGGTAGAGCGCATACCTCCGCCAGGCTGAACAGTTTACGTTTTATACCCCACTGATAGGCTGGTTCTGGATTCAGATATTCACCAACATCTAAGCAATTTGTCTTTGTCACCGAACCAACCTGTTCAACAAATTTCGTCCGAAACCATCCGCAACCTTTTGAGATATCATGATATACTGCATATCATTTTAGCCCAATCTCTAATGAGTGAAGACTCATTGAAAAAATTCTCGTACCCGGACCCGGATCCGGATCTTCACCAAAATCGAACCAATTAGTCCAAGACACACATCCATCAACCAGTCTACCAAGTTACGTCCAAATCCATTCATCACCTTTTGAGATATCGTGCTATATATCGGTTTAGGTTCAGGCTTGGGGGGGGAGGCCCTCTCTCTCAAAATGGTGAAGAATCACTTGACAAATTCTCGTATCTGGATCCAGATTCGGATCTTCAGCAAAATTAAGCGTTGCTGTCCTTGGCCGGTCACCTACATCAACAAAAAATTTGTGGCCAAAAAATAAAAAAAAATAAAAAACTTGCAAAAGTAACAAGGAAGGGTGAAATAAACCTCTATCTACGTTCGGTGGCGGAGGCAAAAGAAGATACAGATTTAAAACAATGACTACGGTATATCAACACAAAGAAACATTTAGATAGTTCATATGTATATTTAATGTTGAATAAATAAATGGACGAGAAGATAAGCGGGGTGTTCATAATTGATTTATCATTCACAACATATAAGGCTCATCATGAGCTGACACACACCACCCACACAACACACCACAACACACACACACAACACACACACACACAACAAACCCACACAAAACAACGGAGAAATTCCCTCCTTCCCAAGAATGCCAACCCATGGGGATTTTCAATGCTCTTTTGCTTTTAAATGCTGAGCATCAAGAAAGGAAGCAGCGCGTACCATTTTGAAAGGCTTTGCATGACTCGGCCAGGATTTGAACTGCCGACCTCCTGGACCCGCACAGGCGTTGCACCACGAATTGTGAAAACTGAATGTTTTGAGTTCCTTGGCCTCATAACAATTGTGTGTGAGAAGGCCATGACGACTAAAAATGAGCAGAGGCTGAGCAAAACGTGTGACGAGTTCCATGAGACAATCATAAAGGGAAGTGATATTGAAAGGACGTAAAAGGTGAGGATCTAGGGAAGAGGATTTCGAAAGGTGATCAATCGCAAAACTATCTTTTGGACTCAATCCATGTCAGCAACGTGGAATATCAGAACAGCTGAACTCCCCGCAGGTGTTCCAAAATTCTAAGATTGGGTGAATGTACATCTTTTAGATTATTACGAAGTCTCCAACTTTCACACCATTCCGCTCGAGTTGAAACAAAACGTACAAACGTCTCGAAGCATTGCTAACAACCACGTGCTCAACCTGGTAATTCCACTTCGGATTGTCCTGAATTGTGACATCAAGAAGCTTCATAAACGAAACACCATTGATCGCTAGTTTAAGACGAGGTAGTGGTTTGCGAAGAAATAACATCCACATTGCCCTACTTTTCTCCTCTTTGGCATCGTGTCCTTGTCACCACACCGTTCACTAATAAGTCCAAAAACGACTGCAGCCAAGAGTTCTCGGTTCTTTGCACCATTTAAACCACACTAAGGTCATCGACATACTTCCGTTGGTGTGTGGATACAATCGAGGCGTCAACGGCAATCACGAGGAAGATGATCGGCCCGAGCTCCGTGCCCTGCGGTGCTCCACAGGAGAGTTGAAGCGAGTCGAAAGTAGCTCCGTTATACCGAACAGTCTGCGATTGTTGTGATAGGAAGTTCACAAATCGTGGGCAGAACTGCAAGGTTCACTCCAAGTTGAATCATCTTTCTAACCGTAGTGAAGTGCCTTACATACTGTACATCGACAGCACAACAACTGACGCTCATGGCTCGGTTTGCGAGGCCCATGAGTGCACAGTTCAACATACTTACTAAATAGTGATTACGGTAACAGAACATCCTTTCATATCACCAAATTGACGTCTGTGAGATCCTCCATCACCCAGTCAGACAAAAGGCTCGTTCCATGAGCCTCATGGGAGAGCAACGTTTCATCTAATGGTGAAAACCTGCGACTCAAAAGCTCTCCCGGACAGATTTTGCTTTGTGTCCCTCGGCCACGAAGTCCTTGCGCCGTTTGTGACGCTTTCGAAAGGTCATACGAAGCTCATGTTTGCATTCGTGAGAGCAAGAGTGCAAAGCAAACAGGGCATACAGTGCATAACGAAGGAAGGTGCCCAAGCAGTTGGCAATTTCCACTGGATGCAAAAACTGCAGGTATGATGGAAGCACCGGCTGCGTCCAACACGGCTCCCGTCCGGTGCAAACATAACACCGCCCGCGTCACATTTTCAACCCTTGGAAGGCGTGTGTATTTTCACGGGACGTTAAACAGAATGTCCGAAATGGCAGGCCCGACTGTGCTGCGAAAGCACAATCAAGCACCACTACTAATCCCCGCGTTAAAATGCTTCCTCAAGAAGGCAGCTGCCATCGGCATTTCAGCCCAGACAAGGAAAAAAGCTCGGAATTGGGGGTTTGGGGTGGGGGATAAGAGCAACGAAGCAATCCAGGAACCTTGTGAAAACTGCCGATTTGATTCCCAGACACGATCTATTTTGATGACGTGAACAATAAGAGAAGAAAACACCAAATTCCTGCTTTCTTCTGGTGAAAGGACTGCAACACGAACATCAACACTTAATGTTTGTAATGTTGAGCAATAATGTGGATGGAATCAGCACAACAGGGCAAGATATTGTTGTGCTTTAAACTGTACAAACCCACAATGTTTCAGACGGTCCCGTGCATTTGTCAAAATGAATCCAAATCCATTGGGACAATACTCTGTACAGAGCGTCGGTGCTGCCGAAGCAGTCTCCTGGGCTATTGGGCACAATCCTGGACGGGTCTGCACTCCGACGCAGGATACTCGATTGGCTCAATCATCCCAGCAAGCTGGTACTCATTTTTGCCCACCTCGGAAGGATGACAGGCTGTGTCAACCCCACCTGGTATTAGCAGGATTTGAACTCAGGACCCCAGGATCCCAAGCCCACCACCATAACCATTAAGCCAACACCAAGCGTTCAAAGTGAATCAAGATAACTATATCAACAAAAGTTGCCAAGGCTACTGTCTCAGCACTTTCACCATCTGGAAGAGAAGCATCACTTGAATTGCTCGGAGAGGCCATTGGTTTTGGTTTTGACGTGCTCTTTTGGTAGTGCGTGTGTCCCAAGTATTATTCGTGGATGGGTAAACAATAACGCATGGAAAGAAGGAATGAGAACGCCGACAACACATGGAACTAGAACGGTGCTCGGCAGAGTGCATCTCTCCACCAGGAGGAACAGGTTACGTTTTGTACCCCCACTGATAGGCCGCATCTGCATCCGGACCTGAACCAAAATCGAATCGGCCTGATTTTGTCACCTACCCAGCTTATCCAACAAGTTTCGTCCGAATCCGTCCACAACTTTTTGAGATATCCTGCACACAAACAAGCAAAGAGACAGACAGAAAGGGGTGAAAACATAACCTCCTTCACCTTCAGTGGTGGAGGTATATATTACCATGAATTTGAACAATTGTAAAAATGACCAAGGCGATACGTCAGGGAAAGGATATATAAACTGCACAGTGAGATTACATGAATTTACATGAAGGCAATAATAAACCAGAAAGCATCTGAAAATTTGATGTCAAAAGGTCAAAAGTCATGGATGACAAAAACTCAAAAAATGATCATTGAAATTTCAGATCAATTGGATTAAAAATGACGATTTTAATGTGACGCTGAGCTTTCACCTTTTGACCAAATTATTCATTAGTCTTCTCCATATTCTCGTCATAAAGCTTTGTTGAAAACTCGATGTCAAAAGCTCAAATGGTAAAAAAGTTATAGCCCGAACACACACACACACACACACACACGATTGCAAAACCCCATCTCCCGCTTTGCGGGGGACGGGCTAAAAATAATAAAAAATAATGTGGAGAGTAAGATTGAATGTTGTTTCATATGGAGCCTGTAGCTGCTGGTTGCATCATTTTCTGGAAGCGTGGCTGGGCCGCTGATGCAGTGTCCCTGCCACCAGGAAGCTGGTACTCATTTTGCCAACCTTGGGAGGATGACATGATGAGCTGACCATACTTGGTGTTAATTCAATGGCTTGATTGGGGCTCAAATTCAAGACCCTAAGATCTTAAGCCAGCCTCCTTAACTGTGAAGCCAACACCAAACTCAAGATCGATTTACAGAATGGTAAAAAATGAATGGACATTCCAGTATACTTTAACATGCTGGAGTACTGTGGGAAAGTACCCACCTTACCCTTACCTTATCCAGTGGGAAAGTACCACAAAACCCTATGCTTTCTCTACCCACCTACCCAGTCACACCCAGCTGTTCCTGGACTCTGTGTCCTTTCTCCTGACAAGGTGAGAGCTTGCTATCAACCTCGACTAGATTCTGCAACCGGTCCAGACGGCATCAGCCCACATGTCCTAAAAAACCTGCTCCTCTGCTCTTGCTCACCCTCTCTCTGCTCTATTCACTCTTTCATTTGCTCAAGGTCATCTGCCATCTGCTTGGAAATCAGCAAACATTACCATGCTGCATAAAGAGGTGCAAAAACAGATCCCTGCAACTACAGACCAATCAGCCTTCTCCCAATCATCAGCAAAGGTTATGGATCCCATACATGCGCTTTCCAAGACATCAAATCCTTCTATTCCTCTCCAACGGCTTGATTTTCCGATCATGCAATTTTGGTTTCCAGACGCAGGTACTCTACTGGATATGCTGCTTCTGCTTTCCCCCCCACAATGGATAGAGTACTCAATGCCGGACATGAAATCAGAGCCGTATCCCTAGACATATCGCGTGCATTTGACACGGTCTGGCACCCTGCCCTGGTCACCAAACTCTCTTCCTATGGTATCTAAGGCCATCTCCACTCATGACTCGCAGACTTCCTCTCCTGTCGCAGTCACCGTGTGGCCCTAAATGGAGTTCTTTCATCCCTCTTCGTGTCCAGCTGGTTCATAGGGTAGCGTTCTGGGCCCTGTTTCTTTTTAGTTTTCATCAATGATCTCTTCACTCTCTGGAAATCCTCTTTATGCTCTTCGCTGATGATCCCTCTGCGAACCATTGTCTCCTCCAGACCGGCAAGCAGCAGTTCTTCGTTTCTCTGCAAATTGGAAAATCAACAAACTTGGTCGCAACACGTGGAACATGTCTTTAATCCGAGAACAAATTCACACTCTCACATGTCTCTCGAAAGGACGTTTGAAGCACCCCCCCCCCATTTTCTCTTTGTAAGAGTCTTCTTTGAAGATCCTTTCTGGTTTACTTGGCCATTATGCATGATTCTTCGGGAAGCACAATTTCCAACCTGGCTCCAAAGGCAGTGCCGATAGGAACTCCTCGTGCAAGTACTTCTCGGCTACCTGGGTCTCTGACTACTTACAAAGTTGTCCGCGCAGGTGATGGAGTATGCTGTGCCCTGGGGTGGTGCTGCCTGCCTTTCAACTTTCTCTGGCTTCACGCGTGTGGACCAGGGCATTTCGTCAGATGTATCTCCACGGTGAAGCTGATACTTGGGCTCTCACTCTCTCACTGAGGCAGGTTGGTGGTCTTCTGTCTCTTCCGTTCTCCTCTCCGGTCTCGCCCCCCCCCCGCTCTGTGTGGATATGTCCCCCCCCATATTTCCGCAGGTGCTCATGGTCCGCCAGCAACCCTTCTGGAAAACTACCTAAATCACGAATCACTGCTCAGCTCACTCTTCATTCTCTTTTTTCCGCCTTTGGAATAAACTTCCACACTCGTTCATCCATCTTCCGCAGCTTCAAAACAGTTGTTTCACCACGACCTTTATCATTCTCATCAATATCCTCGTTTTTCTACCCAGTTAATCCACCCAAACCCTCCTTCAAATTCCCTGTTTCCTTCTGAAAGTCCCTGTGGTGTCCATCTTGTATACCCGTGTTCCCGCCCATCCTTTTCCCTTCACAGATCTCCTAATGTCTCTGTTCCACTGTTTTGTCCTTCCCACTCCCACCTCTTGTCGTTATGCTCCCTTGCTGTGTGTTGTGTGTTGGTCTCATCTGGTCCTCGACAATGTATACAAAAAAAAAAGGGGGAAGAAGATGGCTTTCAAAAATGGTGGCAGAGCAGTTCTTTAAATGCACTCCTTGAAATAATTCACTTCGTGAGAAAGACCTCCAGTGGTTGTGGTGATGGTTCTCCAAATGGAAAGGTCTTCAGAGATCTCCCGTGTCAATAGTCGACGCACCACAAATCCATTGCGTCACCATTTCGTGTTTGTCATGCAAAAGAACACCGATTTGTTTGTCATCGTTTGGAGAGAGCTCAATCGTGGTAAAAGGAAGAAGGACTGGACAGGAAACTCAACATATTGGCTTGACCGGTTTGGCATTCCTGAATGACCATGAACGACACGATGGGAGGACATCAAGTTCAAATCTCACTCACTGCATGGATCGTCTCTCATCTACAAATGTCCTTTTTAATTCATATGAAATTACACACATCTTCTTGTGTCCTTGATTTTCGCATCCGACCTGAACCAGCTGATCCAAGGGCCGTAGACCACTGCATTTGAAAAAAAAACTGGGTTGTGAGTCAGGTTGGACGTTGGTCTGCCTCATGGCTGTCTGGATCAGCACACAGGGATACAGCAGCTGCTCTTCAGTTAGAAGGCTGAACAACCTGTTGGTACAGAGTACAAGCGAGATGTACATTTAACCACGGGTAGTCTGAATATGCCAAAGACAAGGAGGTAAAACGGGATGGGACAGATTTAGCTCGTCCACTGACCTATCGGCATCACAATGAACCCGGAGACTGTGCAGTGCTCTCCATGGAATCCAATAGCCGGCGGTTTACATTCGCCTTCTTCGCAGCGCATGGTTGGCTGTTTGTGTCGAGATAACAAAGAAAAAGAAAGCAGGTTATTCTACCTTTTATTTGGAAAGATAACTTGAAGTAGGTCGGTGTTTTTGTTTATTGCTTTAAAATTAAAAAATTTCTCTGAATTACAACCGATCATTGAAATCCTGTCGCTTAAAAAAGGTGATTGCTCACTTCGCGTGGACCACGTACCACTGGCTTGCCGGCATGTCGTTAAGCTGTCGGCCTGATGACCAAATGGAGCTAATCACACGGTGCAGCGTGTCTGTCCCGTTTCCTATCTCTAATATCTTGCTTCACGCATTGGCACTAAAATTTGGAGGCCTAATTAACAATGTCATACAATTCTGCTTATGGCATCTACATTTACTTACAACTCCTTTTATTCCGTTCGGCCCAGCCGAAAGTGGACTTTCGTCAAAGTGTTCACCGTGCTGGATGACATCACAACATTACAGTGGGCGAAGCTCCAAGACCAACTGTCGTGGATTGTCCCTATTTATTATGTTCGTCATATGACATCACAACATTACAGTGGGCGAAGCTCCAAGACCAACTGTCGTGGATTGTCCCTATTTATTATGTTCGTCATACACACAAGGGATATATACATACTAGTAGGGCAGCCATGGGAAACCCACGGGCATAGACATGTATGACATTTGGATGTCCCAGATGACCCAGAAGACACTGAAGACCCCAAAGACCCGAAGGACCTCAAGTCCCTTTTGACCCATTAGACCTTAACACCATTTTTGACCCCTTACACCCTTCAGACAGATTAGACAGCTTTGACCCTTTACCATTTAGAGCTTTACACCACTTGGACCTTTTTCAGATTCCAAATAAATATAATATCATGAAATATTACAAACAAATTTGTGGAAAAGAAATGTTTGTATTATGGTTTGTGTAAATCATGACAACACAGCAAATGTGTGACGTCAATCTCTGTAACGACGTGTGGAGAGGAGAACATAGCGAGATGAACCACGCAAGTACATATACAGTTGATATACGGTCGCATCCTGTGAGGTTATACACCTTCAGAAGATTCCTATCACATCCTCACACCTCCATTCCACCCCCTTCCCTCTGTAATTCTTACAATTGTGTAAAAACAAACAAAAAAATTGTTTATTTTTAATTTTAAAATCTTTTCATCATTTTTGTCATATAATTAATTTACGTTTTTTGTTCTTTGTTCTTTAAAGGTTTTGATATGCTAAATGTGGGTCGTGATACATAGACTGATGCTTCATGACCATGTTTTAGGATTGGATGATGTAAGCCAATGGTGAGGTCCATTCAACCGCAGCTGTGGTTTCCTTCAAAGTAGGGTTAAACATCTGTCCATTGAACCCCGCTGTGTTTCCTTCAAAGTAGGTTAAACATCTGTCCATTGAACCCCAGCTGTGTTTCCTTCAAAGTAGGGTTAAACATCTGTTCATTGAACCCCAGCTGTGTTTCCTTCAAGTAGGGTTAAACATCTGTCCATTGAACCCCAGCTGTTTCCTCCAAGTAGGTTAAACATCTGTCCATTGAACCCCAGCTGTGTTTCCTTCAAAGTGGGGTTAAACATCTGTTCCATTGAACCCCAGCTGTGTTTCCTTCAAAGTAGGGTTAAACATCTGTCCATTGAACCCCAGCTGTGTTCCTTCAAAGTAGGGTTAAACATCTGTCCATTGAACCCCAGCTGTGTTTCCTTCAAAGTAGGGTTAAACATCTGTCCATTGAACCCCACGCTGTTTCCTTCAAAGTAGGTTAAACATCTGTCCATTGAACCCCAGCTTGTTTCCTTCAAAGTGGCGGTTAAACATCTGTTCATTGAACCCCAGCTGTGTTTCCTTCAAAGTGGGTTAAACATCTGTTCATTGAACCCCACGCTGTTTCCTTCAAAGGGGTTAAACATCTGTTCCTTGAACCCCAGCGTGTTTCCTTCAAAGTGGGTTAAACATCTGTCCATTGAACCCGGCTGTGGTTTCCTTCAAAGTAGGTTAAACATCTGTCAATTGAACCCCACTGTTTCCTTCAAAGTGGGGTTAAACATCTGTCCCACTCATTGGAAGCACCTTCAATATTGTCGAGATGTTGCGTTTCATCCGAGACTATGATGGAGAGTTATGTCATCTTGCACATACATACACACATCTACGATGAACGTACGCTGCCATTACGATCCTGCTTGCCTCGTGATTTTCATTGTATTTTACAAGCACAAGGATTTAAGCTCGGCCTGTGGTTTACTGGAGTTGCTTTGATAGCGCTGTGACATCATGTAGCCAAGTACTGTGCCTCTCTGTGGGCAGAGATCAGTCACACCAACACCTGGATCCAAAATCCTACAATGTGAACCCTCACTGGACCACTAAACACAAAACCCATACCTTGGCTGCCTGTGCTCTCAAATATTCCTCCACCAACATGATATCCGAAGGCGAATGAGAAAAGTCCACGAATATCACCGTACACAAGCCGATCAAAATCAACCAATCCACAATGACCTGCAAAGGTAACAAATCTCCAATCTCAAATGTTTGAAGCTATTGTGGAGCACAGCCAGGGCCCTCAGTGACTAGGGATCCATCCATCCATCAGGACCATACTCTGTGCAGAGTGTTAGTGCTGCCTAAGCAGTCTCCTTGGCTATTGGACACAATCTTGGATGGGTCTCCATGCCGACACAGGATACCAGCAAGCTGGTACTCATTTTGCAGACCTCAGAAGGATGACAGGCAGAGTCAACCCCACCTGGTATTAATTCAACAGCAGGATTTTAACTCAGGATCCTAGGATCCCAAGCCCACCACCCTAACCATTAAGAGTGACTAGGGATTGGATGTCCAAAATCAATGGGCACGAAAATACCAAGAGTCCAAACAAATATCTGATTACTGAGCTGAATGAAAAGCCTCCTGGGTTCGATCGACTCAGGAAACGATGGCCACATTAAACCGAATTCGCACATCCCATGTTCGAAAGAGGCTCACCATCTGCAAAAAGGGAAAAGATCAAGTGAAGCTCGGCATGTGACTTGCAGGAATCTCGACCAAACCATGGACCATACAGGTTGGTAACCGCAGCGAATTGTGAGAATTCATCGGGGGCACTGCAGCAATCCGTGCAGCACCAACTGATGCTGATAATTTGCTGTTATACCTGCACTTGGATTTATGAGTTGCCATTCATCAAGCCGTTTACAAGAAGATGTAGCCAAGAGTGGAATGCACACAAAATCAGACTTAACTGTCGTTGCTGATTTGTGGAGGTCCGGCAGAGAAAACCAACAAATCACACTGATAGGTCGGATCTGAATCCAGACAACCAAAATCGAATCGGCTTGCTCTCGTCACGGAGGTAATGAAGAAGAGTGCTTTCAGCGCTCGCTTCATGATGTAGCCTCAGGTTCAAATGCACCGCGACGACTTGTACATCGTCTTCTCGTGCCTCTTTAATTCATAGCATGCATGGAAATGCGGCACCATGGGGAGGATGCACAAACCCAATGGGTATAAGGAATTGTGAATGTGGAAATGTTTCCTAAAAGGGGCCCACTGTTCAATGGACACTCCCTCGCAGTGATGTTGGAGTACTGCGAGCATTTTCGGTGCAAACCGTCTTTCATCCGAAGGACGCTTCCTGGTATGGAATTGCTCTTGGGGACTCGGAAAGATTCACACAGTGATTCATCAAGAAGTGAGCAGATCTGGAAACTATTGACGCAACATCTCCGCATTCCTCATATTTGGTTAAAATGCATACGGAGTGGAAATAGTTGAAAATTTATCCACTCATAATTACCGCACTCAACTTGAATACACTCCGTTTCTGATACCTTCGGTGGAACCAAATCCCACTCAACGTTTGGAGACCATCTTCCCACTACTTCCCCATTTCGGAAGGAAAGATGAACACACAACAATAAATGTACAACTACCTCTGCTGTACTTGTTTCTAACATTTCCATTCATTCTAATCTTCGCCATCACCGTCTCACAATTACTCCCAAATATCCCCCCTCCTCCTTTACCCCTCTTTCTGCTTCTTCCTCCATCACATCTTGCTCTGAAGGAGGAATGGAGGAGGGAGGAGGAGAGGGAGCGGTATGGGAGGGTTCTTTCCAAACTCGCTCCTGCAAGGTTTCTGCAAGGAGGCTACTGGGTAACAAACCATTATCTTACGAACTGAAATGTTCCTCACTCAGCACGTACTGATTCTGTTATAATTATTACCGGATAACTCCATCACTCTCAAAGGCCAAACTTGGTCCTTATCACTGAACCATATTTCTCTCCCAGCCCATGCTGTATGTATACTGTAATAACCCTCCATAACTAAACAAAATCCTCTGGCTCCGCACCCCACTTCCTTATCTTAAACAACACTTTGTTTTTGATTGCTCCATTACTTTTGTGTGACAATGAGCCGACCTGCAATGCACTCATTGCTAAAGTCATTGGTTTTAACAGCTCACTCCATCCGGTCCTCACACCTGCATACTCACTCTCACTCTCACTACACCCCACACTCTCACTCTCACTACACCCCCACACTCTCACTCTCACTACACCCCACACTCTCACTCTCACTACACCCCACACTCTCACTCTCACTACACCCCACACTCTCACTCTCACTACACCCCACACTCTCACTCTCACTACACACCCCACACTCTCACTCTCACTACACCCCACACTACTCACTCCCATCACTCTCACACACCTCCTCACTCTCACTACACCCCTCACTCTCACTTACACCCTCACTCTCACTACACCCCACACTCTCACTACACCCCTCACTCTCACTACACCCCTCACTCTCACTACACCCCTCACTCTCACGAAACCCCATACTCTCACTCGCACCACCTCCAACACATGGACCCAAAAGCATTTCTCCCTGAAGAACTTGAAAGATTTATGCCTGTCCACCACACGCAGCATCTGCAATCTGCTTGGATGGGATAATTTAGGAAAAGACAAAATCCTTAACAAAGATGAAGTGTGTGCAGAATAAAACCAAATGAGCTATAATAAGAAATGGCGGTTAAAGTGTTTATCTGTGGACAGGGGGTGGACGGTCGATTGCAGTGTCTCCTTCGAAGAAAACGTTTCACAGACTTGTGGGCCATTGATGGCATGTGGCCGACTATTGTCGGGGCAGAATGAAGACCTGGTCTTGTTGGTGAAGGCCGAGTGTCGATCTGGACAGGTAGAACAACGAATGGAACCAAAAGGATGTTGATTGAAGTACGCTAACCGCCGTTAGAAGCAAAAATGTGGTGATGTTTCCAGCAGAATGGTTAAACGCTCTTTTGCTCTGACTCAGGTTTTAACACCCCAAACGCCAGCTTCTCCATGCTTCCCGTGGTGGTTGGCATACCTTGGTCAACATTCTGTTGATATTTCATCCCTTTACCATCAGGGCCGTCATGACATTTCTTCCCTCAAATATCATCAACATTAACGTGATAACTCCTAACATACTGATGGAGAAGAGAAAGATCTTATAATCAGAGAAAGAAATGGGAGTGAAAAGGAGGAAGGGTTAATTGGGCATTGTCCGGCTGGCCGCAGGAAGGGTGAGAGGGCCTTGTCTGGCTGGAAACAGTAAGGGTGAGAGGACGTCGTCCAGTTGGCAACAGAAAGGTGAGAGGGCCTTGTCTGGCTGGAAACAGTAAGGGTGAGAGGACGTCGTCCAGTTGGCAACAGAAAGGGTGAGAGGGCCTTGTCCGGCTGGCAGAGAAGGTGAAAGGGCCTTGTCCAACTGGCATCAGGAAGGGTGAGAGGGCCTTTATTAGCCCGCACTCGTGAAGCGAAAAGCGGGGTTAAGCAATCAGTCCCGTACGTGCGTGTGTGCATTTTGTTATTCCCTTTTTTCTGGAAACACTTGGCGGATTGACAAAAACAATTTCACCATTGGTGCGACTACTCATGTAGAATGGTTTAATGATAATTATGCCATCATAGGTCATGTGGTGTGGCAGCTGGCAGCCATGTTGGAAAAAAGGAGAAACGGACCTCTGTATCTCCGAAACCGCTTCATGCAAAATATTTAAACTTGGCACGTGTCAAGTGCTCATGGGGAATAAGTGTGATTTTTATCTTATGATCTTATAGATGCCTTTGTCATGACATCATAATTGGAAACGTAGAACACTACAACCGATCAGTATGAAAATTGTTGAGGGTCATCTCGGGATAAATTGGTCAACATAAAAACATTGATGACGTCATCGGCCGCGTGGTTCAGCAGCCATATTATATAAAATAAAATTTTAAAAAACCTTCAAAAATATTGTTTTCTGAAACGACTGAACATATCAAGGAGAAACTTCAGAGATATGACCGCTTATCCATGATGTGATAGGTCACATGGTTTGACAGCCATATTGGATTTCCCCAAAAATCTTCTTCTCCAGAACGGCTTGACAGATCGAGGGGAGACTTCACACACATGTTCCCAAAGCCTTGGGTATGCCATGAATAATTGATAGATCACTTGGTTTTGCAGCCATATTGGATTGAAATAAAATATTTGAAAAATTCTCTCTTGAACCGTGGCATCAATCAATGTGAAACTTTAAATGATGATCCAGTACTGATAGGGAATATAGGTTTCAAATTTCAACCTGATCAGACACATGGTCTGGCAGCTTGAATTATTTACAAAAACATTTGAATCTGAGTTTTATTTATTAACTTATTTGTTTAATAAGGCTCATTTGGCCACGCTTACATGGGTTGGAGGGTAGAGGAGTCGCAGTTGAAGCCCGGGTCCTATCCAGGTTCCTCCTGATGACTCCAATGCAGTACCTGGATTATTTGGTCTTCCATTTGATTTGAATTCAATTTTTTTAATTTCAAATTTGCCGCCAGAAGAGTTGGCTCGCACCAAGTCCTTCTCAAGACTGCACGGGGTAAGTATTCAATGAATACCATCTAGTTTTGATCGATGTGATCTGACGGTGATATGTGTTAGTCATTAATCATCATTTCGTATGCAGCCTGTGGCTGCTGGTTGCATCATCGATGAGAGCGTGGTTGTACTGCTGATGCAGTGCCCCGATTTCCAGGAAGCTGGTATTCATTTTGCCAACCTCGGAAGGATGACAGGTTGAGGCAATCCAGCTGGTGTTATTTAACAGCACGACAGGGGTTCAAACTCAAGACCCAAAGATCTTAAGCCAGCCATGTTGACCGTTAAGTCAACAAACAACAGGCTGGTTAAAGTTATTTATATATCAGCATACTTGGAGTGTTTAAGATGTAATATGAATGAGAAACACATTCTTCCAAATCACACACACACACACACACGTGCTGGATTTGTGAGTATCTGGTCAGTACGTGGTATCGTGCCCGTATCAACCGAGTCACCAGATGTGTTGTTTGTTTGCCATTTTAGACTGTGATGCTACATACCATATGGAATCTGTATGACGGTGATTTGCCACCATATCCGACTCTCGGAGGTTGTGCATTTTGGGAAAGAGGTATTATGGGCAAGAACTGAACTGACGACGGAGCAATGTATGAGATTGAGTTTTTAAGGCACAACACTTGATATTTCGTTTCAAATTACACCCTGACCTGTTTCCGTCGATTGAGGATCACACCAAATCCAAACGTTGATTCAGGCATGAGGAACAGGAGCTGTGCAGCGAAATGAGATTGTAAACGTCTGGATCTCATTTGGGGAGTGCGATGCTATTGTTTCACTCCAATAGCACTCGAGCCCCCAGCAGAGTAGGGCAAGTGCCATGTGAAAGAGCCGGTGAAGAATAGGGCGATTGGAAGAAGAAAAAGAACAATAATAGCAGTTGCAAGGGCGCACATGATTTGGGAGTGTATGAGAGGAGGTAACGAACAAGATAAACGAGATGGTATTCAAAGAATATTTACACCGTACAGTCTTGAGAAGGACTTGGTGCGAGACCAAATAAACCAGGTACTGCATTGGAATCATCTGAAGGAAGCCGAACAAGGACAAAAGAAAATATGAAGTCATCAGGAGGAACGTGGATATGACTCGGGTTTCAACCGCTACGTCTCCACCCTCAAACCCATCCAAGCGCAACCAAGTGATCCTTATTAAAAAAAACAAATAAATCAAAAGGACACAGATTCAACTAATTAGATAATTCTGGCTGCAAGACCATGTATCCGATCAGGTTGCAAATTTAAAACATACTGTTACGGTTCTGGAAATTCGCAAACACCATAAAGGTCCCGTAGGTGAGATATATTTCTTAAGTACATGTGTAGTAGCCCAAAACCATTGTATAGAGGGAATTAATGTGATTCATTCGGGCTGCGATCCTTTGAGTTAGGCGTTTTTCTGTTCTACCTTTGTTTTGAGCCACCCACGCCAACAACAACAACAACGCCAGCAGCAAAAACCTACCTTCACCACTCGCTACCGCAAACCTCACATCACCGCCATTCCAAACAGCACCATGGCCATCGGACACCGCCGAAAACCCTCCACACCCTCCTCCTACGGCCATTCCCGCACCACCTGTGGGCGCCGAGCGTCGAGCTGTCTTCAGCGAGACACGCGAGACGCAAGTGCAGAGGGCGGGTTTCCTGAGGAGAATTCGGATCAGGAATGATGCACGCCCACATCTGATCCACCCAATCAGGAAGCGCGGGGCGGCTAGGCCCCGCCTCCAGACGCGCCTGACGAAAATCGGCATATGCAAATTTGAGGATCAGGAATGATACACGCCCCTTTTTCCCGTCCAATCGGCGAGCGTGGCTCCGCCCTGAGGTCGTTTGGATCCGATAATTTGCATATGGTGGGTTCCCGAGGCCGATAAAAGGCGAGCTCAGTGAGGAGCTCGAGCAGTATCGTGGAGAGATCGTGAGGAGTATCGAGGAGTGTCGGTGGAGCAGCCAGTTGAGCAGTATCGTGGGGCGAGCCAGTAGTCAGTATCGAGCAGATCGGTGGAGAGTATCGTGGGGCGAAGTCAGTATCGAGCAGAGTGTCGGTGGAGCAGGAGATCGGCGAGGCGAGATCGGTGAGGAGTATCGAGGAGTGTCGGTGGAGCAGCCAGTTGAGCAGTATCGTGAGCAGTATCGTGGGGCGAAGCCAGTAGAGCAGGATCGTGGAGGAGTGTCGGTGGAGCAGCAGATCGGCGAGGCGAGATCGGTGGGGCAGACGGCTGCGGAGGCGAACGGCTGAGGTGGACCTGGAGGCTCGCGTCGCGGGATTCGAGCGAGCCAGCCATACTCCCTCCCCAGAGCATCAACAATTCCCCCCTTTCCCCCGCGCTGAGAGAGTGCGACAAGGGCCCCGTTCCCACCCACACCAGCAGGTGCCCACGGAACCGCCGTGCAGCGACATTCTGCGGCTCGCCACGAGGCGCGGGTAGGACCCTTCGGTCTCGTGGGCCTGGCCGCTCATCCAGGTCCCACGCGCATTAGGCCCACGGGCCCAGTCTGACTCCCTTGCCTTTGAGGGGTCTTTTCTTTGCTTCGGTGTGACTGCGTGTTGTGGGCGCGTGTTTTTAAGTTAGTAATTGTATAAGTGGTCCGTGTGTCGTGTAGTCGGTTTTAACTTCTCTTATATGTGCATTTCTTTTGTTCAATGTGATATATGTGCGATCGCTTATTGGATGTAAATACATGCTGTTTGCTTTACGTGTGCTATAGGTGTGCTCCGTGTGCCGGAAATAAATGTGCATTGTGTGAACTGTTTTCCCGTTTCGCTTCGTCTTTCTTAATTGAACCTCCATCCTGCTTCACGTAAAGGGTTCGTAGTGGGTGCAGAACGCCCGGTAAATGATCTGAACCGTCGAGGTCGACGATAACACCGCTCGGTTATCCCGATAGTACGAACGGCCCGCCCAAGCGGCTCGTGTCCGGAGTCGACCTGCGGCGAGGTACGATCGCCCGGTTTACCATCCGCGTGGGTACTTAGGTAGGTCGAATTTGGCGAACAACCCTATCCTACGCGGGTGGCGATTGGCACGATTGTGGTGAGGTCGAAAGGCCCACCGTGACTGGATCCCGGCGTTAGCCGGGAGGGTCACGACTGAATTGTCCGTCCGGTGGGCGAGGCGGTCGCGGTTCGAGTCGCGTGGCCGATCGCACGCCGACGGGCGCGAATTCGAACACTGGTGTACAGGAGTGTGATTCAAATCCCTCCCGTCTCCAAGCTAAATTCACAGGAATCGGTCCAGGGGTGAGAGGAGCGACCACCGATTCCCTCTAAATTACGAGCGATTAAATTAACCCCTTACGTGGAATAAGATGGGTCTCAAGGCGAGCGGGAGCCGGGGGAATAGAAATGTATATGTGTAGTGATGTAGAATCCATGGCTCAGGATGGAATCCCCATGCAGGACATTGGTGTGCAGGAACAGTCCCCCCCCAAACGAATCCAGGGCCCGAAATGGGTGCGGCGGCGGCAGAGGCCGCGGTGTATAACACCTCCCCTCCCCCTCTCCACCAAAACCCCCCGATCCTGGCCGCATCGGCTCAGCTGAGTGCACCCGACATAGCCCGGCTATTCGCCGTGCTGGCAGAAATGAACGAAAAAATGGATGGAAACGCACGCGAAATAAAAGGAGTGAACAAGCAGATGGAAACAAACACAAACGAAATGAAAAACGAATAAAAAGGAGTGAACAAGCAGATGGAAACAAACACAAACGAAATGAACGGCAAAATGGATGGAATGAACGAAAAAATGGATGGAAACGCACTCAAAATGAAGGAATGAATAACGAATTGAACGAAAAAATGGATGGAAACGCACTCAAATGGAAACAAACAAAAACGAAATGAAGGAAGAAATAAAAAGAAATGCGGGGTGAAACGCAGCAAATAGGCCAATGCCTGCAGGCGGGCATGAAAACAACAGCGAAGTGCGTAATGGCGACGCCACGTGTGGGAGCGAACGAGCTGGGAGAGGGTGCAACGGTTGTCAGGCCCGCGGTGAAGCGGTGAGGAAAAAAATAATTCGGGAGACGTGTTGGCGAGAAGCGTGAAGGTGACGGAAAAAGTGACGATAACGAGAGGGAAAAATTAATTGGGGTGACGGAGACGTGCACGAAGGAAATAAAAATAGTGGAGTGTAGAAAAGACTGCAAGACATGACGAAGAGAGTTGATAAGCTGGGACAGGAGGTAAAAACGGAGACAAGGAACTGGGAAGACTGATAGACAAACACAAGGCAAGATGGAAGAACAGTTAGAAGCCAAAGTAAAGTTGGAGTGTGCGGAGATGAGAAAGGAATTGGAAAAGAAAACTGAGTTACAGAAACACCAGAACGAAGAGACGGAATTGCAAAACGAGTTGAGGATGTTGAGAGAGGAAAGAACGAGAATGGAGAATGAAACGTTAAGGAACCACACTGAGCAGATTGAACAATTAGAAGCCAAAGCAAAGTTGGAGTGTGCGGAGATGAGAAAGGAATTGGAAAAGAAAGCTTCTGAGTTACAAAACGAGCTGCGGATGTTGAGAGAGGAAAGAACGAGAACGGAGAATGAAACGTTAAGGAACCACACGTACAAATCGAACAGCTGGAAGCGAAGGCCAGATAAAGATGAGATGCAAGAAAGAGTAATGATGGAAGAACGAATGAGACAGAAAAAGGAAATCGATCAATGGAAGGAAACCACGAGATTGCAGAATGAGGAACAAGAAAGAGTACTGGAAGAAACAAGGAATGAGACAGGAGAAAGAAATCTGTCAGTTGGAAGAAATAATGAGATTGCAGAACGAGGAACAAGAAAGACAGTGGAATAGAAAACTGAAAGAGTATGAATTTGAAACTGAACGACAAAAGGAAAAAAACAAGTTGGAATACGAGGAGAAGTTGAAGGAGCAACGAATGAAGCAGGAAGGAGAAATCAGGAGATTGAAGGACACAACGAGATTGGAGAGGGAAGAACGAGAGGAACAATGGGATAGAAAACAAAAAGAACATGAAGCCGAGGTTGACCAATTGAAGAAAAAGGCAAGGCTGGAGTGCGAAGAGGTAGACAAGAGAACAGCGAATGAAACACAAAAAGGAAATTAACCACATGAAGAAAACCATGAAACTGCAGAAGGAAAGACAGGAGAAGAAACAAGGAAGAGTAATGAGACAGCAGCAAATGAAAACACAAGAAAGAGATTAACCAAATGAAGCAAACCATGAAACTGGAGAAGGAAGGACAGGAGAGGAAGCAAGGAGGGTAATGAGAGAACAGCGAATGAAGCACAGAAAGGAAATGGGCCAATTGAAAGAAACGATGAGATTGGAAAATGAGGAGCATGAGGAAGAGTGGGAGAGAAAACAAAAAACTATACGAGTTTGAAATTAATGAACTGAAGAGAGAATGAAATTGAAGTCCAGAGAGATGGAAACTCCAGAAAGAAACAGAAACTAACAAATGTATAGAGATGCGGAAGAAAGAGAAATAGAGGAGAGAACTGCATGATAATGACGGGGTTAAAGGAACAGAACACACACACACAGAAGTAGTGGAGGATAATGGGGTGAGCTCGCGGACTGGGTAGAGACCCGGTGTGAGCACGGATGGCCGCCTCCAGGAACGAGGGGAGGGAGTATGCCCCCTTGAGGCGAATCACGACCAGGTGGGTTCGGTCGTGCCAAGCGGAGTTGAAGGGACGAGTGCTGTGGATAGGTGCACGTGTAGCTTGGGGGGTATAGAGGCCCCGGGAACCCTTGTGGGGACACGAATCCCCAGTGTGTTGTGCAGGGGTGTGTGTTGCTGAGTGTGCGGAGATGCGTGCTTTCCAGCACGCATGGTGTGAGTGAGACCCCCTGTGCAAGTGGAAGGTTGGGTGTGAGTGAGAGGGTCCGTGTGAGGGAGACCGTGTGTGTGAGGTCTCTGTATGAGAGGGAGATGTCGGTCGGCATGCGTGAGCAGTCAGCCGCGTCTCCCGGTGTGAATGTGAGTGTGATGGAGTGGAGTCTGTGCGTCGTAACACGCAGGTGTGCGTGGGTGGAACGGAGACGACGGCGACAGAGGGACAAAAGCCGGGTAGCGGCCGTAGCTGTAATGGGAACCGCGCCGGGTTCACCCAGCAGCGAGCGCGAGGTCCGTGCTGTGCAACGCACGAGACCCCACGTGCTCGCTTGCGGGAGTGAAGCCCGGTCCGGAACGCCAGCGGTGGATGTTGCCGATCCCGCGGACGGACAAAGTCTAGGCAGGTAAACGGATTTGGACCGGATGGGTTCTCCACGCGAGCGTGTGTTAGGCTCCAACGGGCAGAGCACATGTGTTCGCGTGGGGAGCCCCTCGGAGTGCGAGGGTTGCTTTTGGGGTGCGCAGGGTGACGTCATCGCTGCACGTGGGGTTGGAATCCGGCAGGAGGGTGAATCCCTGCCGGATGGTACCGTCCAAGAGGGACGAGGTACACGTGCAGCTGCATGACGTCATGGGAAAGGTGCAAGAGCGCAGGCTGTGAGTTGCCGCGCTGGTGCTGCGCATAATTGGAAATACAAAATTAACGGAAGCAAGCCTCGCTTTCGGGTGAACAGGATTCCCTGGGCAAGGGTGAAAGACCCCTTACCTGGGCACAGGATGACACTAGTTAGGGGGAAGGGTTAGCTTAGTTAGACCGACTTCATGGGGCAGGGGTAAGTCCTCATGGAGTCCGTGGAATGGATTAGGTAGAGGGACGTAGTGAGCTTTAGGTTGGGAAATGATTTTTTAGAGATTTGAGGACAGTGACAGACTGTGAGTGTGTAGAGGGGACGTAGCTTAGCTACGTAGTGTTAAATGGAACGTGCTATAGTGTAAGGACGACGTGGGAGCACGAGTGAGTTAGGGGATGTAGATAGAAGGATGGCAGAGTTCAGCGATGTGTGTGTTGGAAAGTTGTGAGGAGAGTACATGTTGAGTGAGTGAGGCCAGCGGGTCTTGTGTTTGGAGCGAATGTGGAATGCATGGTGCGATGAGTGATTGGGGGGAGGAGTGACTCCCGCCCAAGGGACCCCGGGGTCAGTGTAGAGTGAGTTAGTGGGTTAGTTAAATTGACAAAATGGAGGTCGTTTTGCTGTTGGTGGGGAAGTAGGCTCGAAACCTATTTGGAGGGGTGCAGGAGCCCTGTTGACGGGCTGGGAGCGTGGCTGCGAAAGGTGAGTATCGCTGAGTGGGTACCCCGCGGCACCGGGCTAGTCGGCCGTGGTAGGCCAAGGCCCATGGGGGCCGGGTTAGCGTAGTGGGCACGGGTGCGCCCGCTTGGTGCGGGGCCCGGAGCGCCGTTGGCCGGTGGGCAGTGTCGTGGGCACGGGTGACCCTCGGAAAGGGGCCCGGGCGCGCCAGCCTGCACGTGTGCGTTTCAGGGGAGTTGCCATGGGGGCACTCCCCGGTGTTTAGGGAGCTGGTAGGCTCGGAGGCAGTGTAGTGCCCGGGGGTGCCATTGTTGGAGATTCGGCAGAGGGTCGTGCCTGCCAAAGGGAGCCACGCGTCCCAGCCATGAGACCGTGCAAGGGCACGAGGGAAAACTCGAGGGCGAGGCCCGAAACTGTAAGGACACCAACACAGGCGACGGGAATCTGGGTTGTTAGAACCAATAGTGTAAGCGAGAGGCGCTTTTTGAAAGCCCGGGGTAGTTTAATACTTAAATGGTTAGGGTAGATTAGGAAGTGTACCCCTCCGCACCCATCATCCCTTCGCTCTCGTTGTGGGCCTGACCCACTTTGGGTTAGAGATCGCTGAGATCTGGGGAGGCCATCCTGAGGCTTCATTGGGCCTCGACTCAGGACGCTAGCTCTCCCTTATTCCCCTCGGGAAGGGAACGTAGGGGTTGGGAGTAGGCTAGGTGACAGAATAGGTTAGCCGAACAAGGATGTATAAGGGGGCTAGGGGACGAATTATAGTGGGGAAGTAGGGAAGTGAAAATAAAAAAAACAACAAAAAAAATAAGTTGGGGGCTAAATTGGGTTTTGCAAATTAAGGGGTGGGTATGGACAGTGACAGGCAAAGGCGATAGGTGGGAGGAGACAGGTAGGGTAGGTCCGAGTCCACCTTCTGTGTGGCCAACACCACCGCACTCCTCCACCAACTCCACTGCAAGGCAAAGGCTGGCCAACTTCGTCGTCTGCGGCTGTGTGCTGCGGGCCTGTGCCGGCCAATTTCATCGGCTGGTTGTTTTCTGCAAGGCCTGTGCCGGCCGGATCGTCTGCTGTGTTTTGCTGCAAGCCTGTGCCGGCCGGATCGTCCGACGGCTGTTTTTACTGCAAGGCCTGTGCCGGCCAGTTCGTCTGCCGGCTGTGTTTGCCTGCAACGGCCTTTTCTGCAGGCTATGTTGCCTTTACCTTTGCCATGTCATGCCCACTGCCCCTGTTCACCAGCCCCGTTCAATTTTGCTTTGCCCCCCCTTGTTCATTTCCATGCGCGCCAGGATCCGCAAGCAACAGTTTGCAAGCTGCAGGAACTGTCCTGTTGGCAGCTGCAACACGGGCCTGCAGTGGCGGCCCGTGCACCGTTTCTCGTTGACTCTTTTTCTTATTCCTGCAGAGTCCATTGATCCTGGGCCATGGTTTAGTGTAAAATTTGTAAGTTAAGGTGTTAAGTTGTATTGTAAATATGAGTGCGCCCCCGGCAAGTATGTGTTAGCGCGGCAATTTTATTTAAGTCTCTGTATGAGTGAGTTGTTTAGTTAGTTACTCAGCCCTCAGGTTATTATTTTGGGGACACGAATACCATGAATGTCGCACTCAGGGATCCGTAGGTAAAACGTACTAGGGAGAACTACACATGATGGCACACGATAATTTGACGACTCGGACGAGTCTGTAAAAAGGGGAGGGGGTAGTGTTACGGTTCTGGAAATTCCAAACACCATAAAGGTCCCGTAGGTGAGATATATTTCTTAAGTACATGTGTAGTTAGCCCAACCCATTGTATAGAGGGAATTAATGTGATTCATTCGGGCTGCGATCCTTTGAGTTAGGCGTTTTTCTGTTCTACCTTTGTTTTGAGCCACCCACGCCAACAACAACAACAACGCCAGCAGCAAAAACCTACCTTCACCACTCGCTACCGCAAACCTCACATCACCGCCATTCCAAACAGCACATGGCCATCGGACACCGCCGAAAACCCTCCACCACCTCCTCCTACGGCCATTCCCGCACCACCTGTGGGCGGCCGAGCGTCGAGCTGTCTTCAGCGAGACACGCGAGACGCAAGTGCAGAGGGCGGGTTTCCTGAGGAGAATTCGGATCAGGATGATGCACGCCCACATCTGATCCACCCAATCAGGAAGCGCGGGGCGGCTAGGCCCCGCCTCCAGACGCGCCTGACGAAAATCGCATATGCAAATTTGAGGATCAGGAATGATACACGCCCTTTTTCCCCGTCCAATCGGCGAGCGTGGCTCCGCCCCTGAGGTCGTTTGGATCCGATAATTTGCATATGGTGGGTTCCCGAGGCCGATAAAAAGGCGAGCTCAGTGAGGAGCTCGAGCAGTATCGTGGAGAGATCGTGAGGAGTATCGAGGAGTGTCGGTGGAGCAGCCAGTTGAGCAGTATCGTGGGGCGAGCCAGTAGTCAGTATCGAGCAGATCGGTGGAGAGTATCGTGGGGCGAAGTCAGTATCGAGCAGAGTGTCGGTGGAGCAGGAGATCGGCGAGGCGAGATCGGTGAGGAGTATCGAGGAGTGTCGGTGGAGCAGCCAGTTGAGCAGTATCGTGGAGCAGTATCGTGGGGCGAAGCCAGTAGAGCAGTATCGTGGAGGAGTGTCGGTGGAGCAGCAGATCGGCGAGGCGAGATCGGTGGGGCAGACGGCTGCGGAGGCGAACGGCTGAGGTGGACCTGGAGGCTCGCGTCGCGGGATCTGAGCGAGCCAGCCATACTCCCTCCCCAGAGCATCAACAATTCCCCCCTTTTCCCCGCGCTGAGAGAGTGCGACAAGGCCCGTTCCACCACACCAGCAGGTGCCCACGGAACCGCCGTGCAGCGACATTCTGCGGCTCGCCACGAGGGCGCGGGTAGGACCCTTCGGTCTCGTGGGCCTGGCCGCTCATCCAGGTCCCACGCGCATTAGGCCCACGGGCCCAGTCTGACTCCCTTGCCTTTGAGGGGGTCTTTTCTTTGCTTCGGTGTGACTGCGTGTTGTGGCGCCGTGTCTTGTAAGTTAGTAATTGTATAAGTGGTCCGTGTGTCGTGTAGTCGGTTTTAACTTCTTCTTATATGTGCATTTCTTTTGTTCAATGTGATATATGTGCGATCGCTTATTGTGATGTAAATACATGCTGTTTGCTTTACGTGTGCTATAGGTGTGCTCCGTGTGCCGGAAATAAATGTGCATTGTGTGAACTGTTTTCCCGTTTCGCTTCGTCTTTTCTTAATTGAACCTCCATCCTGCTTCACGTAAAGGGTTCGTAGTGGGTGCAGAACGCCCGGTAAATGATCTGAACCGTCGAGGTCGACGATAACACCGCTCGGTTATCCGATAGTACGGAACGGCCCGCCCAAGCGGCTCGTGTCCGGAGTCGACCTGCGGCGAGGTACGATCGCCCGGTTTACCATCCGCGTGGGTACTTAGGTAGGTCGAATTTGGCGAACAACCCTATCCTACGCGGGTGGCCGATTGGCACGATTGTGGTGAGGTCGAAAGAGCCCACCCGTGACTGGATCCCGGCGTTAGCCGGGAGGGTCACGACTGAATTGTCCGTCCGGTGGGCGAGGCGGTCGCGGTTCGAGTCGCGTGGCCGATCGCACGCCGACGGGCGCGAATTCGCAACAATACGAGGTCCGTCGAAAAAGTAACGGGACTGACCACAGAAATTTTATTCCAAAAAATATGTTGAAATCACAGCTTGTCCCCTTCAAAATAGTTTCCCTCAGTCTCACACACTTGTCCATCCTCTTCTTCCACGCCTTGATGCACCCCCGGAAGGTTATTCTGGAATCCTCCGGAGCTCCGTCGTCACGGCCCTTTTGATGGCCTCCACATCAGGAAATCGGGTCCCCTTGATCACCCCCTTGAGCTTGGGGAATAGAAAAAATCACAAGGGGCCAAGTCTGGCGAATACAGGGGGTTGCTCCAGAGTTGGCACATTCCTCTCCACCAGAAACTGTCGGATGCTCAGGCCTGTGAGCAGGGGCGTTGTCATGGTGGAGCACCCAGGCGTTGTTCTCCCACAGATCCCTCCTCTTGTCCCTGACTGATCTCACGAGGCGCCGGAGGATCTCCTTGTACACGTATTGATTCACTGTTTGACCCTGTGGTAGAAACTCGAAGTGGACGATGCCCTTGATGTCAAAAAACGTGATGAGCATCACCTTGACTTGACTTCGGGCATGCTTGCTTTCTTTGGTCTTGGTGATGCCGGACTTTTCCACCGACGACTCTCACGATTGGTCTCGGGATCGTATTGGAATATCCACGATTCATCGCCAGTAATGACTCTCCCGAGCAGGTCTGAATCGTCCTCGAGGCGCTTGATAATGTCTTGACACAGTGACTCTTTGCTGTTTCTGGTCCTCGGCCAACAGCTTGGGGACCACCTTTGCGCACAACTTGCGCATTTCAAGATTTTCAGTGATGATGCTCCAGACAGTGTCCTTGTTGATGGAAAGTTCCTCAGCAATCATCCGCACCGTGAGTCGACGATCTGCATACACCATCTGCTTCACACGCTCGATGTTGTCCGCCGTTCTGCTCGTTGAAGGTCTTCCAGACCGTGGATCGTCTCAAACCTCCTCCAGTCCCTCCATGAACCTCTTGTGCCATTCAAATGCACGTGTACATGACATCGTTTCTTCCCGTAGACTTGCTGCAGCATTGCGAAGGATTCGGAAGGTGTTTTGCCAAGCTTGGCAAGAAACTTCAGATTGACTCTCTGCTCACGACTCATAGCGCAACAACTCAGACTAGACAACGTGTAAAGCACGACCTGTAAAAATCACACAATGAGCGGTCAACCATCACCAATCACATATATTGCTGGAATGTTGCGAAAGACTCATCAACCCGTTCATTCAAGTTTTGTAAGTGGAGCACACAGCAGGCTCATCCCGTTACTTTTTAGACGGACCTTGTATATTCCCCATTACTACTAGATCATCATTTTGAAGTTTCACATCAATTAGGAAGCAGATTCAAGAGGAAGAGTTTTTAAAATATTTCCCTTTAATCCAATATGGCTGACAAACTAAGTGACCAATCAATTATTTGTGAATACCCTGGCATCCCCAGGGCTTGGGGAACATTTGTGTGAAGCTTTCCCTCGATCTGTACAGCTGTTCTGGGGAAGAAGATTTTAAAGGTTTTTGGGTAAATCCAATATGGCTGCCAAACCATGTGACCTATGATGTCATACGTGGAGCCTTTTTGTTCCTCGTGTATAGGTGGTCATACCTGGAAATTTTTGCCTCGATCTGTTCAGCTGTTTCGGAGAAAAAGATTTTTGAAGAATTAAAATATATATATATTTGGCTGCCGAACCACACGACCGATGACATCATCAATTTCTTTCTGTTGACCAATTTATCGTGAGATGACTCTCAAATTTTCATACTGATCTGATGTAGTGTTCTACATTTGCAATTATGATGTCATAACGAAGACGCCTATGACATCATAAAATAAAAATCACACTCATTCCCCGTGAGTGCTCGACACCCCATGTAGCGTGGGGTGTTTTTTTTATTTTTGTTTTTTGAATTTTTTCCCATGTAGCAGTTTCGGAGAAACAGCGGTCCAACGGTTCTCCTTTTTTTTCAACATGTCTGCCACACCACATGACTTATGATGTCATAATTATCATTAAACCATTCCACATGAGTAGTTGCACCTACGGTGAAAATTTTGTGTCAATCCGACAAGTGGTTCCAGAGAAAAGGGAATAACAAAATGCAGACACGCACGCACGTACGCACGTACCCGACCGATTGTTTAACCCCGCTTTTCACTTCGTGAGTGCGGGCTAATGAAGGACGTGGATAAAAACCATGAGATGCATGAAGGGAAAGAGTGACTAAAGGGGTGTAAGAGAGAATGTACAAAATGCTGATCAATCTCATGTTGGAAGTTGTACAGCGCGACCAATCCTACACAGACAGGAATGATAAAGATGGATGCGTTCATGTGTTGCAGCGTGAGGCCTAAATAAGAAAATGTTTTCAAATTCAACTAAAGTTTGATCAAGTCGACGGTTCTCTCTCGTCTCAAAGCTGTGTTTCATGAAGAGAATATGACGACTTATATTTCCACTTCTTCTCAAACGGCCACAATGATTCCAACGTTCCTGTGGGATTTGGTGGGGGAAGGTTTTGGCCCAAGTCCTGCACGAACCGGCTAGGGAGGCCTGACGTTCGACTAAGGTTAGGACAGGAATTCTGAATTTGTTCAGGGTGCCGGCGATAACTCACCAACTCTTAGCGAAGGACACCGTGGGATCTTTAACGTGCAACAACTAATGCCGGCAGACAGGATTCCGAGGGAACATTGATGAATGACCGTGCCTGTGAAACACCGGGATGACAGTTTATAGCTGTGTCGGGATTCAAACCCAGGCTGGACAGCTTAGAGGCAAATGTGCATATCTCTAGGCCATCCTGTCAGCCCAAAGAGAGGACTATATAATGGCAAAGAAAACCACTTCACACCTGTCTCTCCTGATAACTGTGAAATCAAAAACTCTCAACAACATTCAAATGTTCGACAAAGAAGAAGAATCACAGGGGCTACTTCTCCCAGGTAAGACAAGATGGTTGCCTCTCTGTTTTCTCCCACCACTCCTCAGGTCTTGCTTCCTCTACTCTTCCATCCATCCAAATCCAGGCCTAATGCTCACCTGCACTCCTTTGTTCCAAATTTCTCTCACTTGTGAAACTGCCTTCACATTCTGACAATCGCATCACGCTGGACACGGTATCGTCTGCAGAATGGTATTGACGAGAGGAAATTGTCTGCATGCAAAACAAGCTGTTCAATTGACACCTGAAAGTTTGTCCAAGTGCAGGATGGCAGGGAGCATCAACAAAATAGTTGTTTGTAAAATGAGATTGTGGTGCAAACGTACGGCGATGATACAGGAAGGGGGTGCACAGCTGCACAGGGAGGGGGAGGAAGCCCTGGGTGCAAACTCCTAGCACGATAGCAAGGGAATCATTCGGCTCGAACAAAAAAAAAAAAAAAAAAAAAACTAAATGAAAACAGGTTTAACAAGAGGACGTACGTTAAAAAATAAATAAATGATGAAATACAACACCAACATATGGCTGCAGTCAAAGTGAAAAACCAATGTACAAAACGGTGTCGTGTCAATGAGACGCGTGTCGATGAGAGATCTGTAACGCGGACACGGACACGGACACGGACGTCTGAATTGAAATCATAACCAGAGAATCCGGAGAACACGATAACCCACGTTCTGTTCAACAATACACTTCAATTTTAATAGCATAACAGTTTTAAAGATTGTTTAATAAAAATCCCAAAGTTTAGCGCCACTGAAGAAGTCTTGTTTGTACCATACCGTATGTTTGTATCCTGAGGCTGTGTGCACTGTTCTTCCTCGCCGACGGACCTCTGGTCGCTTGTACATGTTGCTGTGTTTGAGCCTGGGGAGTAACTGCTGAGATCTATACATCCAGGTTCTTCCTGACATCTTTGTTCCTTTCACATTTCCTTCTACTTTTCCACATTTCTGCTTATTCATTCTATTTCTTGCTTTTTCTTGTCTTTTTATCTCTTTTACTCATTATTCCTCTATTTCTTTATCTATCTGGTGTAAGGTTCACCTGCTGCGCCTGGATGGGTTTGAGAGTAGTGGAGTAGCAGCTGAAACTCGAATCCTATCCTGGTTCCTCCTGATGACTCCATCTTTGTGTTCTCCACTTATTTGGGGTTCCTTCTGATGACTCCAACACAGTATTTGGTCTTACATTTGATCCCATACATCACCCCCTTATACACCGTCATAAGACGACGTCGAGTCGCACTTTAGGGGATGGAGGCTTTATTGACCACCACATGATGCAGCATCAATCGGCATCGTGCATAACCATATAAGCGGCCTCTTCTTCACCCCAATACTGCTACCTCTCACACGCCACGCCACTTTCCCAGGAGCTGCGCACGACGGCTCCTATTACATACACCACCCGATAGAACACGTCTAACTACTGCAAAACTGGAGGCTCGTGGAAGTATGATGAAGGTGATTTGTGTTCTACAGTGTTCAAGTATATAATTAAATTTAAGTAAAGGTTTAAAGAGGTTTAAAGGCGTATAAATTAATTAATTCCAGATTTTACCGCCATTTTACCCGCCATCTATTACATCACCCTCTCAAACACGAAATATTAATTATCCGTCCTTGTTGTTTGTGTCCTTTATAATGTTCTTAAAAACACTATGTTTCCTGTTTGGAATAATTTTGAATTTTGTTTCATTGACAGACAGGCAGAGTAAAAATAATGTCCCTCCGCTCTGCACATGTGCGATCAGGATGAATTCAGAGACAAAGTTCAATAAAACAGCAAACTTGTCTTCTTAATCAGGTTCAAAATATAACATTCAATTTAAATAAGTTGTTCCTCGATAATAAACTGATGATAATAAACTGATAAGACACACAGACAGACAGATAGACAGACAGACATGAATGAATTGCTTAACCCCACTTTTCGCTTCACGTGCGCGGGGTAACAATGCCTGCAATGCCGTAGGTGGAGGTTACACGGCTTAAACAGGACACCACTCCAACCACTCCAATCAGCCAAGGCCTTGAGGATGAGACAAAATATTACAATGGTTTTACGAATGTAAAGTCTAGGCTCATGGAAGAGCAGGAAGTTAACGTGACAAAGGGGGGAAAAAAAACAAGTTACAGACTGAGAGAACAGGTGGACATAAAAAGCAAGGGGATGAATGACAAATGGAAGAAGGGAGAGAGACAGGAGAGGGGAGGAACAAAGTAACGTGTAAGTAAGATAACGTGAATAAGTGAGAGTTGATAAGGGAGACACGATCAGGTATAAAGATGGAAGATGACGTGAGACAGATAGAGGTGGTGTGCCGTCTCGAAGCCCTAGAGGGAAGAGTGGGATTTCACCGCCACAGGAATGTGGTTCCACAAGTGAGACAAAAGAGAAACAAAGGAATGGAGGTGAGAAATAAGTCTGGATTTTGGGAGTGTAACGAGGATGCAGTCACCGGAGGAAAGCGTGCTTTCTGAAGAATCTGGGGAAAGTCCGAGGGTTGAAGGAGCAGTGGGAACAAGACCGGCATTAAAACGGTATGAAAAAAAGGCGACCGAGCTGTCTGCGATGGGAGAGCAACAGGCCTTGTCCTTCATATATTTGTGGGAAATGCCAATGATATCGATAGCATTCGATTCCATGGCATTCAGGACAGGGAGAGAGGCGAGTAGCGGTGGCACTCACCCATAGGGGAAAGCAGTATTCCTCTGAGCTGCGGACAAAGGCTTTTCCAGTCTGTGGTTGACCTTTGAGGAAAGTTTGGATACATGGTCTGTCAAGGAGAGGTCATGACTGATGGTCAGGCATGGAAGGTCAAGAGACAGAACCACTTCCAGTAGTCCAATGTGGAAATACGAGGGTGTGATGAAAAGTAATCCCTCCTCTTCTTTTAATCCAAAACAGGTAAAGACATTCGAATGAAACAAAATGTAGTCCACACATTAGTTCTTACCACCACTGAATGTGAAGTTTTCGTGATTCTGACACTCGATGTCTTAGTGCGATGTTAGTCAAGATGACAGAGGGAAGCACGGTACTGTCAGTGCTGTGAAGTGTGAAGCACTGGAGATGAGAGTTGGGATTATTGACTGGAGAGGACGTGGCTGGAGATGATAGTTGGGATGACTGACTGGAGAGGACGTGGCTGTAGATGAGAGTTGGGATGACTGATTGGAGAGGACATGCCTGCAGATGAGAGTTGGGATGAGTGG
>CM068959.1:4102376-4114510 GCA_035128595.1 Eptatretus atami | reverse complement strand
CATGCCTGGAGATGAGAGTTGGGTGCACCATTAAATTCAACAGAGTTCCACCACAAAAGGATCACCAGCCCAGAATTAGCTCCATAAGATTTTTGTCTTTTCCCCAAACTTAAGGAACACCTTTGTGGAGAATACTTTTCTTCCAATGATGATGTCAAGGCCACTGTGAAGTGCTGGTTAAGTCAGCAAGATGCTCAGTTCCATCGTGATGGCATCACAAAACGACTTGACCATTAGTAGAGATGTGTTGACCGCAGCGATGATTATGTTGAGAAATAAAGAATGATGTTGGTATCCGTGTTTGTTTCATTCAAATATCTTTTCCTGTTGTGGAGAAAAAACAATAGGAGGCATTTCAACATGCCCTCATATACAGGTGTGTTTATGAGACAATCCTTCTGGCCAGATAATGTGAGAGAATGAGATTTGCTCTGATTGGACATTACATTTGTCAGCCCAGTGTCAGTTCCTTTCCAGGTCAGCAGAGAGGGAACCAGCTGCTACCATGCTGTCATTACAGTGCAGCGTAAAGTGGAATCATTTGTAAAGAAGAAACAATGGTTATCCAAGAGGTAATTTACATAGAAGAGACACAAGATTAGACCCAAAACATGCCTTATGGATCTCCAGGCTCTATTGGGGATTCAAATCAGCTATGGCTGATTACACGAGTGGAGGAAGTTGGCAAGTCAGGAATAGAGATGGCCTCAGAGACACAGGCAGAAAGCTTGGTGAGCAGAGCGACGTTTCAGTCTGTGTCAAATGCCGGTAATAGGTCCAGGGAGACAGTCGTGACCACCTACATCCATTATCGAGAGAAAGTCAGCAGCATGTCAAAGGTTGAGTCACCATGACGGAATCCAAACTGAAGATCATACTTCCCACTGTTTGAGAAAAGGAAAGACGATGTCAGCTGGAATGATCATTTCCATGACATTGCCCAAGATCAGGAGTACCGGTACACTTACCGGTTTGTAGTTGAGGGGTTTCGTTTTTGCACCCTTCCTGTGTAGTTGAGTGATCATTGCCAACTTAAAATCACGTGGTCGGTGATACTGGGCTCATCATCGAGGCTGTTCAGAATTTGTTTCACCATTCCTCGGTGAAATTGTCAGTGTCCAGTAGGCAGTGGGCACGAAGGGCGAGAGAGGCCCCAGAGAGATGGATTCAGCACAACAGCGTTGAAGCCAAACACAAAGATTTCAGCATTCTGTTTCATCTTGAACATCATCTTTAATGCAGCCATCTGATGGAGAAGAAGGAAGGGGAGCATACATCAGAGATGGATTTAACCAGGTATCACCGGGACTTTTATGAGGGACAGATTGGGGAGATCGGCCTTAAAGCTAGCCGAATGATTGATATTTCATGGCTTGTCAAAGGATGGAAACGCTCGGCGAGAGCCTTGTAAATTGGCCTGAGATGGGCCTTGGTCGGGTTAAATATTGATGATGAGAAAGCAAGCGGCTCGATGTTGACCTCCTCACCATAGGATGAAGTATACCAGGATTGGATGGATATTATAGCTGCACACGAGATTGGATGAATTTGTGCAAGAGAGAACATTTTTCTGAAGGTTTTCCAAGTGGAGTCAATATTTGATGCGGAGGAGATTGAAGGGCAGTCCTTTTGTGAGAGGGGCAGACTGCAGACCCTGCCAGGTAGCTCGAGGTAACTTACGAGCAATTCAAATATCAATTAGAAATGCAAACAATGTCATGCCCTCGTGTGCAGCCATGAAAATGGCTCATGTAAGGCACGCAGCTGTCGATCTGCCATTCCAGTCAAACTTCGACGCCATGTCATAATTACGTGGGGTGTTCAGAAAGTTGGCAGAATGAGAGGCACACAATAGTCCAATAGGGCCATGACAATATGCGAGAGTATACAAGTTGCAAGGTAATATTTTTTTCTGACTTCTTATATCATCAATTCATTCATTATGTACATGTACCGGCTAACGCCTGTGCTTCTGAAGCAGTCACATGGCAAGGATTATGCTGGGTGCGCTTTGCCATTGCCTTCTCATCAGTCAGTCAGGGACGGGTAGCGGCGTAATCTTTACAAAAATACACGGTGGGATCTTCAATCTGCACCAGCTAATGCCAGCAGACGGAACACCCGATCCATCCAAGGGCCAGAGCCCTTTGTGATGCAACGGCCTGCCTGTGAAAATCCAATCTCAAGGTTTTTAGTCAGGTTGGGAATCAAACCCAGACCAGACAGCTGAGAGGGGAGTGCAAGCCCTTTGTGCCATCCACCAAGACATTATATTGTCAAAAGAAGAAAAATAATAATAACGACGTCACTCGGTAGAGCGCATACCTTTGCCAGGCTGAACAGTTTAAGTTTTGTATCCACCGATAGGCCGGATGTAAATCCGAACCAGAACCAAAATCGAATCGGCTCGTTCTTGTCACCTAACCAACTCATCCACCTAGTTTTATTCAAAACTCATCCACAACTTTTTAAGATATCACGCTGAACATCGTTTTTGTCTTATTTTATCACAATGGTGAAGAATCAGTTGAAAGATTATCGGATCCAGATCTTCACCAAACTCTAATCAATCCGTCCGTATCGTCAGCACTCTGACGTGAAACTCCTTTACCTGAATTGGTGCCGTGCTGAAACGGATCTTGCGATTCAGTTTGGGCGGTTCCTCCTCATCAGAAAGACCAGGAACCTCCATGTAGTGCCGCCTTTCTTCCAAGGATGTGGTATTACAAATGGACGCGGCCTCTCCATCGGTGGAACCACGTGTCACAGCCTCAGTCAGCGTAACCTTGGCACAACAAACACAAGCTCGTGATCCAAGAACACCATCTTGATATTTTGTAAAACATCAAAGTTAGCAATATGAACTATTGAAGAATGAATGAGATACCTCGATGTTCTTTTCAATCCAGTGTCCGGGAGAAGGTTCAGCCTCGACCGAACACGACGGATGTGACGACTCCTTCTGCACCTCGACCACGTTCACACGTACAATTTCCTCATTATCAAGGTCCCTTGAAGGAACTTTGTACTCGCAGCTCATTAAGTCTTTAGAAGACTCCTGCTCATCGGCAGAGCTCGATTTCTCTGCAGAAAGAGCATCGTAAGAAGGCTCAACTGTAACCCGGGCAACATCAGGAGAAGCGGTCCCTCTGGTTGGTGGAAGGAGACAGAAGGAATCCAGAGATGACTGAGGACTCAATTCAGAGACCTTCTCCTTATCAGCACTATCAGGTAAAACAGCAATGCCACTACTACCTGTGCTGTGCTCTGAATCATTCTCAAAAAAAGGACCTTCACCACCGGCTTTTGGTAGGATTCCCTGAAGACGTCGTGCCAAGGCAGCCGCTGTACCGGCGTCCAACCGCTGCTGCTCACCAGGTTCAAACGCCACCGCAAGCTGTCCGACTGTTGGAGATACGGCTTCAGCACAGGGACTGGTCAACAGACTGTCCAGAGATTCTGTGCTACCCTTCAACACAGTGCCGCTGAGAGTGCTACGCAGGTCCAGTAAAACGTTGTCTCGCGGCAGTTTGCATTCCTTCCGAGAAGATGATGACGATGACGACGACGACGACAGAGGTCGACAGAGAGCCTCACGCGCAGCTTCATTTTTCTTCTGCTCAAAAATCTTCCGCGTTTCCGAGAATCGCTCCGAGACGACGGCGACGTCCGTTCGCCGACTCCGCTCACGGACACGGCCCGCCCGACAAGCCAGAGGTTGGACTTTACTCCAGTCCTCACAAGCAGCACCACGAGTAGGTGACGGTGGAGGAGCTACGAACGCCCGAGCACCGATTTTGGCAGTTGTGAGACGGGTCGGTTGAATCTGCTCCGGCGGTGTTTGGTCCCCGTCCAAGCTACCGCTACCTTGCATCGCCATGAACATGTTCTTGATGCGACTGACGTTTGAACCGTACTTCCGATTTTGCCGCTGCTCGGCCGTCTCACTCCGCCCGACGGGAGAATCGGCACTATTCGGCCCTCCTTCATCTCCGGCCTCGGCCTCCTGACTGGGGCCGGCGTGATCAAAGGAGCGCTTGATCGCCTGGAACTCGGTTCGATAGGCATTCCTGTGAGGAGAAGCACTTCGCAGGGAAGTCCTTTCACGACTGCCTCCACTCTCCGTCTTGATCATTGCAGCACCAAGGTCCGTCTGACGCCCGATGAGGAATTCTGAGGGACGTGGGAATGTTTATCGGTGGAATGTAAGAAGCCATAAAACCTTCGACCGAAATCAAACACCGGATAAAACCAAAATACATCACCACGGTCTTATGTGCCTTTATAGCCGGCCGAGCCAGAGGCAGGGACCCTTATGATCTACGAACCCACTGGCTTATAGTGTGTGTGAGTGTGAGTGAGTGAGTGAGTGTGTGTGTGCCCAGGTAGGAGGGAGGAAGGGGTTAAATTGATGAAAAAAACATGAAAAAAAAACATCATATATCTACAAATGATGAAGGAGGTGCGGCACCGAGGGGGAAGTGTGCAATGTGGAGAAAGGGAAGCAAGTTTAAGATAGAGGAGATAAAGGAGCGGGAAGAGGAGCACGTGTGGAGCATATGATGGGGAGGAGAGTGGGTGGAAGGGACGGGGAGGAGGAGGGGAGGATGGGGAGGAGGTGGTGGAAGGGATGGGGAGGAGAGGGGAGGATGGGGAGGAGGAGGGGAGGATGGGGAGGAGAGTGGGTGGAAGGGATGGGGAGGAGGGGGGGAGGTTGGGTGGGAGGGTGGGTCATGTTGAAGAATTCTCCATATTTGGTACGTAATAAATGTACGGCTCAAAAAGACGTGCAAACCTCGATCTTGAGGGAATGTAAATGTGATTGTAACACACAGAGCAAGCAAGGCCTTCAGGCTGGTTACCTGACAATGGTGAACAGGTAACCACCTTGGCTCGAAGGCTCCACACGTGTGAAGGACAACGGTCCAACTCGTGGAGCCCCCGTGGGTCCCGAAAGGCCGCACGGACGGTCGTGCACACCGCCGATCGCCGATGAGGGCCCTCAGTTTGCCGACGCGGCGGTTTGCATCGTTTTTACACACCGGGATATCTGGCGCCTCTGACGACCGGACCGCGTCGGTGGGGATCGGGCTCCGGGGACACGCATCGCCGACCCCTCCGGATCACTGTCCCTCGGCGTCGTTCAGGCGCATCGCGGTCGCTCGGAGGAGAGGAGACCTCTCGTCCCTTCACCCTCTCACTGCTCACACCGCCGCGCACAAAGGAACCGGTGTGCAGAATGCACGTCGGGCCGAGTCCGACAACGAGCCGGAGCAGGTCGCTCCTCCCCTTCCTCCTCGCTCCTCCCTTCCTCCTCGCTCCTCCTGCTCCCTTCCTCCTCGCTCCTCCCCTTCCTCCTCGCCTCCTCCCCTTCCTCCTTCGCTCCTCCCCTTCCTCTCCTCGCTCCTCCCCTTCCTCCTCGCTCCTCCTTCCTCTCCTCCTCCCTTCCTCCTCCCCTTCCTCCCCTTCCTCCTCGCTCCTCCCCTTCCTCCTCCTCCCCTTCTTCCTCGCTCCTCCACTTCCTCATCGCTCGCTCAATCATTTCTTCCTCTCCTCCCTCATTCATATCCTCGTCTCCTTCCTCAATAATTTCTTCCTTCTTTCATTTGCACATAATCGTCATCCGCTCCGCGACTCACTCCTATTCTATTTCTCTTGAAACATTGTCTTCCTTTCATAGGGACGTATGGCAGGACGTAAATATATATATATAGGCTATATATCACCCATTTCACCCCCTTCAGAATTTGAGTCAACAGAGAAGGGTGGGATTTGGTCTTAGAGGACCTTCAAACAGCCCCGATGGAGATGGGTGGTATTTGGTCTAAGAGGACCTTCAAACAGCCCTGATGGAGATGGGTGGTATTTGGTCTTAGAGGACCTTCAAACAGCCCCGATGGAGTGGGTGGTATTTGGTCTAAGAGGACCTTCAAGCCCTGATGGAGATGGGTGGTATTTGGTCTAAGAGGACCTTCAAACAGCCCTGATGGAGATGGGTGGTATTTGGTCTTAGAGGACCTTCAAACAGCCCCGATGGGAGATGGATGGATTTGGTCAAAGAGGACCTTCAAACAGCCCTGATGGAGATGGGTGGTATTTGGTCTAAGAGGACCTTCAAAGCCTGATGGAGATGGGTGGTATTTGGTCTAGAGGACCTTCAAACAGCCCGATGGAGATGGATGGATTTGGTCAAAGAGGACCTTCAAACAGCCCTGATGGAGATGGGTGGGATTTGGTCTAAGAGGACCTTCAAACAGCCCTGATGGAGATGGGTGGGATTTGGTCAAAGAGGACCTTCAAACAGCCCTGATGGAAATGCAGAGACGCATTTCAGATGATTATCGCGTTTCTGATTTTTTGGAAATCAGCAAAAATTACCGTTCGGCATAAAAAAGGGGCAAAATCAGATTCCTGCAACAACAGACAAATCAGCCTTCTCCAAATCATCAGCAAGGTTATGGAATCCATCATCGCTTCAGACATTAAATCCTTCATCTTCTCCAACAGACTGGTTTCCGATCATCAATTTGGTTTCAGACCAGGTCACTCTACCCTGGATATGCTGCTTGTGTCTCCCGACAATGGATGGAGGTCCTCAATGCTGGACATGTAATCAGAGCCATATCCCTAGACATATCGTGTGCTTTTGACACGGTCTCGTGCCCTGCCCTGCTCACCAAACTCTCTTCTTTTGATATCCAAGGCCATCTCCACTCATGGCTCGCAGACTTCCTATCCTGTCGCAGTCAACGTGTGGCCCTAAATGGAGTTCTTTCATCCCCTCTTCCTGTGCAGGCTGGAGTTCCTCAAGGTAGCGTTCTGGGCCCTGTTCTTTTCCTGGTTTTCTTCAATGTCTCTCCGATTCTCTGGAAAATCCTCTTTATCTATTTGCTGACGACTCCACCCTCTGCCATACCATCTGTCATCCCTCAGACGGCAAACAGCAGCTTCTGCCCTCTCTGCAGATCTGGGTAAAATCACAAACTGGTCCAACACGTGGAACATGTCTTTCAATCAGACAAATCTCACACTCTCACTATGTCTATCCGAAAGGACCGTTTGGAAACCACCACCCACCCCCCCTCACCCCCAATCTACTTTCAAATAATCCTCTTGAAGAAGTCCTTTCATTTAAGCTTCTGGTTCTCACTATGTGCCATGATCTTTCCTGGGAAAGCCACATCTCCAAGCTGGCCTCCAAAGCCAGTCACCGACTGGGAATCCTCCATCATGCAAAGTCCTTCCCGGCCCACCTGAGCTCCTGAACACATACAAAGCTTTAGTCGGCAGCCTGATAGAATACTGCTCTCCCCTCTGGGCTGATGCTCCTGCCTCTCACCTTTCTCGGCTTCACGCTGTGGAAACCAAGGCATTTTGGATCATTGGTATGTCCCGCGATGAAGCCGAGTCTTTGAGCCTCTCACTCTCTCTCCAAAGGCAGAGCGTGGTCTTTCTGTGTTCTGCCATCTCCTCTCCAGCCTCCCCTCCTCCTTTGCTCTGTATGAAATATGACCCCCCCCTCCTTCCCACCCATATTTCCGCAGGGTGCTCAAGGTCGCCAGCAGACCCTTCTTCTTGTAAAATGACCAAAATCAAGAATCACTGCTCTCCTTCACTCTTTCATTTTTCTTTATTCTACGTTTAGAACAAACTCCCTCACTCTCTTCAATCCCACTCTTCCCTCAGGTCTTCAAAACAGTTGTTCACCACCATCTCTTATTTCCCTTCCAAAACCATGATCTTTTCTACCCCCGTTAATCCACCCCAAACCCACCTCCTTCAAATTCCTGCTTTCCTCCCTGAAAGTTCCTGTCGCGTAAGGACCTGAAAGTCCCTGTAATATCCATCTTGTATACCCCATGTTCCCCGCCCCATCCCTCTCTCTTCCACAAATCTCCTCACGTCTCTTTTCCACACTGTTTTGTCCTTCCCTCTCCCACCCCTCCTCTCCTGCTCCCCTTGTTGTACGTTCTGTGTGCTAGCTCTCATTCGAGCCTCGACAGTGTGTCAAAAGAAAAATAAACTCCAAGGAAGTGCAAAGAGTGAAAATTTGGTGTTTGGGTGAATTAAAACACCCCTTTTGAAGATACTTTTCAGAATTATTTAACTATATCCTTTCTCAGGCGCTCCTCGGCCACTGCTCTCTGAGGTCTTGACATATCCTGGGCATCCTCGCTCGGGTCTTAATTCGCCATTTTATTTGACCTGCTCAACCATGCCTTGATTTGGAACTGGCCTCAGTGATTTCTTAACGATAAAGTTTTTTTTTTAATTTTCCACAATCATATTATCGAATGCCCGTTCATTATAGCTACGAATCGCTGGGTACATTGCAATGCTTATAAACACCCGGAGACACCAGAGTTTGTGGCTTTATTTCATTTCCGCACATGCCATAACCTCGAGAATCTCTTAAATTAAGGCGAATTACAAAATTTAAGCTCCAGAATCGAACTTAGCAGCAGTTCTGACTCCTAAAATAAGTTTATTTGTCCAATTCAGACATATTTGACATTTTGGAGTCTCCAGGAGGTGTGTGCTTAATATGATGGTTCGGTGATTACTCATCGCTTGACAAGCCAGCCGTTCCTTATCAACCGTTTCGTTGGAGTGCTTGCTTGAGTGCTTCAGCCACTTGTCAAGCACTCTTCAAGCTGTTTGGTTGTTCGTTTCGGTAAAAGTACTTGTGCTTTTACAAGTACTGATTGCAGGCTTGTACTTTTACAAGTACAAAAGTAAAAGTACAGATTGCAGGCAATGACGTGCTCTGGCTGACTGGGTCACCTTTCCAAGCCTAATTGCTCTATCATGTTAATCTAGTCGTTGTTTCAAATTCCTTCCAGTTTCACCAATGTAGACTTGGAAGAACCAAAAAGGACAGAACGGAAGGAGTCGGACACACTTGGGCACTGTGTACTGACATCCTACCCGGGCCTTTCAGAAAGCATTGGCACGATAGTACGTGGTGAACGGATTGGTGTAGCCTACAAACCTCTACGCACCATCCGTCATGTCATCTCAAAACTGAAGGACCCAATACCAACTGGTGTGACGTTTTGTTCTCAAAGTTTTGTTCCGAGGGCTCTTTTGAGAATCGTCACTGAACCCCGGACAACTTCTAACTGTAGTTCGTTTGTAGTAATGTTCCCAGGGATGGTTTTTAAGATGTCTGTGAGGCTCTTCTTCATCATTCCCAGAGCTCTAATTATCACTGGTGCAACTTTGGATATCTTCAACTTCCAGGCTCTTTTCACTTCATTTTGGAAATCTTGGTACTTGGTCATTTAAAAAAATTTGTGCATTGTTTAGGTCAAAACTGCTGGGTACTGAAACCACAATTTGTGTGTGTGTGTGTGTGTGTGTGTTGTTGGTTGTTATCTCCAGATGTGGGTTCCAGAAACTGGAATGAAGCGTGAGCGTGTGCGTGTCGATTGGTATCTACATATATGGGTTTTAGAATGTGGAATGGAGTTCTCCCAGAGTGGGCTGAAAGTATCCACCTTCATTTCGATATGGGGTCACGATTCATTGACTAAGCTGTGAAGTTTTGTGTCGAGGTCTCTCTTCAGGATCGTTAATGAGCCTCGGACAGCTTCCAACTGTAGTTCGTTTGTAATAATATTCCCAGGGATGGTTTTTATATCTCTGGAAGGTTCTTTGTCATCATTCCCCGAGGTCCAGCTATCACTGGAACAACTTTGACATTCTTCAGCTTCCAGGGTCTTCTCACTTCATTATTGAGGTCTTGATATTTGGTCATTTTCTTGATTTCTGCATCGTTTGGTCCAAAATCACCGGTATTAACACCTCAATCAGCAATGCCTTCTTCTCTTTTTTTTTTTGTACCTAAATATGGTATCTGGTCACAATGCTTTGTTGGCGATGTTCACGCTCGATGGATTATTATGTTATATGTGAGCGGTAGGCACTTCCATGTTTTCAATGATTACTTTTGGTTCATGTTCCCATAATTTTCTGGAACTGGGAAATCAAAGTTTTTGCAGATGTGCCATCGGATTACTCTACAAACTCTGTTGTGGCGGTGGCGTACAGCTGTTCTGACATGAGTTTTTTGTGTGTGTGTGTGTGTGTGTGTGTGTGTGTGTGTGTGTGTGTGTGTGTGTGTGTGTGTGTGTGTTGTGTGTGTGTGTTGTGTTTGGTCATTAAGCATAACGTGTCATTCTCTTTACTAACCCCAACTCTCCCTCTTTTTCCCCACTCCCCCCCCCCAAATAAATTTTTGTGAAGATCCGGAGAAATTGAGTTCTTCATGTAAAGTGCAACTCCGCCGTCAGAGCGTGGTTCAAGCCTATCAAATCAGAGGAGGTAATAACCATGGAGAGACACTAAGGAGTCAGGGACATCCTGTGGGAGGAAGGATTCTGTTAAACAGATGTCTAGTTTGTCAGCAGCGGCCTGGCAGGTTGGAGCTAAAAAGGGGAGACAGGAAGCTTTGAGGGGGTGGGTGGAGGGGGAAGTGCAAATTGAGTACATGAAGTCGAGTGATGCCGATTCCAAACTCCCAAATTGGATAAATGGAGGTAAAGATCATGGAATGGGACGTAAGAATGAGTGTTGAAGACATGGAGAAAGAAGGTGCTGTATGTGAGGGAGGGGGGTTGCTGGACAAAGTAGGGAACTAATGGTGAAGCTTAAGGTGCTCAGTTCCACCACATCAAGGCTGAGTTTTCCAAAACCGGATTTGTCGTGTCTTGTGTGCGTCATTGGTCGATGTGTCGCTGTTTTGTCCCGTGCAATATTTCGTGTTGATTCGTTCGTTGTTTCATGTGATTTGTTTTGTGCGGGCAAGGCCTGAACTGCCTTTTTCAAGGCCTTCCTTGGATAGAAAGTGTGCCCTGCTTTAGTCCCGGGTGTATGCCCTCTACTTCCTGAACACTATCCCATCCGATTTGCCCTCAATGCTTCAAAAAAAAACAGAACAAACAAACAAACAAACAAGAACTTGATATCTCACTCCATAACCATTCTCATCGCCTTGAGGTTTTCACCCGTCTGTCTGTCTGTCTGTCTGTGAATAGGATATCTCGACACGTTCTGAACGGATTCGGATGAAATTTGGTGGACAGGTTGGGTGTGTGACGAGGACGAATTGATTCGATTTTGGTGAAGATCCGGATCTGGATCCGATAATTTTTGAAGGGATTCTATAACCATTGAGGGATGGGGCCAAAACGATTATCGGGCGCGATGTCTCAAAAGGTTGTGGATTGATTATGACAAAACTTAGTACATGAGTTTGGTAAGTGACAAGAAAAAGCTGATTCGATTTTGATTACGGTCTGGATGCAGATCCGGCCTATCAGTGGAAGGCAAAAGAAACTGGGCAGCCTGGCGGACGTATGCGCAACACCGAGTGACGTTTTCAGTTGGAGCCCCTCTTGTTCCGTTAAAATAACACCAGGTGGGATGACTCGGCCCATCATCCTTCAGATGTCAGCAAAATGAGTACCAGCTTACTGGTAGCAGGGGCACTGCAACGCTTACATGAAATCTTGCAACCAGCAGTCACAGGCTCCATATAGTCTAGATGCCAAACAGCCATTTCAGGGCAAAGCGTGCTTTAGCGTCATTCTGAAGTTTTTTTGGTTGATTCATCATCCCTGAGCTATCCTGAATCAGAATCAGCGGGGTGCCAGACTCACACCCTTGAGGAATTTTTTTTGGAGGCGAAAAACAAAATGGTCACCACCAACTTTCGATAATTTCTGTGTTGGGCTATATCTTCACTACTAATGCACTTACAAACACAATTTTGGTTTCTACTACTGTTTTCATGGTCAAGGAATCCGATAATGATAAAATTGAAGGTGTATATATATATATATAAGGCCTGTCTCATATTTTCAAGATGGCCACCATTTTAATATGAAAAATGGCGATTTTGCAGTTACACTGATCACTTCGAGTAAGAAATTGAATTTGATGAACCCTCAAATATTAATACTACTTACAATAACAGTCAATGACAGCTGAAGTAACTTACTTGCAATGATCAATGAATTGATTATATTGGAATACGACTTATACACAAATATATCCGGATACATGTGGATAGTTGACTATGACTTTGGGTTATGTGTTAAAGTAAGTATGTATATGTATATGATTTTGAA